>CM068714.1:17521215-18026215 GCA_035079005.1 Fraxinus americana
TGCAACCTTATTGCTCTCATCTTCTCTGAGCCTTTAAATTCTTCTTCAAACTTATCCCAAGCTTCTTTAGCTATTAACACGGCCAAGAAAGAAAGAGCTTTCATGTTCTTCATGGATTGATCCTTGTTTTGCTTCAACTGAGCTTTTGTGTAATTAACATCAACTTCAGGAGGTTCATACCCTTGCTCAATCACTTCCCGCATATCGTGAGCCATCAAAAAAGCTTTCATTTCAATAGACCAAAAATCATAATTTTCACCAACAATCACTGCTGGTAATGGAAGAGAAGAAGAGTTTGATCCTGACATTTTTTAACTTTCACAGAGGCTACCGAATTTATGTATATCGTATCTGACATTTACACACCGGATATGAAGTGAAGATACCGAATTTAAAACGTGAATACCGGATTTAAGTCCTTTTCCTCAACCTACATTTGAACCTTTCCCACCATATTTGCAGTGTGACTACCGAATTTGAGACTTACCTACCGTATTTGAAGTGTAAGTACCGATTTTAAGCTTGCACACCGTATTTGCAGTGAAAGAACAGGTTATAATTTAAACTACCGGATATGCACTTAAACTACCGTATTTGCAATACAAATATTATATTTCAACCTTAACCACCGGATTTAACTGCTCCTTCCAGCAACTAAGATTTCAACTGATTCTTCTTCTCCCTTCTTCCTGATCCTCTTCCAGAGATCGAACAACGCTCTGATACCAAATGTTAGCTCCTATCAACCTTATGAATGAGCTCAACAATATCAACCTCTAATCTTGAAGAATAGATGAGAACTAAACAATCTTCTTGAAGCAAGAAGATGAACAAAAGCAGAGGAAAAAACAAAGGAAAAGACGATAGAGAAAAGCTTACAAATCTTATATTGATCTTGATGTATTTTTAATATCAGACAACCATGCTTCTTACATAGAGTACTAGCCAACAACTATTACATCGATAAATAATAAACAAATGCAACATAGCTTAAAATAAGGAAATAAACTACGAACTACCATACATTCTACTATTGGAATAAATTATGGTCAAAATATGAGTTTTATATAAAAGCTTCATTCTCCTTCAGAAGTCGTTAAGAGACTATTAGTAATCTTCAAATCACACTTCCTTTGGAATTCAGATTTGAAGATGAGACCCCAAAAACCGATAGAACCTTAAGACATTTTAATAAAGTGTTGAAGCCAATGGATAGTCCAGGTGGAGAACACCTCATCTTAGCTTAGATGTGTTGTCAAATTGTTCACGTGTGTTGTATTGCTTAGTTAGATTTGTTGTAACTAATTTCTCCCACTTTTTCCTTTCCCGCCTTTTCCATATTTTCTGTATTTATTTGGTTGTACTCTCTTTACTCTTCAATTTAAGTTGAATAATATTTCTCTCTCAATATTCTCTTTCTGCTATGTGCTATTGTTGGAAGATGGTTCTATGTATAGAATATTCCTTGGCCTTTTATGCTAAAAATAATGATAGGAATCCAACTTTTGGGCAGTCTTATAACAGAAATCAAAGGAAAGACGGACCTATTTGCACCTATTGTGGTTATGGAGGCCATGGAGCTAATAGGTGCTATAAGCTACAGGGTTATCTACCTGGATACAAAGCAAAACAAAGGGATGATTCTGGCACTCAATCTGGTTATAAGTCAAATGTTGTGACCAACCAAGTTTATGATTCTATTTTAGGCCAACCTGCTGGTAATGTTGGTAGTTTTGTAAAAACTTTAAACCCTGATCAATACAAGCACATGATGAATATGTTGAGCACACATCTTACTACTGCTAAGATAGGAGATGAGAGTGCAAATGCAGATAATGTATCAGGTATATGCGTGTTTATTCTGAATAATAAGGTGTTGAATTCCACTTAACATTGGGTGATTGACTCTGGAGCAACCAGTCACGTTTGCTTCAATCGTGCCTTTTTCAAAACATTGAGATCAGTAGATAATGCCTACATTACTTCGCCTAACCAAGACAAGATGTCTGTACATTTTATTGGAACTATTGAGCTTACCCCTGCGCTGATTCTTCAAGATGTGCTATTTGTGTCCCAATTCAAGTTTAACCTCTTATCCATTAGCTCTTTAACAAGGAATTAGATTTTTCACTAACTATTGTACTATTCAGGACCAGTGCAATTGGAGGATGATTGGCAGGGCTGAAGTGGTTGATGGCCTTTACATCATTAAAGCAAAATTTGATGTAATGAAGACTGATTGTGTTTCCTTTAAAGCTGTTGGTAATCATGTTTGTTCTGTAACCAATAAGGTGACCTCTAATATGTGGCCCACAGGTTAGGACATTTGTCTTTTAAAAGATTGGAGATTTTAAAGGATCAGTTACATTTTACAAATGCTAAGAATGGCTTTACTGCATGCTATATATGTTCTCTTGCCAAACAGAGACGCTTTCCTTTTATTTCAAACAATCACTTATCATCAAACCCTTTTAACCTCATTCATTGTGATGTTTGGGGCCCATATAGCTCTCTCACTTGTGATGGTTATAATTTTTTTCTCACCATTGTTGATGACTGTACAAGATTCACCTGGGTTTATTTGATGAAGCAGAAATCTGATGTGCATAATATAATTCCCAAGTTTTTCAAGCTCATTGAAACTCAATTTCATAAAACTATCAAAGCCTTCCGATCTAATAATGCTCCTAAATTGAGGTTCACAGAATTTTTCAGTCAAAAGGGTATGTTGCATCAGTTTTCTTGCCCTGAATGTCCTCAGCAAAACTTAGTGGTTGAGAGAAAACATCAGCATTTACTTAATGTTACAAGAGCATTATTCTTCCAATCTCAAGTACTAATCTCCTTCTGGGGAGATTGTGTTTTAACAGCTACTTACCTGATAAACCGCACTCCTTCACCTATTCTCCAAAACAAAACACCATTTAATATGTTATATCATGTTCAACTGGACTATAATTTCCTTAAGGTGTTTGGATGCCTATGTTTTGCATCTCATGGCCTCTCATCGTTTAAAGTTCCATCCTCGAGCAAGAGCATGTGTTTTTATTGGCTATCATCCTGGCATCAAAGCATATAGACTTTATGACATTGTTGCTAAATCTATTTTTATGTCTCGAGATGTGATTTTCCATGAACACATCTTCCCTTTCCATTCTGCCTCACAGACACCTAAGATCATTGAATCTTTTCCTAACCTTGTTCTGCCAACTCATATCACTACTACATCTATTGATATACGTCATGCTACTGATATACCTCATTTCTTTCCTGTCGGTACTTCACCTACAGATAGACATCATCCCACTGATGCTTTGTGAAATTCCTGCAAGTAGGACTCCAAATAAAGGCATGCCTTCTCCCATCATTGATTCCAATTATAGGCCTGCTGTTCCTGATCTTTCTGTTCCTACTCTCAGAAGGTCCCTCAGAATCAGCAAAACATCGTCCTACTTGCAGGAATTTCACTGCAATTTACTATCCAATTCCTCATCGTCTATCATTCCCTCACCTTATCATTATCCACTGAGCCACTATCTTTCATATTCCAAATTTTCTTTATCTCATAAAAATCTTATCTTAAACATATCTTCAAACCTGGAACCACAGTTTTACCAACAAGCTGTGCAAGAAGCTCATTGGAGAGATGCCACAATTGCTTAACTTAATACTATGGATTTGAACAACACTTGGTCTGTGACTATTCTGCCTAAAGGAAAGCATACCATAGGTTGCAAACGGGTGTATAAAACCAAGTATAAATATGATGGGAGTATTGAACGACACAAAGCACGCTTAGTTGCAAAGGGTTTCACTTAGCAAGAGGGACTCGATTTCTTGGAAACATTCTCTCCAGTTGCTAAAATGGTGAATGTGAAACTCCTACTGGCCATAGCTGCAATAAAGAACTGGTACATCATCCAATTAGATGTTAATAACGTGTTTCTACATAGTGATCTCTTTGAGGAGATTTACATGGATTTGTCCTTGGGTTATAAACCTTCTTTACCATCTACTAAACAGGGGGAGCCTTTGGTTTGTCGATTACATAAATCAATTTATGGTTTAAAATAGGCTACGAGGCAGTTGGTTTTCAAAATTCTCTCATGCTCTTCTCTTACATGGTTTTCATCAGTAAAAATCTGATTATTCCCTCTTCACAAGGGGTTCTGGTACTTCATTTGTCGCTTTATTGGTTTATGTTGATGACATTGTCATCAAAGGTTCAGATTCCAGTATTATTAATGATTTAAAATCATTTCTTCACAGTCATTTTAAGCTTAAAGATTTGGGAAAGCTTAAATTTTTTCTTGGCCTGGAGATTGCAAGATCCCAAACTGGTATTTTGTTATCTCAACGGCATTATACACTTCAGTTACTAGAGGTCACTGGATTCCTTGGTTGTAAACCTGCTATGGTACCCCATGGATCCCAAAGTTCGGTTGAACTCCTTTGAGGGAGAGTTGTTGGAAGATGGTTCTATGTATAGAAGATTAATTGGGCGTTTGCTATACTTAATAGTCTCAAGGCCAGACATTACCTTCGCGGTTAACAAACTAAGTCAGTTTGTTTCGCAACCTCGAAAACCACATTTGAATGTTGTACACCATTTATTGCAATACATTAAAGCTACCCCAGGCCAGGGCCTTCTATTTTTGCTGGTTCATCACTGCAATTGTGAGCTTATGCTGATGCTGACTTGGGTTCTTGCCTAGATTCAAGGAAATCAATAACTGGCTTTTATATTTTTCTTGGGGATTCAATGGTATCTTAGAAAATAAAGAAACAAACCACAATTTCCAGATCATCTGCAGAGGCTGAGTACCATGCCTTAGCATCTACTACCAGCGAACTTGTGTGGATACAATAATTGATCTGTGATTTTCATCTGGATATCAAGGAGTCTGCCTTTATTTTTTGTGATAACCAGTCTGTAGTGGAAATTACCACAAATCCTATCTTCCATGAACGCACTAAACATATAGAAATAGATTCTCACTTTGTAAGAAATAAAATCAGTGAAGCAGTCATCAAGCTCTTAACAGTTCGTTCCAATCAACAACTTGCAGATATTTTCACAAAGCCTTTGCCTATGACTGTATTGCTTCATTTACTATCCAAGATGGCTATTGTTAATCTTCATAGTCCATCTTGAGGGGGAGTGTTGAAGCCAATGGATAGTCCAGCTGGAGAACACATCATATTAGCTTAGCCGTGCTGTCAAATTGTTCACGTGTGTTGCATTGCTTAGTTAGATTTGCTGTAACTACTTTTCCCCCCTTTTTCCTTTCCCGCCTTTTCCATATTTTCTGTATTTATTTGGTTGTACTTCCTTTACTCTTCAATTTGAGTTGAATAATATTTCTCTCTCAATATTCTCTTTTTGCTATATAAAGCAGGCCTTGCTCACTCAGTAGACAACTGCACTTTGTTATTGCCCATATCATCCTGAGAACATAAATAAATTTCTTGAAAATAAAAATTTTAGGAATCTTTTTTCTGTTGAAATGAAGCCGCTTAAAATGTCTTTCTGACTTCCTAATAAAAATACATATTCCCAAAGGCAATTTTGAATTTACTTTTAGCAACATTTTTCACTTCCAACTTTTCTCCAATTCATTTGGTAAAGAGCCTGAATGTCAAATCTGTCTCACAAATATTTCGCTGCTAATGAGAATTATTATTTTCCTTTGTTCTATATTTTTCAAGTTTTTTTCTATTTTGTTGTTTGTTACTTACAAGTCTTTCAATTGAATGAGATTTGAAGTTCTTGCACGTTGAGGGAATTGTTAAAGGAAGACATACATGCATCTTTTGTGCTCGAAAAGAAAGAAGAATGTTGTTGTCTCAATGTTTTGTTACAAATGGTTTGTAAGAGAGAACAAATGGTAAAACACTGGAGCAAAATTGTTCAAATTCAAAGCAAGCATGTATTTATGATGACTTTGAAAGAGAAGATGGAGTAAATCCAAAATTTTGATGCAACGAACGAAATTTCAAAATTTCTCTAGTTGGAAAAATAAATCCGACTGTAACGAAAAAACTAAACTCTTCAACAAAAACCAAACATTCTTCGGCAAAAAAAAATACTCCTCACCGTATCCAACACGAATACATGAACCCATACACCGAGTTCTCCAAAATTCACAAAGAATTAAAAATTACAAAATAGTATCAAAGCACACCCTATAGAAGAATTAACTCTCAACGCTTTCATAGAAAGCCACTGACTAGTCTCAACACATTCAAAAATGCTAAAAGCATGTGCAACCGAATCAGCATCCACGTACCTATCTCCAGTGGATCTATTCCTAGCAGTTGAATAGAATGAAACCGTACCGCAGATAATGATGGCAAAGAGAAATTACCCTCCAAACTCGACTAGATAGTATTCTTCAATATAGACCCCGAACTAAATCCTAAAGATATAGTACCAAACTAAATCTCCACCGTGGTACTAAACATGTGCTGACTTTTCTTTACAAATTTTGCCCGATCATGCAAAATGTATAATTGGGACCTCTTCTACCTCTCCAATACAACACGAACATCCTTTCGAACCCTCAAAACTCCACCTCCTCCGGAGAACGTGTACCCTTTTGAATGAGAAGTACTCAACGAAATGAGATTCTTCTTCAAGTCTGGAATATGTCAAACGTGATCAACTGTTCTACATGTTCCATCCAACAGTTTCAATTTGGATCTACCATTATTAACTACGTGACAAGGTTCGTTGTTACTCATAACAAAGACACATTGCATACCCATTTCATAAGTTTCAAACAAATCCCGATTGGGACACATATGAAATGCACAAATAGATCTCGTTAGGTTTGGAATCCATGTCATAAATTGTCAAAACATCTTCATCACTCAAATAGTTTTCGAATATGTTAGTCTCGTTAAAAGAATTTGATTGCTTTCCATGATTTGCAATTAAATTGATTTTGTTCTGTAATTTGTGGCAAACCCTTTTAAAAGTAGTGGAAGTAAGGATCGATCCCATGAAGAGTGTGTAATTCAATATTTTACACTCTGCACGATGATTGGGGGGTTTTGTTTGTAATGAAATCAATCTTATAACCAATAGCAATATAAATTGATGAGTTGTATTAAATCAATAAAAAGAATATTGATCTAAGTCAACTTCCACCATTGGAGATTTATAACTAATCATCGATTCACAAAGAATAATCAATCCACATTTTCAATATTCACAGTTGGAATTAATTTCTATATTTCCTTAATTTTAGTTAGTTAGAAATCAGCGTTCTAATTAACCTTAATTATTAAATAACCTCAGACCAGTGATTAAGATTCAATTTAATAATAGTTTTACACAATAGAGAAATCGATGAACTAGATAACACAAACACCAACGGTTGCATTCAATCTATTTAAACATTCTTCTTAAGATTCAATAACCACTATCGCAGAAAATCATCAAATCCTAGTGCTTCACAAGTTAAAGGAATCAAACAATTACGGATTTGAAATTTAACTTAGCTATAGATTGCAATACATGAGAAACTAATATGCCTTTTTAGCAATCAAGCATGACAACCATATAATTACGTGCAGAAGAACATTCAATATTGAAAATATAGATTAAACAATGAAACTAGATGGACCTCACAGTTATAATGTTTTCAAACCTTCGGTATCCTTCGATCAAGCACCAAGAATTAGTTACACATGAAAAATCTAAGAACAAAAGAGAGAAAAATAGTTAGTAGATGTTCTCTTCCGTTCTAGATGTCTTCTAGGGTTTTTAAAGTGTAGAGAGATTTGTTTCCATAAGTGTTTGATTGGAATTAGGAAATCAGAAAATTCGTGTCGGGAATGAACCACGCTACCGCATGGTAGTAAGTCATGTGGTCGTATAGTACATTGAAAATAGACCCTGAAGTTCGCTGAGATGCCTCTTGCGACCGCATGGAATTAAAGCCATGCGATTGCATGATTTTAAATAATTTCCACCGGATAGCCTTCAATATTTTGATCATATCTTTCACCGATTGAGACGATTCAAGATGCGTTGGAAAGATAAATCAAAGGGCTACAACTTTACTTCAGATATCATCTTCCAATTCCATCATTTGCCATGTCAAAAATGGGTATCAATATGAGGCTGAAAATCGGTGCATAACTTTTCAATTGGAAATTGATGTATGATCATACTTTGACGATATTTCATCCCTTTGACGTCTTCTTTCAACCAATTGACTCTCAAATATTCATCGTTCGGTTGGACACAACTTTGTGTATGTGCACGCTAGTCCTTGAACTTTCATTTCATTTCACTTTGGTCCATTTTCACATATTTCTTCCAAATTGCGCCATCTTCATTAAATTGCCACATAAATCAAAATATGCATTTTTCATTCTATGTTAGTCTCGTTAGAAGTATTTGGTTGCTTGCCATGATTTGCAATTAAATTGATTTTGTTCTGTAGTTTGTTGCAATCCCTCTTATTGTGTCTTTTTTCTTACAATAATAACAAACATGATTACTGAATTTTAACCTCGACTTACCCCCTTCTCCGATCACTATGATCGTCTCTATCTCTAGCCTCAAATCCAACCATATGCTTTATCTTCTCTTTTGAAAACAAGGCATCATACGCATCTTCAATGGTGGGAGTATTACGACTATACAAGATCATATCTCTAGATTAAGTAAACAAAATAGGCAGCGAACACAAATAGATTTTATCATACTTAACCTCTAAAGTCTCTATCCCCTTGAATGCTGTCAAATGATCTTCCAAAGAGCCGTCTTCTGCCATGCGATGAGAATACAACCTTTCCTTCATATGCAATTTGCTTGTTAGACTTTTAGTCATACACAATTGTTTCAACTTCAATCACAACACAATTGTCGTTCTCTCCTTTAAAACATCCTGAAAAATATTATTAGAGAGATGAAGATGGACTGTGAAAGTGCCTTCCGATCCTTCTGTTGTTTCTCCTTCTTCATCCAAGTTGTGGGCATTTTTTCAAATCCCAACAACACATCATCCAAATCCATTTGCACAAGTACAGTTCGCAACTTCACTTACCACAACGACTTGTATTGTAATTCAAAAGTGAAATTTCACATTTCGTGGCTGCTATCAATAACAAAAACCTCGAATAAATTACAACAAATAGTTCTGATACCACTTGTTTGGAAATAAAATAGATCGAGCTAATATATATGACACGATATGAAGTATATGATCGAAAACAAACAACAAGATAAAAAGAAAAGAATTAATTGATAGAGGAACAAAATATTTTATTCAATTGACTAATATGGAGAAAACAAATACAATAATTGTGCCTACACGATTATTCTATATTTCAGTAATACAAAACTTGTGAAAATGGTCTAATATTTATAAGACTGCATGCCAAATCCTAGAAATGCCACAAAGATGGAAACTAGATAAAAAATCATGTGGAATAAAGGAAACAATATTTTCTCAATAAAAACACTTAGAAAGTAGTAAAAAAAATCTTAAAAATTCAACCTAATTTGGATCAAACACCCAATAAAAAGTTATATCAATAGTGAAATTTTAATGTAAAGGGAGTTGTTTATGAATTAAATTTTTGGTACAAACTATTTTGGATAATTTGTAATTCCAATGGCTGAGAATTCTACAGCCTCTATAACAAAGAGATTCAAGAGCATCGTGCAGAAATAGTGCAAGCAGGCAGCTAGGGTAGTCATGAATAAACCTTGATATTTAATGTTCACTGTTCAAAACATGTTCATAAATCTGACCTATTAAATAAAAATCCAATAGTTTGTTCAAGAGGAACACTTATCTCAATATTACTCAATTTTGGTAAGATTTTTTTCTACAGCGTTGGTTGTAAGTAGTATTCTGATGAATGTGGTTCACTTGTTGTTTTATTGCCTCTTAAACTTGTTAGTTTGATTGTCATTAAGGGTTTTTAGGACATTTTAATGTGTGTTGTAATGTTTTTTTATAGGTTAAGTGAATTGGTATGAATGGTGTAAAACTTGGAGAAAAAAGTGATGTTGGCATGAATTAAGGTGAAATTGACATTGGTTCGGTGAAAGTTGATGATTGGTGGCTGAATTGAAAAAAAGAAGTGATGAAAAACTGTGAAATTGAAAGTTTGAGAACTCAATTGCAACTTTTTAATAGTTGTTTCGGACCACAAAATGATAATTGAAGATTGCTAGGATTTAATTGGATGCAATTAGAAGTCAAAAGGAGTGAAATATGATCAAATATTTCACAAATCAATTCTCAACCACACAAGTATGTTCTAAATTTTTAGCCTGAGATTGAGACCCATTTTTGACATAGTAAAGGTTCTAATTGGAAATGGTTATTTGAAGTAAAGTTTTAGCCCTTTGAAGTATCTTTGCAACGCACTTTGACTCTTCTCAATCGGATATCGGGAGAAAACGTTATGATAAAAATACTGAAAGATACGCAATGCTGAATTTTTACCAAAAAGTGGGCTCCGCAACACCACTATTGTCGAATATCAACAGCATCGTAGCGTTGCAGTGCCACGTTTGCGGTGTTGGGGTGCCACCGAGCGAGAAAAAGGAGTTTTGCATATTTTGGTCTTTTTTTAAATTCCAAAAGACCACTTTTCAACTAGAATTGAAGAAGATGGGATTCAAGAAATCAATGAGGCAAAGGCAACTTGGTGAAACAAATTGATTCAACCAACCAAAAAATAGTTCATCTTTCTTTCCTTCATGTTATTCTTTATGAATTGTATAGATTTCATGTTTCATATCATGAACTAAATAATTTTTCTATGGTTTGATTAGCTAAAACTTGAGGATACGATTTGATTTTGTTTTAGTTATTTCTATGAAATTTTCCTTCCATTTATTTGAATTGTTGATTTAATACTTTCAGTTAATTGGCCACTAATTAATAGATTAGTGCTAGTCAACTCCGGCACTTGAGAGAGGGGTATTTAGGCGCGATCACAACAATATTACAACCTAAATTTTATGGGTTTCGAGAAAAAGTGTAAAATCTATGAAACTTGTTCCATCTAAGAATCACGATCTTGATAAATCTTGATATTAATTAGGAATAGAGATATTTGAATTAATTTCTATGATTAATTTTTACCCGATGCTCGAGAGAAGGGGTAGAATTACATTAGGGTTTCTGCTTATAAACATGAAAAATTGATTAGAGATAACTATACTTTTTAAATCATATTTGATGGTTAGGTGAAATACCCTAGGCTCTCCTACATGGATTAATTCGTTTAACTTGCATTTATTAATTGAATTTGTCACAGTCATCCCTACTTTAAAAAAAAACATTGATTCAAAAATTCATTCATCTAGATAAAATATAGGCTACACAATTGTAGTACTTAATATAAAATTAAATTACAATCCTTGTGGATTCGATACTCTAACTCCATTCATACATTACAAAACTTGACTTCGTACACCTGCAGTATAATTTACGTTATATAAAACACGTAACAATTTTTTAGAGCCCTTGCTGGGGATTATTTAATTTGATTTTTACCAATATTATTAATAATTGGCTTTTATTTTAATTTAGATTTCGGTACTTTTAATTAGTTTTCTGTTCTTGATGCAGGTTTATGAGAAGATCGAGAAATCTCGAACTATTATCCATTGATCCTAAACCAGAACACACTTTCCATTATCTAAGAGGTTTACAAATAAAACAAATGTGAAACAATAGCAGAATAGGAAGCACGGGCAGTTGATCAAAACAATCAACAGCAATCTATTAGAGACTATGTCAGACCAGTTGTTAATGACAATTACTCTAGTATTGTACATCAGGTAATGGCTACAAATAACTTCGAACTGAAGCCAGGATTGATACATATGTTTCAACAGAATCAGTTTGGGAGATCTCCAACAGATATTCCAAATGCTCATCTTGGTTATTTTTTCGAGATTTGTGATACCATAAAGATGAATGGAGTTACTGAAAACACCATCAGACTCCATCTATTTTCCTTCTCTTTAAGGGATAAATCCAAATCATTGTTCCAATCATTTCCATATGGATCTATCACAACGTGGGAGTGGTTAGTTCAGAAATTCCTCACCAAATTTCCCCCCCCCCCTTCCAAGGCAGCTCAATTGCGGAGTAAAATTGGCCAGTTCAAACAAGCAAACTTTGAACCATTCTACTAGGCTTGGGAGAGATTCAAAGATCTGCTTAGAAGATGCCTTCAGAATGGCTATCGGGACTGGATGCAAATGGAAGTCATCTACAACGGGTTGAACGGTCAAACAATGACAGTAGTTGATGTTGCAGTAGAAGGTACTTTGATGTCCAAGACTACAAATGTGGCTTACTCCCTATCGAATGAAATAGCTACCAACAGCTACCAATGGCCAAGTGAACATTGTTGGCCTTTATAAAGTGGACAACTCAGATGTCATCACTCAAAATCCAAATAGCTGCATTAACTTCACAGGGAACTCAGTAGAAAGCAAAATCTATCATGGTTGCTTCTACTTCATAACATGAGTCTGAGACGGAGAATGAGAATGAGAATGAGAATGAACAAATCTAGTATGTGAATGGCAAAAACTTCAATCAGAGAGAAAACTACTCAGCAAACAAGTACCATCTAGGACTGAGAAACAATGAGAACCACTATTATGGTAACAATACGAATGTGCTGCAGCCACCACATGGGTTCAATAATCAGACTTCTGAAGGAAAACCATCACTGGAAGATATCTTGGGGACCTTTATTTCAGAGATGAGGGTAAGATTCAAAAAGAATGAGTCCAGACTTGACAATATTTAGACTCATATGACCCACATGGGAGACACAATAAAGAATTTAGAAGTACAGATTGGTCAACTTGCAACTGCAGTAACCTCCCAAGAGAAAGAAAAATCCCTAGTTACACAAAGGTTAACCCAACGAAGTACTGCAATGACATCACATGGAAGAGTGGAAAAGAGCTTGAAGAGAGCATGCCTACATAGGCTATAGTTCCTACACCTGCTTCAAATCATGTTGAAAAAAATGGTTGAAGAGGAGAAAATTGAGGCGGAGGCAACAAATAATAACTATCAGCCTAACTTAATCTCATTCCTAGATAACCTCTCCATTTTGAAGCCACGATTACCTTATCCACAAAGGTTCTTGAAAAAGAAATTTGATAAGGAGTTTTCCAAATTCTTGAAAGTCTTCAAAAAAATCCACATCAATCTTCCTTTCGCTAATACTTTGGAATAAATGCCAAATTCTTTAAGGAAGTAATATCAAAGAACATAAAGTCGATGGAAGAATGTAATGCTATTCTCCAGAAGAAGCTCCCTCAAAAATAAAAAGATCCAGGCAGCTTCATTATTCCATGCACAATTAGCACTTCTACTTTTGATAAGGCATTGTGTGACGTAAGAGATAGCATCAATTTGATGCCATTATCTATATTCAAGAAGTTGGGTCTTGAAGAAATGAAACCAACCACAATCACTTTGCAACTAGTTGATAGATCAATCACATACCCCGTAGGGATCATTAAAGATGTGTTAGTTAAAGTTGACAAGTTCATCTTTCCGGTGGACTTTGTGGTTTTAGATATGGAAGAATCAAGAATTACCATTAATTCTTGGTCAGCCCTTCTTGGTAACTTCGAGAGCTCTAATTGATGTCCAAGGAGGAAAACTGACACTGCTGGTTAATGAAGAGCATTTCATGTTAACATTTATCAAACGAAAAAAATCATCAGAAAAGTCAACACTTGTTGTATGGTCCAATCAACTGACAAGTGGAAAATAAAAATTTCAAAAGATAATTGTTCTATAACTCTCTAGATTAGTACATGGCAACTAGTTACTCAAAGATTCCAACTGCTCCTTGAAGCTACATTTAAGAACCTTTGAAACCTCCCAACATTATCAAATTAAAAGAGGTTTTCAAGACTATATCGAATTTGAAGTTGACTCCTAATCATAGTGGTCATACAATATTGAAGAATAGTTCAAAGCCAAGGACCAAGTTTGGAAACATGAGAGAATAGCCACCTGAAGACCCAACGTAGGCACTTCGGTTATGTCAAGCTAATAACGTTAAAGAAATACTTTTTGGGAGACAACCCAAGCTTTTTATCTCTCTACCTCTTATTTTTTTTATATTAGTGTCAAATTTTAGTAGTAATGAGTTTTTGTTTTATGTAGGAAATCTCAAGCTTGGTGGATAAGATAGAAGAATAATCCATCAAATCCAGCATCATAACTTCATTGGCAATGCAGACAATTTAGGGAAATTCTCCTCATTTTTCCTTAAATTTCACATTGGGGACCATGTTTAGTTCAAGTTTTGGGGTGAAATATAAACTGTCTAATTGCCTTAGTTTTTTATTTTGTGTGATTTGTGTGCTATTTTAAAAAAAAAAATAGTTGTTTTTGTATGCTTGTGTGAGTTAGATAGCATTGCCAGTATTGACATATATAATTGAGAATATGTGTTGGTTTATGAATTATGGATAAGTTATGTGCATTAGTAAAGTTTTTTTCTTTTTCTTTTTCTTTTTTTTTTTTTTTTTTTTTTTTTGCTTATTCGTGTGGAACGTCAAATACCTATGCACGTGAATTGAGTATAACGTTGGACAGAAACAAGTTGATTCATAAATGATATAGGTTGAATTAGTTGCTTTAGAAGCTAAATCTGAACAACCACTAAACTAACATTTGCATCCTTTAACCGACTTTAGGATAGTTTGGAAGGTTGAACTGGTGTAGGGAGACATGGATGTAGTTGTGGATTTTTGTATGTTAAACTTTGCATGGATTTTCTGAGACTAATAGGATAAAATTTGGGTGAAACCCTTAAGTTAGAGGTCGATTTTCGAAAATGAGTTTTAATAAGGGCCTTATACTAATCACTACATAAAAGGAAATAAGTTGCTTTGTTGTGAAGGTACCCTTGAAGATTTCAATGAGGACAACTATAATAATCTCATTGTGAAACGTCTATTCTTAGCCTCTATGACTCGAGTGATTAAGCCTGCAAGGGTTTAAAACCTGATACCCTAAAGTCATCTGACTGGGGAGTCCTCGACCAAAAACTCGATACAGGATCACTTAGAAAGCTTAAAAGAGAGACGTCCACACATAAGATTAATAGTAAATCTAAAAAAGCATGTGGATTAGATAGAGGATGCACCACATGCCCTGATTAAGCCTCAAACACTTGTCCTAAAGGATTAAGCCTTTGATAAGGGGTTGGTAACTAGGTTGATTCTTGGAGGTTGAAGCAATAAAAAAAGGAGAATCCTCATTTGTTGATATGTTGAACTGCAATTAGTAAAATCCAACCAAACTGGATAAGGTAATGAGTGGTGATTTGAAAATAACCTTAGATTACACCCTTGGGAATGGAACAAAAGAAAACAAGTTTGGGAGTGTACAAACCCCACGAGCGAAGAAAGTAAATAGTTGATTTAAGTCTGGGAATCAAATAAACTTGTGAATGTACAATGTTGCACTTAATTCTCCACACACACACATTACGCATTTAATATGTGAGAATTTATCTTTTGCACTATAACTTTGAAGTAATTTGTGAATTTGATATAATGTTTTCAATCCTGAGCCATAAAGGCAAGCTATCTAACTAGACTTTTTTTGGGTGAGTTCGTTTGTTAGTTTTGTTTGTGTGTTTTCATTAGTTACTTTTCCTTTTTCTTTTTTGGGGGAGGGGGGGTTGATGAGTGATGTTCACTCATTGTTTTATTGCCTCTTAAACTTGTTATTTTGATTGTCTTTAACTGATTTTAAGACGCTTTAATGTTGTTTTATAGGTTAGGTGAATTGGTGTGAATGGTGTAAAACTTGAAGAAAAGAGTGATGTTGGCATGAATTAAGGAGAAATTGATGTTGGTTTGGTGAAACTTGATGATTGGGGGCTAAATTCAAAGAAAAAAAGTGAATAACGACGAAAAATGGAAAAATCCAAAGTTGAGGACTCAATTGCAACTTTTTAATAGTTGATTTGGACCACAACGATAATTAAAGATTGCTAAGAGTCAATCGGATGCAATTAGAAGTTAAAAAGGAATTAAGTATGATCAAAATATTTTCACAAATTAATTCTCAATCACACAAGTATGTTCCAAATTTTTATCCAGAGATTGAGTCCCATTTTTGACATAGTAAACGTTTGAATTGAAAAACATTATCTAAACTAACTTTGAATTATCTTTTCAACGCACTTTAAATCACCTCAATCGGATATCGGGAGAAAAAGTTATGAGAAAAATACCGAAAGATGTGCAGTGTTGAATTTTTACCCAAAAGTGGGCGCCGTAATGACACTATTGCTGAATATCAATGTCGCAGCGTCACGCTTGTGGCTCGGGGGCTTCGCCGGGCGAAAAAAACAAGTTTTCCATATTTTGGTCTCTTTTTAAATCCCAATCCAACCTTCCAAGACTTTACGATGATATCAATACAACCTTAAAGACCACTTTTCAACTAGAATTGAAGGGGGCAAGATTCAAGAAATCAAGGAGGCAAAGGCAAATTGGTGAAAAAGATTGATTCAACCATCCAAAAATAATTTTATCTTTCTTTCCTTCATGTTATTCTTTATGAATTATATAGATTTCATGTCGCATATCATGAACTAAATATTCTAGGGTTTGACTAGCCAAAACTTGAGGGTATGATTTGATTTTGTTTTAGTTATTTCTATGTAATTTTCCTTTCCGTTTATTTGTGTTATTGATTTAATGCTTTCAATTAATTGAACACTAATTGAATGATTAGATGTTAGTCAATTTCTAGGATTATTTTTACCCGGCACTCGAGAGAGGGGTATAATTACATTAGGATTCTTGCTTATAACATAAAAAATTGATTAGAGATAACTGGATTTTTTTATAATCATATTTGATAGTTAGGTAAAATCATACTCTTGGCTCTCCTATATTGATTAATTTGTATAATTATTCATTGAATTCGTCACAGTCATCTCTAGTTTAAATAAACATTGATTCAAAAATTCATTCTTCAGATAAAATAGAGGCTACACAATTATAGTACTTAGTATAAAATTAAATTACAATCTCTATGGGTTCAACACTCTAATTTCATTCATATATTACAAAATTTGACACCGTACACTTGCGATATAATTTACGCTATATAAAACGCATGACATATTCCAAGAATATTATTCTTGAGATAGTTGTTTTAGAACATTTTCAAAATTAAGTTTGGTCGGACTTCGATAGTGTTTTTTTTTTTTTTTTTTTGCTTTCATTTTTCATGGTATCTGAAACTCCAGAGATTCTTGGCACCTTTTTACTCTGCAATTAAATGATGATGTCACTTCTTGTTTAAATATATATGCACAAACCTAAACGTAATTCTCTGAGACCATTTATATATATTTATGGAATTCAGTGCAGTTGTTAGCATTGTATGACACGAACACTACAAGAATATGCGCTATCACCAACGGAATTTTACCAACGTCCAATTTTCCGTCGGTGATACCGACGGATTTCCAACGGAATTCTGACGAGTTTTCCTTATTATTTATTTATATAAAAAGGGAAAGATTTACCAACGAAATTACAAACCTTATAAGTCATCGGTGATTTTTCGTTGGTAATCCGTTGGTGAAATGAATAAAAATAATTCTAAAATAAAAATTAATATTAGTAATGATTTTATCAACAGCCCTCTTACGTCTTACTAAAAAATAAATTAATAAATTATAAGTTACCAACGGAATCAGTGACTCCCGCCATTTCGTCAATGATTCCATTGGTAAGTCGTTGGTCCGTCAATAATGCCGTTAGAAAAAAAAATCAATTTTTTTTCAAATCCGGTAAGGAGTGTAAATCCGGTAAGTTTGATGAAATCCGGTAAGATCAATTAATTTTGCACTTCAAATCCGGTAAGAGTGTAATTTTGCCTCTAAAATTTTCATTTCCCTCCATCCAATTCCCACTCAAAGTCTCAAACCCACCCACCACAATTTCAATTTCAAGCCCTAATCCTTCACTTCTCCTTATCCGGTTATCCCCATCGGCCCATCTCTATCCCTCTCCCTTGTCTCCTCTCTCTCTCACCATCAACGAGACCACCGCGCCGCCCGAGAGCTCCACCGGCAGAAGAGCACCTCCTCCTCCTCCTCACTCCCCCGCCGAACTCCTTATATCCGCCTCAAGTACGATCCTATTTCTGCCCATAACACCACCTTCCTCTTCGTAGACAGGCCCACGACTGAACCCACCTCAAAATGTGGGTGTTCTTGGTGGTTGTAGTTATGGGCTTGGTGGTGGTGGCGTTCCTTATGGCAGCGGTGAAATCCGCCTTTGATTCCAACCCTTTGCCTTTAGTGAAATTTTCAAGGTCTGATATATTCTGTTCCACTTTTTTAATGTTTTCATTGCATGTTTTAATGACTATCTGTGTGTACAGAAGAAGAACGTGATATTCAGAAGACTTACTGGATCGAGCATTCCGCGGACCTTTCTGTGGAGGCTATGATGCTCGACTCAAAAGCCTCTGATCTTGACAAAGAAGATAGGCCTGAGGTATATTTCTCATAAAGTAACAGACTTTGGTTTTCTTTATCGGATGTTTTTAGTTTGTAGGCTGGATTCTTTTGCATTTTATAATATGGGCTTTCATTTATCATCAATTCTTTCTTGATTATTTTCTTTCAACATTTGCATAATGATACGATCCCGTTACTGTTCCGTTTTCAGTTTAATTTTGCGTCTTTGGTTTTTTGATCTTACATCAGAACCAGCTCTTTTTTTTTTATTGTGATATGGTTTCACATAAAAGCATTATTTGCATAGAGATTGGAATAAAGATGGCATGATGGCTTAAAGAGAAAGTCACAACGAGAGTTTTTATCATTTACGTAGTGGTGGTGGTGGTAATAACTAATAAGAGGCGGAGATGGACAGCACAATGATCTTAAGAAATTATCTTGTTATGGGATCAAATTGATTTTGCATATAATTTATGGAATTCAGGTCGATTTAGTGAGTTTATGTACATGAAAGAAGTAATTACAATTAAAACTATCTCAGTACTTTGTAGGATTAAGGTAAAGTAAATGTCACATATATCTGATCTAAAGATGCAAGAATTGTTTATTTGTTTCATAGTCAAATATTTTGAGGAGGTATGTTAAGATATTTTGTCTGTGTAACTTAATTCCTGCGTGGGTAAAATCTTTTGTTAATTTTATTGTTAATTCAAGAAGTTTTGTCTGATAGAAATAAAAATACTTGACACGATATTAAGCAACCTGTTTAATCTGCTTATTGAATTGTGTTTGTTTAAGGGATATAATGAGAATAATCTCAGAATAGAATTATACACGATGGCTATCTAATACTTGCAACATGAAAATGCAAGTAAAGAATATCTCAAATACTTCTATTTATTTTATCAAACTTGCAGCATTGCGATCTTATAATTTGAAACAAATAAACATCCTCTAGAGTTATTATTTGCAAGCAAATAATTATCTTGGTTTTCTTATTAAGTGGATGAAATTGCTCTGTTTTTATGGTTTTCAGACAAACGTGACGATGGAAAAGTTTCAAATTGCAGCATTCTTAGGAGTTTTTCTTGGTTATGTTGGATGTTTTGCTTATGGGATTTCAGTATCTTGCATGATGCCTTACGAAGAGGGAGGTGCTTCAGCTGTTTTTAGTTCACTGGAGTGTACTCAGTGGGTTCTTGCTGCTGAATCTTCTCGAAACTTAACAAGCAGCTGCCAGTTTGCCACGTTTCAGGGACATCAGGGGCATCAAGAAGATCGTATTATGTGCAATCTTGATGTGCAGATACCATTTTTAGGTTCATAACTTCTTCCCTGCTCTGTTCTTTATCACCGTGACGGAATAGAACTTTACATACTGCTAAGATTATTATCAAGCAGGTGGTGTGCAGCCTACTTTTCCTGAGTAAGCCCGAACAATAAAACTTTCATAATTTTTATACCTTTTTCCATCTTTCTCATGAAAAAGTAATGTTAAATTTGGGAAGTTGTTGCTCAATGATACATTTCTGCAAGTGATTAAAGAGTAGTTATGATGTATATCTTGTCCAAATTAGCTTACAAGTGATAAAGATCATGTTAATTATATTGCTTAGCAGTGATGAAAGGCTTGTTACTTAAGTGATATAAAGTCTTTAACTTAATGGATATAAGAGATGTTTTCCTAAGGATATAAACGGATCCAATCCTTTCGTTTCAGTTGGCTTCTCGCTCCCCATGCCGGAGATGAATGAAACCTTTTGTTTTTGCATTCTGAAGGAATAGATTGGAGGTTTGACGGAAGAGATTTTAACTTTTAAACACTATATAACTTGGTGGAATTGACCCTGTTTGGGTTTTAATTTATTGTTTTTTCTAAGCCTAAGCATAGGACACTGTGCAGGAAAAAATGGGCCGGAGGAGGCTGCTGTTGGTGTTGCAGCAGTATTTGATGGTCATGGAGGCAAGGAAGCAAGTGAAATGGCTTCAGAAAAACTTGCCGATTACCTTGTCCTGCATACTATGTTCCATTTATACAACCAATCTGCAGATACCGGTTGTTTCACTCAAAAGAGGTTCGTTAATCGTTACGACTAATGTTATGTTCTGGTTTTTTATTCCTGCGTGTAGACTAATGTTTTTCATTTGTAGGGAGTTCTCATGGACATCACAATATGCATATGGGATATGGCAAGTTCGAGCAATAAATTACCAGCAGTAAAGAGTGAGCATGGGTAGGTGCTTCATAATCAACACACTATTTCATTTTGTTCTATGATCAATATCATTAATTATTGTTACAGATATTTGAGAAGATAGCTTCTGGCATTTACTTGGGAGAAATTCTGCCCTGAGTTCTACTCAAGATGGCTGAAGAAGCTGCATTTTTTGGCGATGAAGTTCCTGAAAAACTTATAATTTCATTAGCATTGAGGTATTCCCTGAAGATAGTTGATACTCTTACGATTTATCAAGCTAATTGCCTCACTCTTATTCTATAAACGGATGTCTGTTAATGCACCAGGAATGGTACGCTACAAAATGCGGAAGAGGAAACGTCAACTTTTTGCTCATGTTGAGGCGTCTATTGTGGAGGCATACTTGGTAGAGGAAACGTCAACTTTTTGTTTGTTTGTACGGGTAAAAATGTTATATGGAAGTATTAGGTGATATTGGAACTTTTGAAATATTTGGTGATATTGGAACTTTTGTATTGTTCAATTATGTCAATTAATGAAATCAAGTTGGAGTTTTTTATGATATACGTTACATTTTATCTTTTAAAACCATTAATTTATACGAAGAAGAAAAAACAATATTGATATAGCAGTACTTACCAACGGAATTGGCAATGTAAAAAAGACCTTGCAAAACTCCTACAAAATTAGTTGTTGGTGATCTCCAATAAACTACTATTGAAAAAAACCATTGGTAATCACCAACGAACATTCTATAGGAAAAAAGTGTTGGTGATCTCCAACGGACCTTCTATGGATAAAGGCCTTGGTGATGTCCAATGAAATCACTAACGGAAATTTTTCATTGATAATTTACCAACGGACCAATGCAATGGTAATGTCGTTACAAATAACATATTTTTACGGCCGTTGGTAATCAGCAACGAAATACATGTCATCGCTATTCCGTTGGTATATTTCCAACGAACCCTCTGGCCGTTGGTAAATTACTGACGAAGGTTTTACCAACGGATTTTACCAACGACATTTTTCCGTTAGAAAACCTAGTTACCAACGAAAATCTGGGCATCACCAACGGAAATTTCCGTTGGTGATGGCGCACATTCTAGTAGTGGAAGAACTTCAAAACATTATTATTTCAAACTTTCTATGGAACATTTTCGATTTTTTCATAGTAATTTCCCACCAAATCAGTATGGAACCTTTGCACCAAATGCTAGCCGGACGGGGTAGACGACTATGGGGGAGTTACAGGGAATTCTTGAAGCTGCAAGAATGTCGATGAGATGAAAACTATGGGGATTGGTTAGAGCTTCTATACCATGTTGTCGTGGAAGTCCAAACACAATGATTTCACGTACCTTTATAAAATTTTGTTGACTCGTCTCCCAACTATATTTTAGTTGTAAATGTCAATCCCATTTTAACTAACTATTATGTTGTTTCTTTATTTTGAATGACATTGAATCATAATTTCTTAACCAAATAAATAATGGTTAAGTGCAACTAATATAGTTGATTAATCACATGAGAAAACCTCTTAGTTTGGTGTCTCGTGACTGAATTTTGGATACAACTTGCAACCCTTTTTAGGTTTTAATGAAGTCTTCCTTCGTTTAAGCTATTTTAATGGAGCAATGATATTTGTAGTCAACGATTATAGCATTCATCGTATGTGGCAGCTTATTATTTGGAAAGCTTATCTTGTTATTTGACGCAACAGAATTACAGAAAATTAATGACTCATATAACAATCTACCATAGTAATAAGTGTGTTTTACACACTTATTTTGACCACGGAATATGGACAATTGTTGATTAATAGGTTGGAATATAGTTTAATTCTATGTAATTTGCATTTTGTAGGACAAAATTGATGAGTACGGTGAAATTTAGAAAAAACAAGTGGAAAAGGGACTAAAACGAAATAAAATAAAGTTCAGGGACCAAGTTACAAATAAATGAAAGATAACACGAAAGAGGAATTGGAGACATGAAGATATCGAGGACCAATTGAGCATTGGATTGAAATATTTGAAGAAGAAGAAGTGGGAAAAGAGGTCGAGAATGGCAAAAGGGAGTTCGAGGACCAAAAAGCAAAGTTGTGGTAGTTTCCCAAAGTTATGCGGTCGCATAGCACAGGAACCTATGTGATTGCATAGGTTGATACAGGAGATTCCAGGGCAAGTTTGAACTATACAACGAGGTCGCATAGTATTACTCTATGTGACAGCATAGCGGGTTTTTTACGAGAGAATTCTGATTTCCTTATTCTAGTGAAATACTTATGGAAAAATCTTTGGATGCATATTTAAACCCTAAGGCCATTCAGAACGAGAAAGGAGAGAGGCATAAGGATTTTGAGAGTAGAAAGAGGAATAATGCGAAGAACAACACCATGAAGCGAAAATTAAAATCAAGAATTGAATTAGTGATGTCTTCATTGTTTTTCTGATTTTCTTCTTTCCATCATGCTAGGTTAGGTTAATTATGTACTAGGAAACGATGAACTATGTATTATGATTTTTATTTCTTAGTTTTACATTCTTAACAATAAAAACACGTTTTAACTATTTGAATGGTTTATATGGATTTATTTTCTCCATGACTATTGTGCACGTTAATTGTGTGAGTGTGGTGACCTGTTTCATACTTCAAAAGAAGGGAAATAGGTCCGATGGTGTATAAATTATCATAGGTTCCGATATGGAATAGAAATATACCGTTATGCCTTGTGTGAATCTTTAAGTGTTCATAAAAACTCATGCATAGAGATATAGTCGGGTCACATATGAGAATATGTTTGACTTTACTCGAGAGAGACCGTTAAATAATTTATGAGTATTGATTCGTCAATGTTTCAATCGTGTGTCAAAGTATAAAACTAGGTTTTAAAATATTATTATTTAGGGACTCGTGATCCTAGTACATTCATCATGCATTCGAAAAATTCAAATTGCATTCAACGTTATTTGCATTTAATTTAGTTAAATCATTTATAATTACATACTTACTATTATTTTAGTTATAATTTCATCACAACAAAACGTCATTTTATTCTAGTCTCGGTTAAGGTTAAGGCGATAAGAATTGAACTAATCAATCTTCGTCAGACGATACTCGGACTCAAAAAGTTCACTTTATTACTTGTTAACAAACCGTACACTTGCGGTGATTTTAATTCAAAACATATTTTCGTGAACACATAAAATATCTGCTGGTTATAAATAATTTACTGATTTTAATATTAAGTACTTCAAAGACTACGCCATGCAATTCTTTTGAGTATTTTCTTTTCACGATGCTTTTGGGTTATATTACTTCGGCTTTGACGTATTTAACTGGGGAAGTTTCTCGTGACATTTCCCTTTCCAATTTCATAGGATTTAGAAAATGAAAGTTCTCTAGAAAAGAGTCCAGTGCATACGAACATCCTTGTATATGTCTTAAGGATTTTGTGCAACCCAACGCTTCTCCTGAAGTAGGGGGCTCCTCTGTCCCTATCACTTATGAAGATTTCACTATTTTAGACTGCTAGTTTAGTAGGGAGCGCCTACGTTCCCAAGCACATTTAGAAAACTGGTTTAGTAATGTACATTGCCAATTATTGTTTGTTATAGTGGAGGATTATTGGAAGTTAAATTAATGGTTGTAGGCACATTTCCAAACCACAATAAATACTATGATGTTACATATGTTGAGAATTTATCTGTACATACACAGCAAAATTTAAAATATTTTTCAATTCCATTCAAGGATCGTCTTTATGTTTAAATAGAAATCATATTAGAATTTTACCTTTAACAAAATTTTCAAACTTCTATTAGATTCTTGATAACGAACAATCACGATCTCTCTTCCTCTTTGTGAATCTTGATCTACCACGATCTTTTCACACCACAACTTTCCAATTGTCCATCCTCTAACAATAATCCACACGGGAGAACAAGGATTAGATATTAGGATTTTCTTTTTCTCTTGATAGTAAGAACATAATTAATGTAATTGTGTTGTCATGTGAGTTATGAAAAACTCAACCCTAGTAGTTTATTTATAGATTATTAAAAGGACTTGACCCATCCATTAACCATAAACCTGCCCATAAGTTAATTAATCTTATTAAACTTGTTCATTTATCGTGGAATTATTCCTTTCATCAATATAACCCAATGAATTACAAGATATAAAGATGTGGCAATCTTAATTAATCGATCATATCTTTTATCCGCTCTTAAGTCAATAATCGTCGAAACTCTTATCGACTTATGCACTCATATTGGTCAAGGATTTCAATACTTAAGAAAACGAAATGTAGATCATAATCTATCATTATCTAAGAGTGACAAATATTTTATTGCTCATTTATAGCATTTATATGATTCTTGACACACATAAATATATCATATTAGCGACTCTTGACAAAATAACATTCAAAATCACCAAAGTATAAATGTTCTCACATAAGGTACTATGATGACTTCAAGACGAATGACCAATTCCATTACCGAATGTTGAAGATTAACCACTCACTCAAATAGTTATCTCCAATGTTTGTTCTCTTAACAATAAATTCACTTGTCCATTTAAATGTCACTATATTTTAGCTTGTAAGATCAGCTACTCATTTTATAAATGAGAAATGTCCCACATACTAGTCGATCTATAATACAATATTTGTATCTCATTATTACTTACGATCACTAATAATTTAACATTCAACTATATATAACTTATATATCACAATCACAACTCTTTGTGATTAACAAGTTACTAAGAGTTGAATATACGAGCTCTATTAATTTAATTTATCAAAATAATAATTCAATTAAATAATTGATCTGCTATAAATAAAATGTACCAATCATATTAAAAGTGTTTACATTCAAAATTAATTGACCTATGGCATAACATTTACAACATATATGCTATTTATTTTAAATATTACTCTATTGGATTCACCAACAATTATGTTTGCACGATGGGGAATTATTATTATTATTATTATTATTATTATTATTATTATTGGTAATCTCCCTCATAGATGGACCTGAGGAGAGGTCCGAGAGGTAGACATCTCACGCCCAACTCTTTAGGAGGCCCATTTTTTTTTTTTTTTCCTTTTATTTTGAAAATTCACGATCATTTATACTTGGTCACTCTTGCTTGGTTGCTCCAAAATGAGCCTTCTTCAACAATGACATTGTGAATCACAAAATCAATGTTTGGATTAGGGATTATATATATATTTGATTGATTACTATATAGTTTTGTCTTTAAATTCAATTACATTTTTTTTCAATTACCTTTTGATCAGATCATTGATTTGTGCGTGAAATTGAATGATTTTTCTCGATCTATGATTCTTTATTAGTTAATGTGAATGTGTGCCTTCTATGTGGTAATTAGGTGCAATATATTGTTAAATATGATGTGATTTATTTATTTTTTTCCATTTTATTCTGTTACATTATGAAAATATTTATTACATTGGATGATATATTGTTATTGTTGTTTCAATTATAATTTTTTTATTCCCTCTAAAAAGCTGTGCGCCTTGTGCAAAGTGAGAAAATATGTCAAATTTAACTCTTTTTTCTGCAAATAAGAAGTTTATTTCCTATTGTGAAATTGAATCCATTATGAGTACACATGTTGACATTTTATTGAAATCTCGTGAGAATCTTGAACAATATTTAAAACATAATGGACATTCAGACATTATTAATGATGATTTATGTTCGGAGTTGACAATCTTGAAGTGCTATTTACCTAGATAAGCAAAAAGAGCAGTTGTTGTGCTACTTTACTTGAGTAAAATGAATTGTTGTTTTTCAAATGCTTGCATTGATTACAAGATTTTGCTAACCATACTAATTACAATTGTATCAGCAGAAAGAAATTTTTCCAACTTAAAATTGATCAACACTTATCTCCAATCAATTATGTCATTGCAAAGATTGAATGGATTGACAATGTTATCCACTGAAAATGAAATTATTGAACAACTCGACTATCGAAAATTAATTGATATTTTTGCCTCCAAAACCGCAAAACGAATTGTATTTAAGTGATCATTTAAAAGATTTTCACATTGTTGTTTGATTGTAATATAAATATTTTGAAATTTTTTTTTACTTGTTATTTTATTGTTGATTTTAAGTTAACCGTAAAACTTTTATAAATGAAAAAAATTGATTGCTTGTTATGGTTTAGGAGCCAAAATTCTGAAATCCACTTCGGCTCCATGAAACACAGGTACAGTTATGTTCCCCCTTCTTAGACTTCATTGCGTAACTTCTTCAAGTCATTTACAGAGATGCAAACAGCGTTGATAATAACCACATAGTTGAGGAGAAATGTGACAAACAAGTGTAAACTGCAGGACAATGTTCCATATAAAAAACTACATATGGATTATGAGATAAGTGACGAAGAGGATATACCTGAGGAGCTAAATAAACACAAGTGTGTTAATGTTCTAAATCATTATAAATTTCGTTCCGAATTCTCATTATTAACAAGGGAGAAGATTTTTTTCAGCTAGGTGGGATGTGGTGAATAAGCTATTAGTCATCTCCAAAATACTTTCTTTGAAATTCAGACTTAAAAGACGAGGCTCCAAATAGGGATGACAAAAAAATTCGTTCAATTCAATACATTCGGAGTCCCGTGCCGAATGAGGTGGGGATTACCCGTCTAACCGGTAAATGGGGCAGGGACGGGACGAGAGTTATTACCTCAAAGCTAGTATGAAGAGGGTATAAGAAACATAGTCCCCTCCCCCAGGGGTGGACGCATACCTTAAAAGTTAGGGGGCACAATCGAACTTGCAAAGAAGTCAGGAGAAATTTTACGATCGAAAATTTACATCCAAAAAAATCATACCCCATGTAATTTTACATCTGAAAATTTATATGGAATTTGACTTTTTCGGATGTAAAATTTCGAAAAAAATTTATGTCGTATTCCATAAAAAATTTCCTGATAAAATTATGAAAATTATATTGAGAAATTTGTATCGCAAAAATAATAAATGTTAATAAAATAATTGAATTTTTTAAAAAAATGTGAGTTAAACGTCTTTTTTTAAGACTCGCGTTTAACATATTTTTAACTATTTTCGATTTCTGTTTGGACTATTCGATATGTCCATAATGTAGTTCTTGAAATAAATTTTGAGATGACATAAACAATTTGTAATTCGATTAGCGTATGATGGTAGGAAAATTGTTAAAATTAGCATATTATTGAAATTCAAATTTATTGTGATTTTGTCTCTGTTTGGTGAAGATTAAAATTAATTTTTTAATAAATTTTGATAAAAGTTAAACGGTTATAGATTCCATGAAATATGTTATTAAAATTAATTGTGAACTTTGATTTGAATTAAAATTTAGATTTCAATCAATACCAAACACGATTTTATAAAAAAAATATCAAAGTTGGGGGGCACTTGCCCCCTAGGACCCCGCTAAGTCCGCCCCGCTACTCATCCATTTAAAGTTAATTTCAATTTTAATTTATTAACTAAAAATATTTAAAAAAAATAAAGCAAAAAATAAAATAAATAAATATCTAATGGGACGGGGGTGGAAATACCGGCTCGTCTTATACCCGTCTCGTTGCCATCCCTAACTCCAAAAACCAATATAACCTTACGAAATTTCAAAAACTGATGGAAATGTTGTTTAATAAAGCAAGCTTTGCTCACCCACTAGAAGAAACGGTTCCTTTGATTGCCATAAGGTTAAGGTAAGTCGAGATTTACGTATGGATAATAGGAAAGTATCTTCTTTAAAAGAGTTGCACTATGTAATTGCCTTTATCATCCTAAGAGCATAAATAAATTTCTTGAAAATCCAAAAAATTTAGGCGACTGTATACCATTTAAATGTACCCGCTTCAAATATCTGAGTTAGTTCCTTTTGAAAATCCAAAATTTTAGGCAATTGCTTTTTTTCTAAATACAGAGAAAACAAATTTATTATGTTAAATGATCTAAAATAGTAAACGAAATAGACATCGATGCAGTCTCAATCTAACAAGGAAAAAAAATCCTTATCTAATGTAGCAACTGAAGCAAACATATGGACCACTTTATTCCCCTCTCCGAGAATTAAATGAGAAGAACCATAGCTATCATCGTCCAGCAAAAGTAGAATAAAATAGCCGTAGAGCTAAAATGAGCTAAGTGAAGCAACTTATTTTTTACTTTTATTGATAATTATGTATTTTTAGAACTTATTTACTTATAAGTAACGTTTAAAGCTTAACCAAACATGCTATGGGTATAAAATTGTTGTTGCATTTTTAACACATTTGATAAGCTCACGTTTTAGCCTCATTTTTTTCAAATTTTATTTTTCCTAAAATTCATTGTGAATTATACGTTCCTCTAATAAAATAATTTTGCACATAAACTCAAACTTTTCTTTACGTTCTAATCATTAAAACAAAAATTACAAAATATATTGTGAAAAATGGGCTCAAGCAAAGGCTAAATATGATTTGAATTTGAAATCATTAATAGTTCAATCCAACATACCAAAGATCTTTAAATGTTAATTTATTCCGCAACAAAAATATAGATTTGAAAGTAGTTCTCAGAGGTAGAAGTCTTACTGCAACTTGCTACAAAAATTTGAGGACATTCATAATTCTAATATGCAAATTTTAATAGAAATCGTGTAAATGTCACTCCTTGTAATTTAACTCATTGCAGTTATATTTTCTGTCAAATTACCTAGTCTAATGACTCAATTTTTGATAAAAACGAAGAGATTTGTTTATGCATTCTTATATTTTCAATACACCCTCTATTCTGTAGCCATATTCATTCTTTCATATCAGACTCATAATCAAGTTATGGTAAAATTAGCCATTTCCAAGAGATGACAATTAACAGAACATTCATCAATAAAAATGAAGGATTCAACAGAATAACTTGTATTGCATACTAAACAATTCCAAAGACAATATCCAGTCTTTCCCAATAATCATTCCATATCAACGATTCAAAGCATTCAGCTTCATTTGTTCGGCGGGAAACAATTTGAAGCTTGATCTATATTTGTTCCTTGAGACAGCAGACAGAAAAGACACCATTTTTACATTAAGAAAGCACTCATTTCAAATGAAACTATCCCATTGCATACTTCTGAGTCCAGCTCCGTGCAGTTTGCTCGTACTTGGCCCTGTCAGTCTTGTACATGTGAGCAATTTCTGGCACGAGGGGGTCATCCGGGTTTGGATCCGTCAGAAGCGAACAAATCGAAAGCAACACCTAAAAGAACCACAGAACATAGGAAAAAGAAATAATAAAATTTTCACATTAGAAAAGCTGTTTTCCGTTTCTGTACTAGAATTGGGAAGTTCCAACTGTTGGACCCTACACGATAGACGTGCGTCAAGAGCTTCTAATACAACATGGTAAGTGAAGTACCGAAATAAAATAGACACATACAAACCTCAAATTAAAAAAGACAATAATATCTACTCCGATGTTAATCTAAAATCTATACTTGTCCATTAGATAACAAGAAAGATACAAAATAAAGAAAACTAAAACCTTCGAAATTGTCAAGGCAGGGCTCCACTGCTCCTTCAAGATGTCAAGGCAAATACTGCCATTGCTGTTTATATTTGGGTGAAAAACTTTAGTCCGGAAAGCAACCTGAAAATTTTCAATTAATAAAATGCAGGAATAAGTTAGATAGTACCATGAGAATAAAAAATGTACAATAATCTTTGATAATTGCACTAAATTACAACTTCCGTAATCCCAAGTACATATGATTCACTGGAACTTCAAGTAAACGGTTTCAGGAAAATTTAACTCGTCACATCCGAATCACCCAAATCTGAACCCTTAATCTTACATGTTTAGTAGTAATGCCGTGCTGACCAGAAGTTGACACGGTTTACTGCTGCACCTCGAAAGATGTAAAACACACCGAAAAATGAAACAACACAAGAGCTGTGAAATGTGATTACATCAATTTCCAGTGTTTTGAATTGCATTGGGCATAGCATAGCAAAATTAACATCCATCTATAAACTATGTATCCTCTACATGAACAACTATCAAAACCCAACAGATTTGCTCATTTACTGAGCTGCTGGAGCAAGAAATGCCAATGATTTCTCTCACTGTTTATTCCAAAGACAAATCCTTATTGCTGCTTCATTTTTTCCCATAAAATTGTGTAGGATATCTTTGGCTAACAAATGCTCCTCAAGATTCAAGACATTTTAGCTCGCACCAAAAACCCGCCCAACCCATACCTTCAGATCTAGACTCTTGCACTCCTAGAGTATCTCCAAGAGACTCTAATTTTAAAGGACATATTCTACAATTTAAAAAGCATTTATAAATTTAGAGAGTAAAAATTTTGAAGTACTCCAACATACTTTTTATATTTAACACTTAATTTTACCATTCACAAAAAATATTTATTGTTTTTCCCTATCTTTTATTTTCACTAGCTTTCCTCGAAATTATTATATTATTTTCTTCAATTAAAAAATACTTTGAATGCATTTATTTATAATGTAAATTTTGCTCTCCAAATTGAGAAAGTCAAACTCACTCTCTGAATTAAAATGTTAATTTAAAGAGTCTCTTGAACCATAATTTTAAAGGTTAACTCTTTAAAATATAAAGCATCTTATGTTTAAAGAGTCTTTTACAAATGCTCTTAGTGTTTAAAAATATTAGACAGGAGTTCATATACATCCAGGGGCGTAGATAAGGGAGGCAGCCACAGCCCAGTTTCGAGATGGATAGCAAAAAAGAAAAAATATAATGTTCAAATTTAGTTCGAAAATCTACTTTAGCCCAGTGAGACTCGAGTCCAGCCCAAACCCAATGTGTAATTATCCAAATTTAGTTAAAAGACGACACAATTATTACAAAGTGGTAATTACATCAAACCAGAATTTCTAAGATCCAATTTCAAAAATTAGATATAAAATTTGTTTATACAAAAATCAGATTTTAATTCAAATATTATTAATACAACCAAAATTCATCACAAACCCTAATTACCCTCCCCTCTCCTACATCTCTCAATACCCATCTCTCTCTCTCTCATACAACAGCCGGCATCCCCTTTCCTCTCTCCACCTATTTCATCTTCTCTCAATCCCTCCAACAGTGATCTTGGATGTTGCAGGGAGAGGACCGGCGACGCTGCAAGAGAGCAGCGCGAACTGCGAGATCAGCGTAGCTACAAGAGACCAATGTCGAAGCTACAAGGAGAGGATCGATGCCACTGCCAACTGCAAGCTCTGTTGATGACGTTGAAAGAGGAGCTCTGCAGCTGTAAGAGATCGACGCTATCAAAAAGAGGAGCACCGCCGCAACCTTTGCCTAGGAGGGTGGATAGCAATTTGACATCGCCTCTTGCAAGAAGATAGCGATTTCAACATTGCACAGCAGGAAGGTAGGTTCTTTTGACATGGTCGGAATTTTTTGTGGTTTATGGAGATTGCTCCTTTGCTGTGGCGATTGTTTTGAGGTGATTTTTGTAATTGTTAGTTGGTGGTGGATTTCGAATGGTGGTAATGGTGCTTACGGTGATGATGACCGAGATTGGTGGTGGTACTAGTGGCAGTGGTGGTGGTGCGGCGGTGTGGTGCAGGCAGTAGTGGTGGTTGTGGTGGCGTACAGTAGTGGTGTTGGAGTTGTTGGTATTATGGTGGTGGTGGCTAGGGTGTAGAGGTGGTGGGGTGGTGTTCGTGTTGTGTATTATGGTGGTGGTGGTGGTGAGATAGCGATCGTTGGATTGGACGAAGAGTATTTGTAATCAATTCTTTGGGTGTTGTGACCAATAAATTGGTTAATTGTCACCAATAAATAATTTGTAACCTAAAAGAACTTGTGATTGTGACTAAATTTGGAATCGCGGCTCAGAATTTGGTAAGTTATGACCAACTAATTCGATAATTTGTGACCAACAAATAATATGTGACCTAAAAATTTGAGTTGTGACTTGTAAAATTTGAAATTTGTGACCGATAAATAAATTGTGACCTATAATTTTCCTGATTTATGACCAATGACTAAATTGTGACTTATAAGATTTTGAATTGTGATCGTGAAATAATTTTACCTATAAAATTTTTATTTATGACCAAGAAATAATTTGTGATCAATTAATTCGATAATTTGTGACCAAATAGTATAGAATTGTGCCTTAATATATTTAATAAATAAAATATATATTTAATTAATTACTTCATAAATAAACTTTAATTAATATTTGATTTTTCAAATTTTAAACTTTGTTTCTTAGTTTTGAAATATGTTATACTTAATATCTTAGATATAAAATTTTCCCCTTTAGATATTCATTTCATTCACATTTGACTAAGTTTAAAAGTCGCTTTTAATTAATAAATATATTTTATAATAAATAAATTTTATTAATTAAAGCTAAAAATTAATAACTAATTTTAACAATAGAGAATGCACATTCAGCTAAGCTAAGCTTAAAAGTATTTAAATTTTTGCTTTTATGTATGCTTTCATTTATTACTAATTCTTATTTATGAGTAAAAATTTATTTATTTTGACCATGAAACAATTATTATTATCAAATACGTAACTTACTCTATATTTAATTACGTCAATAAAAAGAATATTCGTTAAAAACTTTTGTACTTAGGGGGTGTTTGAACTCCAATATTTTTTGAGAATGTATTTCAGAATAGTAGATTGATGGAAAATGTGTAGTTAAAAAAGAAGAAATTTTTTTTTGTTTGCTTGTAATATTATTTTAATGAATAATGTGTGGTTTAAAAAAATGTATTTTGAAAAAATGAGAATCAAACAGCCCCTTACAGATTAATGTGATTAAAGATATGTTATTTAAGTAAATCAAACAAGGATGTGAAATAAATCCACTTTCGTGGACCCTCAATATTTTTGGTCGATTTTTCCCATTTCAAGTGAAATTAGAATGTTTTGGTATAAAAGATTGTTGTCAACATCAAAAATTATTATGAGAACAGTGACGTACAATCATGATTTTTTATCGTGTTTTTTCATCAAAATTTTTCATTGTTTTGAATGACGGGTTTTCAAAACTCTTTGTACTCATTAAGCCTTGTTTGATCCTCATTATTTCCATAATGCATTTTTCTCTCTTCTTTTTCAACCATATTCTTCAATAAAATAATATTACATGCAAATCCAAAACTTTTCTTTATTTTTTAACCACACATTCCCCGTTATTTTACTATTCCAAAATGCATTCTCAAATGAAAATGGGGCTCAAACAAGCTCTAAGTGTATTCTTAGTTTTTGATCGACAGTTATATTTCATTTGCTCATGTCTATCATGTTTTCTCCAATTTTTATTTCCTAGAGAGTGTTAATTTCCTATTTGGCAAGGGAAGCTATGAATTTAGTAAAACATCTTAGGGTTGACATCAAGATTTGTACTTCTATGAGTATCTGACCTACTTTGTCATGAGCTTAGCCTTCTAAGCTATATCTCGTGTGACATAGAGCGTCTCTTATGACATGAGTTCAATAGAAAAATTTTAAATTTCAGCCCACCACGATGATTTTTTATGGCTCCGCTCCTGTATACATTTATTATATTCTTTCTTTAATGATCTTTCTGCTACAAGCCACTACATTTAGAACCCACCTCTGACTTTTAGTATTACAGAACAGAATGGACAGTACTCTGGAGTCACATGAACAAATCTAACTAAAACGAGCTTGCGCAATCTTGATGAGAAACACATCCAACCATACTGCCAAGGAATAAACTATGAAGCATAGATGCTGAAATGACACGACAACAGAAAACCTACACATAAATTTTCCAAAAAGTAGGACACGGACACTACAATCAACTTTTATTAAATACTTTTAAACTCTCATGTTTTTCAATAAAAGCATTAGCTTAGAACTTGAATTTGCAGGTGAAATTTTTTGCGTTAGAGCAGTAATTATTTCTTGTATCAAGATAACTTTTGGTTTACAATTTATTCCTAGTGCCAACAAAAGAAAAATTGCATACAGGAAAAGACAAAATAAAATCGATAATAAACAATATGGACAATTAAAAATACAACACGTATGAAAGAAGGGCCAATGGAGGAGAACGTCAAACCCATTGTTGATACAAGTTAGACACTAAAAATCTCTACAAATTTGACTTGACAATACACTGCAACTCATAAAAAGAAACTCTACAACAGACAAACTCAATTAATTTTAAAATAATAAAACAAATGATTAAACCGTTTATCCTACACATTATGTTTCAAATAGCACTTTTTCGTAAAATATAAGAGGAAATCAACTATTCCAAAGATTATTTGACTTAACACATACCTTTGGAGGTTTGAATGGGTAATCAGGGGGGAAATGGATGGTAACCAAAAATACTCCCCCTGCGTAAGGACTATCTTGAGGTCCCATTAACGTTGCTTGCCAGTGAAACATGTCCTCACCAACAGGGCCTGTAAATACACACAATAGAAAGGAGTATCACATTTTTCATCTTACAGTGAGTGAGAACATACTAAATAGATAATACAAGTAAAAGCACAGTCGTAATAGATAAGAAACTGCGAGATTATGAGTTCTAATGATCTACTAGTTCAGGTGGCAATGAAAAATATAGCAATGATGCAAAATATGAAGTTAGCAGATGTAATTAGCTAATTTTTATGGAAAACCATGAAAAGAACACAGAACTCTCTTTGAAATTTTCCATAAATTCAACAGAAAAAGGAAACAAAAGCTTTCTTTCCTTTGAATTCAATGATTCGATACTGGTCTTTTACTTGGGGACAAATATTAAAACTAGGCCAATTGAAGTAAAACTAGAAAGAACAATAAAATTGCTAAAAGACATTAACATTGTGAAACTAATATGAAAGTAAATTCTAACTTCAATCCATGGTTTATATCTCAGGTTACAGCTCAGGGGAGATAACAACAATGTCATTAAAACAAAGTTAATTAAATTAATTTAGCCTCCAATTAGGAATAATTTATAAACGATTTAATTTATAAATAGATAAAAATGAGTTATGGATATCAATTGGAATGTGTGGTTGAAAATAAGTTTGGCTATTTATAAATGATTTTTAAATTTTGACAAACAGAGTGTTATGTTTTATGAGCTAATGACACGTAGTTCAGTGAAAATTCACAATCCAGGTCAGAAATATCAATAGCTTTCGAAAGGAAGAAATTGTAAACACCAAAGTTGAAAAATTCAGTTTCTGAATTTGTAATAGCAAACTGCACATAACACATGCGAGTTAAATATATATCACCTATCTGAAAACCTTACATACCAAAGGTACTAGCCCTCGGCACAGGGGTATTTTTGGGTTTTCCCTAATATCTTGTAGGGGCAAGGGTTAGTATACATATGTTATAACCCTATTATTTCTGCATAGTAAAAATTATAACCGCTTCGCTCCCGTGGATGTAGGCCAACTGTCGAACCATGTAAATCTATGTGTTTTCTATCTTACTCTCTCTTTGTTGATTCCATACTGTTCATCATTATTGCCACACATAACACAACTCGATTCCTACTCCCGCCCAATCAGAAGCCACAGCAACTCCAACTCTTCATACATCATTCACATCCACTATAAATTGATTAGCAGCTCTTTTCAAAAGCAAATGCAAATGAAAAAATCCCTGGATATGTTCATGACCCCGGATTACCCATGAAAAAGAGGAGCCCTTTTATTTCTCCTGCATGTTCATCTCGAGGTAAGATGCTGTATTAATTCTACAAGAACAGGGAGCTACTGTAAGTTTTTCCTTGCATGGAGGTAAATAAATGATCAACTCTTGCACATCAGTATATATCAATGCAAAACATAGATCCTCAAAATCGACTTTGATAGGCTTAACCAGTCTTTCCCATCAGACTTCTGATAAAAGGCCCAGAAAATCTACGATTATCCTGCCAACACTTTACATAAGCAATGCATGCAGAGTTTTTTCATCCACTTTCTTCACCGTTAAGCGTGGAAGTCGCACATAAAAACAAACCTTTTTACACTAAACATGGTCAAAATAACAAAAGTGCGGATGCCCACGTGTTAAAATGTTGGTATAAATATCCAAACATCGCGGATCAAACCTCAAAACAACCCATTAGCACGTAAAATCAAAGATAAAAACGTATAAACCTAAAAACAATAAATACAAAAGCCAAAAAATTAAAGGGTCAAAGGGGTACCGGCACTGCAAGAAGTAGGGGGATCTTTCTGGAGATCCTTGAGCTCTTTCAAGATCCGTTTCGAAGCCATCAAAACAAATCACCCCGGAAAGCGCAGATCTGTCAATTTTTTCAAATAAAATGAATAGAAAAAGATACCCACAAAATATTATTAAAAAATGTGAGACAACAATAAATGCGTGTGTATATGTAGACGTACATACTAACGAGAGATTTGTACGAGAAAGTCTTTGCTGTCCTTCTTCCTTCTCGTTGAGCTGCTGCTGCCGCTGCTGTTTCTTGATGCGAATAGACGACTTTGGGGACCCTATGAGAAATGGGAATATGGTGTGACTTTTTTGTTTTTTACTTCTTTATTATTTTTCAATTATGAAAGTATTCTTCTTTATTAAACTTGTCAATCAATTATAATTCAATCAATCGACTCAATTCATCAAAATTGATTACCATTTGATCAATATGGACCATCATTTTCCTCTAATAATCTTGTTAAATCCACGTAAAAAAATACAAAAATAGAAAGTCAACACGTAGAAAGCTAGAGTCAGATCAGTCTGAAAAGACATGAAAACAAGATTGGAACACAATGAGAAGGGTTTTCAACTAGTTGCCTTATGAATGAAGATGAAAGTAAGGGTAATATTATTTTTTTTAACAAACTTAGTTTCTAAAATGTGCTTTGAAGTTAAGTTTTAAAACTAAAAATTGGCTGTTACACATTTTTTAAGTTTTTCTTTTGCTAAAGAAAATTAAATAAATGAGGTGCTTGATCTCCTGGTCAATTTTTCCCTTTTGACCAACAAAACATGGTAAAAAATTTGCCCTTTTTGTGTTTATTCTTACACGTGACAGAGTCAATGTGAAGCCCCATTTGTGTAACTAAAAATCAGAGTTTTAATATAAAAATGATAAAATTTGTGGTTCAAAAGTTATAGAAGTTATTGGTCCCATAAAATTATGTAATTTAAATTAATTGTTGACTTTAATTTAAATTTGTATCATTTTTTTAAGTTACACCAAATGGTAGCGAAATAAGTTATTGATATAAATTTTCATACCGTGCGAAGATGAGATCTCATCTATAACATTTAGACCCAAATAAAACAGCACAAAATACGTATAAATAGTAGAATGGAATGTATGATTTTATGTTCCACCAAGTCAATCTTTCTTTACAAGGCAAAAGGCTTTCTGCAACAAATAGAAAAGTTGCCCTCTCAATTTCTGCCCACCAAATGGATGTTCATGTTACAACTTCTTCAAAGTTTTCCCTTAACTTGAAAGGAAAACAAGATCTATCTACTCTATCAAGAATCTACAATAAACTTTTTTGCAAACATTTGACATTATGGACATGTTCGATGGTTCTATACAATTCAACGTATCAAACTCTCTATATATGTGAATAACTCTTATAGATGGACCCTTTCAATTGTCTCATGCAACAACAAACATGACACATAAACATGAGTAAATACAACTTTCTTCTAATACTAATTAACTTGTAATAGACTGTAGTACAGCGTTGTTAACTGTGAGTATGAAGATGATAAACGAGGTGTTTAATGTTGTCTAGTCCAATCACAACTTTAGGGCATCCTCAGGCTCGTGCAGATCTATCAATCTTTGTTACTGATAAGCATTCCTTGTTCAGATCGATATGATTTGAGCAATAGTCATTCAGTTTACATATACCCTACAACCAATCAATGAACAAAATAAGATTATCAAACAACTATTTGAAGATCATCGAAAACAAATGTCTAATTCGCATAGACTATTTAGGAAGTCTAGAAACAGAGGAACAATGTTAGGATGCTGAATGAGTAATGATAAACCTACTCTTCTGACGAGACATGTTTGGTATGTATTACTAGACAGGCTCGACCTTACCGAACAAGCCACGATGGTTTCTAAGAAACCAAGTTTTGTAACTAACATATTTATTCAGGGTATATTCTGCATGAGTTACAGGAAAAGACTCGCCCTGACTAAACAAGCCATGAGAGTTTGCAATTAGCATAGCTTTTCAGGACACGCTTGGTAGGAGTATATGGTCAAAACTTGACTTTACCAAACAACGTAAAAGGTTTTAAAATTAGCATAACTCTTCAGGTATTATGGTTTTTACCAGTCGAACAACTTAATGCGGCATTTGGGCATAGCACCATTCTGAATCTGATTCAATGTTATGCCAGCACAAATCACATTCGCTTGAATTGTCCCAGTTTTCCATCCATTCCCCTTCAATCCCATTCCAGTCCTCACTTCTATACTCATCACCAAATTCTTGTTCTTGAATCCATTTATTATCTTATCAGCATCTTTTTTGGCCAAAAGTTCCTCACTTGCCTTGATTGTGAACTTCAAAGTTTTCACATTGTTTTTCTTTTGTGTGAATCCAGGCAAAGTTTGTTCCCCCAAATTGGCACCATTTTTAGCATTCAAAACCGCCCGTGTCTTATCATACTCCAACTCAAAGTTTTTGTTGGGGTTCTTTATCTCCATGTTGAGATTTGACTGCGCATCCAACGCAGGTCCTGCATCGGTATGCCTTACGTGGAATTTGGTGAATTTGAAGGTTTTGAGGTGGACAACAGGCAGCTTTGGATCAAACCAGATGTAAAAAAGGGCACCAGAAACAATGATCAAGATGAGTAACAGAAAGAGGACAATGCAGGTGCAGCAACAGCATGTCCGGCACCAGCTCCGCCGCTTCTTTTGGTAAAATGACGGTGGCAGGGTGACGGCTTTTCGTGGCAGCGGCTGCGGCCTCGGCTTCTGAATTGGGATTGAAGGATCCCTGTAACCAGGAGGTTTTCGCAGTGGTGTTTGTCCTTGTCCTTGTGACATTTTTCCAGATCTTGAACCCTCCCTGCTCCTGAAATTTATTTTCCACATACAGCAAATTTCAATTATCATCAATTACAAAAGAAAAACTTATAAATGCTTAAACGATAATAAGTAAACCAAACAGCACGAATACAACATATATACATATAACTGTTCCCAATAAGTTTGGGTCAACTACATGAATCCTTTACTCCCGTTCCAGCTGGTTCAACAGCCCGTTAGCCTTGAAAACCAAACAACGCAAAAGACAAACGTCTTGTTCCAACAAATTTAGAATCCACTACGTCTACATGAATTCTTTTTCACCACTCCAATCAATTCGAAACTAAAGAACGAAAACCCAACAACTTTCTATTGGATTAATCAAGAACCTTTCATGTCAAGATCAAAACTCTTGCACTTTCTCTATGCATGAAGAAGATTAAAGGGGTGTCTGAACTATATTAAGATTTCTTTGAAATTAAATGAAAGAAGAGAAAAATTCAATAGATGATTACTTCCGTTTTATTGGATGGAATTTCAAACATAGAAGAACCGCATTGACAATTGGAAGAACTTCCAAATGGAAAGGTGATGACAGAAGACCTTCTATCTTATAATTTTCAAGAACCAAGTTGCATTGAAAATTGAAAAGACATAAATAAATTATGAAGAATTTGGGAAACACAAACCTCGGCACAGATCCTAATGCTGCATTAAAATTGATTCCTGGATTCAGAAATAATTTGTTGTGGGCAGGTAGAATTTCAAGAAGCTGAAATAAATGTTAAAAAGGGGATAAAGAAAAATGGAAAGAATAGGAATATAATAAAATGTAGGGGTGGGCCGGGGTGGGAAAGGTGAGAGAATGTTATCGATGGTACAAACAGAAGAGCGAGATTTACGCGCAGTTCTGTGTGTATTGCCATGGCGGTAAGTCTTCAAGTTCAACTGAATTACCAGATGGAAGTACTGATATTTACATGTATGATGTATTTATCAAATTTCACAAAAGGACCCGAGGGTAAACTGTAAAGGTATTTAAGGATGGCAAAGGGGTGGCCCACCCATCTCCTATCGTGTCCCCTTTTTTCGTCTCGTTTATTTAATTACTTTTTCGTCTCGTTTATTTAATTACTAGGTGCAAGCAACGTGCAATGCACGTTTGTTTAGTTTATATTTAATATTTTTGTTTAATAATTAATTTGTTATTAATAAAGATGTAATTTTTTTTTGGTTAATTAAGGGCGTGTCTGGGCGCGCTGCAAGGAGGAAGGAAAATTGATTATGTTACTCTTTTTTTTTTCAAATCTACAGCCCTACAGTGAGAGAATTGGTCCAAAATTGCTGCTCCCAACTACATGAATTGTGTTGCCAACGGCTTGATTTATGCTAAAAAACAAAAACAAACACTATAAATAATTAATGATGTAATGTTTATGTAATTGATAAATAATTAGATGTGTGATTTTGATACTGTGATGTAGGTTGGTGAGATTGAAGAAAATAAGTAAAAGTAGACAAATTTGGAGAAATTGCTAAATTGTAAGGGATCCAAAATTCGGGGGCTAAAATGTAAATACTTAAAAGTTGTGTCAAATCTCACGATGAAGATTTGAGAGTGCTCGGAGTCAATTGGATAAAGGAAGATGTCAAGGGGATCAAATTTAGTCAAAAGATGATCACAAATCAATTTCCAATCGAAAATATGCTCCGGTGTTTTAGTCTCATATTGAGACCTATTTTTGGCATAGGAATTGATCGAATTGGAGAATAATGTCTGAATTAAAGTTGTAGCCAGATGAGTTATCTTTCCAACGCATTTTGTATTGCCTCAATAGGATATCGGAATACAAAGTTATGATAAAAACACTGAAAGAAGGTACAGCTGCCTGTTTAAAACAAGAAATTTCGTTACATAGTCCGTTATATTGAGACCTATTTTTGGCATATAAAGTTGTCGAATTGGAGAATAATGTTTGAACCAAAGTTGTAACCAAATGAGTTAGATTTCCAACGCATTTTGAATTGCCTCAATTGGATATCGGAATACAAAGTTATAACAAAAACACTGAAAGAAGGTGCAGCTGCCTGTTTAAAACAAGAAATTCTGTTACATAGTCCGTTATATTGAGACATATTTTTGGCATAGAAAGTGATCGAATTGGAGAATGATGTCTGAATCAAAATTGTAGCCAGATGAGTTAGCTTTCTAACTCATTTTTAATTGCCTCAATCGGACATCAGAATACGAAGTTATAATAAAAATATTGAAAAAAGGTGCAACTGCCTATTTAAAACAAGAAATTTCATTACATAGTCCATTATATTGAGACCTATTTTTGGCATAGAAAGTGATCCAATTGGAGAATGATGTCTGAATCAAAGTTGTAGCCAGATGAGTTAGCTTTCCAATGCATTTTGAATCGCCTCAATCGGATATCAAAATACAAAGTTATGATAAAAACACTGAAAGAAGGTGTATCTGCCTGTTTAAAACAAAACATTCTGTTACATAGTCCGTTATATTGAGACATATTTTTGGCATAGAAAGTGATCGAATTGGAGAATGATGTCTGAATCAAAGTTGTAGCCAGATGGGTTAGCTTTCCAACGCATTTTGAATCGCCTCAATCGAAAATCGAAATACAAAGTTATGATAAAAACACTGAAAGAAGGTGTAGTTGCCTGTTTAAAACAAGAAATTCCGTTACATAATCCGTTAAAACAACAAATTCCGTTAGTTTTTCTGTTAAACCAACAAATTCCGTTAAATAGGCACTTTTCATATATAGAAAGATTTACGTAAAAAAATAAGAAAAGGGGCATGCCGGCATGGATTTGGGAAGAGGCTGAACCGAAAATTTTGACATCCAAAAAGGATTGGGACCATGAATCTTGCTACATGTATTTCAAGATTTAGAGCTTATTTGGGAAAGATTTTTGGAGGAAAAATTGATTTTGAATAGTGATATGATGGGAAATGTGTTGTTGAAAAAGAAGAAAAAGTTATTGATGTGATGGAAAATATTATTTTATTGAAAAATATGTGGTTGAAAATGAGAATTGATTTACTGTAGAAAAATTTAATCTCTCCCATGGCCTTACATAGGCTATGTTTGACACCCATTTTATGGGAGTGAAAATTTTTGGAATAGTGATTGATGGGAGAATGTGTGGTGAAAAAGTAATGAAAAGTTTTAGATTTGTGTGTAATATTATTTTATTGGAAGAATGTATGGTTGAAATGAAAAAAGAGAAAAAAATGAGAATTAGAATGAGAATAGAATGGGTGCCAAACAGGGGCATAAATTATATAATACTATATGACACTCTACAATTTATCAGTTTAAAACACAATCAACTTTTTCATTCAATCTTTTTTCTCAACATCACTTTCGATAATCACTTATATACATTTTTTATGTACAAGTGGTAAAATCCTTGGATCCATATCGTACCAAGAACATAGAAAACATTTTTTTGGGAGGGGTGAACAAATTGGTTATGGTATATTAGTGGATTATTAATTTCAGATTGTTTATTTATAATGGGATCTAGTGGCAGATCCAGTACTCGGCGAATCCCTGTGGCCACTTGTGCTACTCCGCCAGGGCCAGAATATAGATACAATCTGTTGGGCTCTGGTGGCAGCACCAATTTCCCAGGGAAAGGGAAGAAATAATGGAGAGTAAAGGAAAGAGATTGCCGGAGATTGGGGAGAACTATTTGGGTGTATTGAAGAGTTAAAATGGGGAAGGACTTGGAGAAAATGTAAGGCATGGGTTTCTTCAGAAATTGAAAGATATTGATTCTGATAAAAAAAAAAGTCTTTATACATTCTTCGATGAAGGGAGAGAAGGGAAAATGTATTAGGAGCCTGTTTGGTACAGATTCTTATTTTTTACAGTAAATCAATTCTCATTTTCAACCACACGTTCTTCAATAAAATAATATTTTTCATCACATCAATACTTTTTTCTTCTTTTTCAACTACACATTTCCTATCATATCACTATTCAAAAATCAATTCTTCCCCCAAAAATCTCTACCAAACACACTCTAGAGAGAGAACGTACGAATATATTGTATGTGAGCTTGAAAAGAAAATTGCTTATTACAGATATTAGAATTGTCTTTTTGACCTTTTATATGGGGAACCTCTTGGACTAAAAAAAAAATCAAGATATTTTTAATTAAAAGAATTTACTTTTATAAAATATTGTAAACTTATTTAATCCATGTTTATTACAAAATTTTTAAAATTTATATTTTATCAAAATCATTTTCAACACTCTTTAATAAAATAATTTTATATACAAACTCGTAAATTTTCTTATTTTTTAATCACAATCTTAAATAAAAAACAAAATCATTTTTCACAAATTTTATTTTGAAAAATATTCATCAAAATGGACCCGATTTTAAAAAATAAGAAACAAAATGGATCCTTGGTATAAATTTCTTTTCTTAAACTAGTCAATTCCAACACAAACTTTAATAAATAAATTTTAGCTCGATTAAAATCGACCCAAACTTAAACGAGCAATGCTATTCATCCTCACTGGAGTTGCATCCCAAGTTTAGGTGGCGTTAATGTGACATTAAATGATAGGTGAAATTAAATAAGTCATTTAATTTCGCATATCATTTAACCAATCAGTTAATGTCATCTAGACTGGGGATGCAATCTCACTGGGACTACATAGCATTATTGAACTTAAACAAGATGGACCCTCAAAGTCGTCTAATTTGACTTGTAGCTTTTAAACCATTTTCACACCATTTTCTTTTAGAACTTAAATCGATATTTTATATATATTGATTGGTGATTTAGTATTGTGATTTGTGAATTGTGATGAATGATGATTTATTAAACCTGTAATTTGTGAATATGTTATTTATTATATTTGAAATAATGCTTTGTGAATTTTGGTATCTTGGTGACTTTGTTTTATAACTTATAACTTCTATGGTTTATAGTAAATTTTTAAATGAAGTTTCTAATTGGTAATAATTTAAAATTAAGTTTCCAAAATTTATATTTAATTTTCATATTATGTTTTAGTGCATTTATATAGTTATTGTAGAATTTTTAATATTATTTAATTCGATATTAATGAATGATCTCGCCATTACGACCATTGACGGTCGATGATTACCTGTTGCACTAGTTCACCAATATTCCTGGATCCTCCACTAATGGGATCAAATTTCAATTACTCTCATTTTTTACAATCAACTAGTCCGTCAACCTGATTCTTGTAATTCTATTTTATTTAAAATATATATTTAATTAACTTCATTTTTTCTACGTATAAATAAGTTAATTTTTTTAATATAGCCCTATGTTAAATAATAATTTAAATAGGATTAGTTTATATGTATTGATAACAAGGAACACTAGATAAGCGCATATTAAAAAACTAAAAAATATATACATATATACTTTCAATAAGGAAAGTGAGAAATGATTTGCGACAAACAAAAAAGAAAATCAAGTCTACGAGACGAAAATAGCACGACGAATCCCAATAGAAATGAAAGATGATAATCATGCCACACGCTTTGACTATTTTACTTATTCTATAGCAACTTTACAACCTTTTAAATTGTAGAAATCAAAAAAGGAAACCAACCAATTTGTTTCGAAAACTCACCATCACCATCCCAAAACCATCCACCGCCATCCATGGTCTTTGACAACCATCATCGCCACCATCTAAGACCATCTCCTTTTTCTACATATGTTGTCGCCACCACCTCATTCTACAATCGTTACGACTCAAATTCTATTATGCCGTCATTGCCAGCACCTTTTACCACCACCACCTATTTCTTCTACCAACCCACTACCAAGATAATTCAAGTACATTTCTGCTTTTACAATTTGGGAGGTATGGTGGTGTACTTAAGAAATACTTTAGTCTCTTAGCTTATTTGCGGAAAGTATCCGATAATTAAACATGTGTGGACTTAGGCTAATTCTCAAGCCCTTTCTAGTAGGAAAAAATACATAACTACCATACTTATGCTTTCTAATTTAAGAAATTTGATGAAATCTTTCAAAAATCACTTGGTCATAATTTGTGACATCTGATAAAATTTTGTAACCTATATTTAATCAAATAAGAGTTTGATTGGAAGGGATTTTAATCCAATTAAAATTAAAAATATAGTCGTTATTGGATCCCACTCCTCTAATAAAAGTCAACAATAACGACTAGTTTTTCAATTTTAATCCGATTTTAATCTCTATCAAACAAGCTCTAAGTCACAATCACAATATGTAACCAATTTATGATTATCGTCACACACTAGTCACAAATCACACAAAGTCACAATCATAAAGACAAAATTTGTAGGCCATAATTGCATATTTAGTTGCAAATTGCACGTTTTATTAGGTCACAAATTATCCAATTAATTGATCCCAATCATTCTTCTCACCCCCACCCCACTTCAAGACTGCATGCACCACCCAAAATCGTTGTCGCCATCATAAATCCATAACCACGCTCCGCTTAGCGTAATCCCCCTTTAGGGGGATTTTAGTGATAGATTCTATAGGAACTAGACTGCCTCCATGATCAACATACTGTTACCACTACCATCTTCACCTCAAAATAACATCGGATTACAATAAATTGCCATCGTGTACAATTGATAGACAGCGACACGATAGAGAGAGAAGCACAACAACAAAAAAAGTAAGCCATCGTAAACAACACTCTTCCACTAGGTGGGTGGGGTGGAGTGGAGTGGAGTGGAGTGCACCTGATTATTGGAAAAAAAAATGTTTATACTTGATTATTGAAATGGGAAGTCATAAAATAGTTGTGGACTCCACCTCCTTTTGTAAAAGTTTGGTTAAGGATTTAGTTTAGGGCCTGACCGAACATAGGCTGGCCCATGACTTTACGAATTACTTTCTTAACTTCAAATATGAGTATTCATTTAGGCACGCATTATCGATGAACTGGCGTTACATTTTATAGTTTTGTGTTCTGCCATCATTTATTATGAACTAAATTCATTTTAGTTTGTGTAGCTTTTTAAGTAATACCACGCCATATTGAAAAGAGTAATGCTACATGTATATAACCATTCACATAATGGTTCACATAATAGCATGTGGCATGTGATGCAATCTTTAATTCAAATTTCACACTTACACATCAACAAGTGGATGATTGACATGTCAGTATTATGTGAACCATTATGTGAATGGTTATGTACACCTAGCATTATTCTATTGAAAAAGTTTTTTCTCAAAGCTTGGTCTAGGGTGTGTAAAATTTGCCCATGTCAAACATTGTGTTATCTAAGTTTAATGCATGTCGTGCCATGACCAAGCATAGAAAATTATGGTGTCGAGCCAGCCGAAGTAGGGCAATCATTTTAAAAATTTTGTTTCTATTAGAGTGTGTTTGATTGACTTTATATTTCGTGAAAAATGTCACTTTTTTACGAAAATTCATGTTTTGGGGGGTGTTTGATTGACAATTTTTTTTTTGTGATGTGACCATATTTTCCTTAAAAATAAGGAATATATTTTCTTTAGGGTTAGGTGATTTTATTTTTTAGATAATTCACTCTTTCTCTCTCTCTCTCCCTCTTTCATCTACCCACCAATAAAAAATAGATAAATATAACATTTTCTAAGATGAAAACTAAATCAATCAAACATATTTAATTAATAATTTTCATAAAAAAAGTAATTAACAATTGAATTGTCTAGAATTTATTTTCTTTCCATACAAATTACATGGTTGCAATCAAATGTACCTTGAAGTTTTAGATGAAAACCTCAAATTCTATCTTTCAAGGACTTAGAATTTGAAATTTTTGGCCTAACTTACTGATGTAGTACATCACAACTACAATTAATAGTTTCACTTTATCTAGGAGTTTGTCTTTTTAAATTATCTTTTCTAATTTCATTTTTTAGTTGTAATAGGTTTATTCTTAAATCTTATTTAGATTATGATTAGTTTAATTCCTTTTAGAATTTAGTTTCCTTTTATTAATAGGATTAATAATTTTGCTTATAAATATATAGGTATTGTACACTTTTTAAGACAACCAATCATATATCAATACAAAGCAAGATTATTTCAATATAATTCTTATTTTCAATTCTTATTACAAGAATTTCATAAACGCTTCCGCACTAAAATTGGTATCAAAGCAAGGAATTCACCTTATTCTGATAGCTGAGGACGGTTCAAGTGGCAGACAAACCACCGACAACGAACGGATGTTTGAAAAATTGAACAACGAATAGAAGGGATTGATGAAGCTCTTCGCAATATCACGCAGATGCTAACTGCGATGACTATTGAGAAGAATTGACGTGCATTGTCCAACGCCTTTTACTTGCACCAAAAAAGCCCGATAACTCGCAACGACACAAAATCTTCAGGAGTTGGTACACTATTCATAGTAAGGTGTGCAATGTGATCATTGACAGCGGCAGTAATGAGAACGTCGTCTCCAAAACAGTGGTAAAAGCTCTAAATTTGAAAATCGAGAGACATCCTTCTCTATACAAGATTGCATTGATTAAAAAGGTCCAGAAGTTCAAGTTCTAGAGATCTGTGAGGTTCCTTTGTCGATCGGAAAATATTATAAAGATGAGATCGTATGCGACGTAGTGGATATGAATGCTTGTCATATCTTTTTAGGTCGTCCATGACACTATGATGTCGATGCCATTTATAAAGGGCGGGATAATGCTTTCATATTTTGGTGGTTTGATAAGAAAATCGTCTTAATACCACAATCTCAACCTTTGGAAAACAACTCTGCTATCAAGGAAGAAAAATCACTTTTTACCAACATATGGGGCCTAGAATTCTTTAAACAAGTAAAAGAGTCGTGCACTATATTAATATTAGTAGTTAAAGGTCACTCAGAAGCAACTATACAGATTCCCGCCAAACTTCAAAAGTTACTTGATGATTTTGCTGATATAGCACCTGAAGAGTTACCAAACGAGTTGCCCCATATGCGAAACATTCAACATCATATTGATTTGGCACCTGGAACTAGTTTGCCTAACTTACCACATTATCGCATGAGCCCAATTGAACATGAAGAGTTGTAGCAGTTAATAAGTTATTTGATAAAGGATTGATCCGTGAGAGAGTGAGTCCTTGTGCAGTTCTCGCTTTACTTACTCCAAAGAAGGATGGTAGTTGGCGAATATGCATAGACAGTCGTACTATTAATAAAATAACAATCAAGTATCGCTTTCCCATTCCACGTCTTAATGATATGCTCGACAGATTACAAGGGACAATGGTATTCACCAAACTTGATTTAAGGAGTGACTATCATCAAATCCGTACTCGAACTGGCGATGAGTGGAAAACAACTTTCAAAGCCAATGATGCTCTCTACGAGTGGTTAGTAATGCCATTTGGACTGTCGAACGCACCAAGCACATTCATGCGATTAATGAACCAAGTTCTTTGTCCATTTGTGGGAAAACTTGTGATGGTTTATTTTGATGATATTCTTATCTACAGCAAGAATGAAGATGAGCATGTGTCACATCTTAAAGAAGTTCTCTCCGTCCTATGAGATAATAAATTGTATATCAATATCATAAAATGCATATTTATGACTGGTCAACTTTTATTTCTCGACTTTATGGTGGAAATGATGGTATCCAGGTTGATGAGACAAAAGTGAAAGCAATACGCGAATGGCCTGCTCCTAAAACTGTAAAAGAAGTACAAAGCTTTCATGGGCTAAAAACTTTTTACAGGCGTTTCATTCGAGGATTCAATACAATCATGGCATATATTACCGATTGCTTGAAAAAAGACCACTTTCAATAGGGCAAAGAACAAGAAAATAGTTTTGAGACAATAAAAACCAAGTTATTCACTACACCAATTGGAACTACCTAACTTCAAAAAAGTATTTTAAGTTGAGTGTGATGCATAAGTTATGGGAATTGGAGCAGTATTATCTCAAGAAGGTCACCTAATCGAATTTTTCAGTTAGTGAGTCTCAACAAAAGTGGACTACTTATGAGTTAGAATTTTATGTTGTTATTTGAGTTTTAAAGCATTGAGAACATTACTTAATACGACGAGAATTTGTGTTATTTACAAATCATCAAGATTTGAAGTTTGTTAATTCTAAAAAAAAAATGAATCGAATACAAGCTCGATGGATCACTTTTTTACATAAATTCACTTTTATTATAAAGCATAAATCAGGCCAACAGAATAAAGTGGCAGACTCTTTAAGTCGACGAGCATCTTTTTTAGCTACAATTAACACAAAAGTAGTTGGGTTCGATTGCTTAAAGAAACTTTATGCAACTTATAAGGATTTTGGCAATATATGGACTCGATGTAGTAATGGGGAATTCATACCCGATTACCTACTTCAGAAATGATTCTTATTTAAATGAATGCAATTATGCATTCCTTGTTCTTCTTTGTGTGAGCACGTAATTCGAGAATTGCATGCAGGCGGATTAGGAGGACATGTTGGTCGGGACAAGACAATTAGCTTGGTTGAAGAAATATTTTATTGGCCCCAACTAAAAAGAGACATTGGTCGTTTTGTTCAGCGTTATCTAATATGTCGAAAGCTAAGGGACAAGCTCAAAATAGTAGACTTTATACCCCATTGCCTGTTCCAGAAATAATATGGCAAGATCTCACTATAGATTTTGTTCTCGGTCTTCCACGGACTCAACGAGGAGTTGATTCTGTTTTGGTTGTAATTGATTGGTTTTCGAAAATGGCTCACTTCCTTCCTTGTAAGAAAACTGCATATACTTCTTACGTGGCTAATTTATTTTTTCGCTAGATCGTTTGCCTATATGACATTCCTCGTTCTATAACTTCTGACAGAGATGTCAAGTTTCTAAGTCACTTTTAGAGGACATTGTGGATAATATTTGACACTTATTTAAAGTTTAGTAGCACAAGTCATCCACAAACAGATGGATAAAGGTGGCTAATTGAACTCGTGGCAATATGATTCGAGCAGTTAGTGGAGATGAACCAAAGCAGTGGGATTTTGCCGTTCCACATATTGAATTTACTTCTAATAGTATGCCTAATTGATCCATTAAGAAGACTCAATTTGAAGTCGTTTACACTAATGTTCCAAGGCATACGGTAGATTTGATTCAACTTCCGAATGTCAATTCTAATGTAGAAGAGTTTGCTGAACGTATTTAAAGAATTCATAACGAAGTAAAAAAAAAAATTAGAAGATGCTAATATTCGTTACAAGACTGTTGCAGACCAACATCGACACTTTAAGATGTTCAACGAAGGTGATTTGGTGATGATCCATCTCTGCAAAAATCGTTGTTCTGTTGGCACTTACAATAAGTTTAAAGATAAGAAGATTTGTCATTTTCGCATTCTTCAAAAAATTGGGGATAATGCTTACAAAGTTGACCTTCGAGCTGATATGAATATTTTCAATACTTTTAATGTTGCTGATATTTTCGAGTACTTTTCTTTAGATGAGTTTTCCTTGCAATCACAAAACTCGAGGGCGAGTTTTATTTAAGTGGAGGGTATTGATGTAGTGCATCACAACTACAATTAATAGTTTCATTTTATCTAAAAGTTTATCTTTTCTAATTTCATTTTCTAGTTGTAATATGTTTATTTTTAAATCTTGTTTAGATTAGAATTAGTTTATTTCCTTTTAGAATTTAGTTTCCTTTTATTAATAGGATTATGGAATAATTTTGCCTTTAAATATAGGAGTATTGCGCAATTTTTAAGATAATCAATCATATATCAATACAAAACAAGATTATTCCAATATAATTCTTATTTTCAATTTTTATTACAAGAATTTCATAGACGCTTCCACACCACTTACTCAGCCGATTTTACACGTCTAATTTTTGGACTACAAATTAATTTTTGTTTTGACAATTCACTTCACACTTCTATTTTTATAGAACATAAAACCTCAAATTCACCTCCCAAGGCCCCAACAGTAATTTTTTCGTCCAAAACATGGCCTATGTGGAATCACAATGCAAACCAATATTCGTTGACTCAACCGTTTTACACACTATTTTCTCCGGTAGGAAACCTGAATTCCCCCTTCCTAAGTCACGACAGCCAAATATTTGGCGGATTACAAGACCCGTATCGACTACAAATCAATGTTCGTCCCAACTCCCAACTAAGCCTACTTCATAACTCAAACTGTATGTATTTTCAAATTTATTTATTTAATGGTAACATGCTGTGATACTAGAATTATCACGGCATCTAGTAAATAAGTGAACCTCTGAAATGTTTTCATTGCACATAATAATCCATTCCAAGAACTAGTCTATTACTTCCAAGAAATCAAAATTCATTTCGCCAAAGGATTATTATGTCACAGTGGTTGAAAACCAACAAGATGATGAGTTCATAGAATTGGATGGTGTCTACTAATTTCAACATCTGTTCCCTTTGTCTTCCTCTCTTTTTTGGATTCATTGTCACATGCAATGAAGAGTGACATGCAATGAAGAGGAAAATAAAATGTTTTAGAGATTAGAACAAATGATGAGTGATTGAGAAGTTTCCTTCTCTTGTCTTGCATTGATCGACGTGCCTTCTGCTCGACTGATACAGCGCAATTCGCATCTGCAATGGGACTAGCCATGTGTACCATTTGCGTAATGCATTTGCTTACTCAACTACTATATAAAGGGGAAGCTAGCAATTGAGTTTTCTTCATGAGCTTCCTGTAATTAATATCAGAATAAGTACTTGAGACAGCTGATTATTTGAAATTGAGTTTCGTTTCTTTCATCATGAGGCGATTCTTGGTGTTTTCGTTGGTTACGATGGCGATAATTGTGCCTAAGAGTGATGCAAATTGTGCTTTCCAAGCCATCTTCAATTTCGGGGACTCAAATTCGGATACAGGTGCCTTCTATGCAGCTTTTCCATCTCAGCCTTCGCCTAATGGCATGACCTATTTCAAAAGGCCGACTGGTAGAGCCGCAGACGGGAGGCTGTACATCGATTTTCTCGGTAATTTTCGAATATTTCACAATTTCAATGTTAATACCTCTTCTCTTCTGATTGATTAATGATATTGACATAACATACTTTTCACTTTGTGTGCAGCGCAAGCTTTGGGATTGACATTTATAAGCCCTTATTTACAATCCATTGGATCGGATTACAGGAATGGTTGCAATTTTGCTACATTGGCTTCCACAGTCCTCCAGCCAACTACTTCTTTGTTTGTCAATGGAGTTAGCCCATTCTATTTAGGTGTTCAGCTCAACCAAATGAAGCTTTTCAAAGCCAAAGTCGATGAATCCGGAGGTAATAATGTGTTTCTGAACAAATTTGACATGTTTCGTAGGAGGATTGGATAACATTACATGTCCAGTCTTGTCCAATTCTGCACACCGAACATGAACTTTGAGTCATGGTACTGACGAGATGCCAACATTAAGTCTGTCAGTTTAATTTACATCGGTGGTTTATTTTGATTATCAGGGAAAGGCAATCTTCCTTCATCTGATATATTTGGGAAGGCGCTTTACACACTCAATATTGGCCAAAATGACATCACCGGCTACCTAGGTTCAGCCGGTCCAGGTGGGGTGAAAGAGAATGCACCTCAAGTCATTTCTCAAATCACGAGCACCATCAAGGTACGAACGCTAACACATTCATGCTGTCTTATTATTACAATACTGCATAACAATTTTTTTCAAGCAACCAACCACTATTCACTTCTTAATTCAACAGGAACTGTACTCGTTAGGTGGACGGACATTTCTAGTGTTGAATCTTGCTCCAGTAGGCTGTTATCCGCGATTCTTGGCTGAGCAGTCTCAGGGGGGAAGTGTAGACCAAGATGCGTCTGGATGCAAGATTTCTTACAACAATGCAGTCAATGAATACAACAATATGTTGAAAGATGCACTTCAACAAACCAGAAATGATCTTTCTGGTGCTAATGTGATATATGTGAACACTAATGCTGCGCTGCTCGATCTTTACCAGAATCCGAAATCCCATGGTAAGCTCATTAGGTCAAACTTTCAAGATCAACCGATAAACCCTGTTAAGAATTTGTTAATTAAAAAGTTAACTTCGAAAATCAGCAAAGTAAGTAACTTAGTAGCACAATGTACGCCAAATAGAAAATTTACAATAATTACGCAATCAAACTATTATGAAATAGCCTCATACACTCGAGAATATATCAACAGTACGATTTCCTCAATACCATGTTCTCATTTCCTAATGTTCTGCAGGGATGCAGCATGGATTAACAGCATGCTGTGGACAAGGAGGTGGTGACTACAATTTCAACCCTCAAGTTTTCTGCGGTTCGAGCAAGGTGATCAATGGACAGACAGTTACAGCCACTGCCTGCAGTGATCCTCAAAATTATGTAAGCTGGGATGGCATACATTTGACAGAAGCTGCTAACAAGCTCATGACATATGCCATTCTTAGTGGCTCGTATAATGATCCTCCGTTTTCGCTTAATCAGTATTGTGATATTCAACCAATCGGATGAAGAAGTTATGCACAGATTTTCTTGTAATGCATGATCTGTGATAATCATTGCCTTGATCAATGAAATGAATAAAAGTTGAGCATTTCGCGTATTTGCGAACCATTGTTTTTAATTTTGCGAATATTAGCGGAAGACGAAGAACAATAAGGATATAACTTGAAATGAGTAGTTCTAGAATACAAATTTTGATCAATCTGGACTATAAATACAGTTTTGGTTCAGATCAAAGAAACATAGGATAATCGAGTTCATTCAAATAGACACGAATCAACTACAAAGCATTCTCGCTGTATTTCAGGTTATGAAAGAAGAATGACATCAAGAATCCTAGAAACTAATCCCATTACTATGTTTGACAGGCTCGACTCGTCGATTTAAAGGGAAAAAAGAAGTTAATGTTTTGTTCATTGTTGCAAACCGTGCATTCTAGCCCCCGTTTGACACCCATTTTTTGAGGCAAATTCTCATTTTTCTACAGTAAAAGTGAGTTCCATGTGACATGCATCAAGTACAGTGGACTCAGACATTGATTACTTTCAATTTCAAATATTAACATTTTCGTTTATGCCCTCCAAGTACTTTTTGTTTTCTTTCACACAATTCAATTATATGGAGGGCAAATACGAAAATTGGCCTAAAAATCAGAGGGCAAATTAGTCTCTGGATCTCAACGGCATTATGGGTCTGATAGAAATTTGAAAAAAAAAAAAATCAGAGGGTTGTACGTGTAAGCAGCTAAACTGTAGAAAAATGAGAATTTGTCCAAAAAAATTGGTGTCAAACGGGGTTCTAATACCACGTAACAACGTTCAAGCCTTTAGATTTTGTGTAATTACCACGAACCAATTTTCATCCTTGATCCTTCAGAGGTATCAGATTAGAGAGGTACAAGGGCATCTTTTGTGTTTTTCTAGGTAACAACCAAAACATTTAGCGGAAATTACACCACCTAGGGGTGTAAGCGGTCCGGTTTTTGCGGTTTTTGACAAATTTTCAAACCAAACCGTTTTGACCGGTTTGAGAAAAGCTCAAACCTAAACCAAACCGTTTTGACCGGTTTGAAAAAAACTCAAACCTAAACCTAACGGTTTGGTCCGGTTTTAAACCGCCGGTTTCGCGTATATTTTTTTCCTGTCTAGTATCTACTTTTATGCCATTAATTCAATAAATATTTATATCTTACTAGAAATAAATCTAAAACAAACTAAATATATTTACTATAAATTTAAATACCAACAAAATAAAAGTAAAATCACAAAAAACTAAAGCATAGTTTTTTATTCGCCCTTTTGACATTTTAGGATAATACTTTACAATAAAGATACAATACAAGTCCACTAAAATAAATATAAGGTTCAAAAAAACATAATAATATCCATTTTCAACTAACAAAAAGAATAAATGAATTAATTTTGTCACAGAACTCAAGAAACATCAAATTTTGTCACAGAACTCACAGAACTAGCAAAATGAAGAAACATTCACATACTCAAGAAGTCACAGAACTCATGATCAATTTTGTCCTTTATACACAAAAAAATTTTTAATTAGCAAATTGGAAAAAAAAAAAGAATTAAGACACGGATCCATCTAATAATGGCTTCCAAAAGACAAGCTGCAAATATTTTTTCTCCCCCATTCCACTATATATACCCACCTTCATCTTCTGCAATTTAACACGGAATTATACATATTCTCTCACATGTAAACAAATGTCTTTTGCGCACCTGATAGCCGGAATTTCAACTTTAAACCTCACTCACGATCAATAAATATGTAAACAAATTTCAACTCAAAAGTGACAAAATTTCAATTTTAAACCTTATTCACGATCAAATAAATATGCAAGAACCTAAAATAGTCTAATAATACTGGTGAATGTATACTACCGGCGACTAGGAGGTTCGAGATTACGAGGGCGTTGACGATTTGGGGGAAACTAGGAGGCGCTGCGGGAGCGAGGCTGGGACCAGCGAGTTGCGAGTGAGAGAAATGGAAATTGGAAGATTGGGGTTGTGACTTGTAAGTTTATGGACTTGGGTTGAGCTGTTTAGTGCTATTTCTTTCGAATTTGGGCATTTTTTATGTATATAATTAGGTTTGGGCGGGTCATAAATCTTAATAATTAATAGAAAATTAGAAATTGACAAAAATACCTACAAAATGACAAAATTATTCAATTTTACAAAATTGAAATTTTGGATAAATTTAAAAAAAAAAATCAATTTTTTATTTTTTTATTTTATATATTTTTCGCCGGTCCGGTTTGGTTTCAAACCATAATTAAAATTCTGAAACCTAAACCAAACCGTTTTTGACCGGTTTGGTTTGGTTCAAAACCATTTCGTTGATGGGTCCACGTGGCACCAAACCGCCGGTTTCGAAATTGCGGTTTCGGTTCGGTTTTCCGGTTTGGCGGTTTTTGCTTACAGCCCTAACACCACCGACTTGGGTCGAGCCCATTACTCCCATTTACTGTTGCCATATATTGACCTTTGATCACAATTGCTCCTCACTTTTACATAACGTTACACATTCACCATCTATCTAAACTCCGTTAGCCCAAGTGACAAAAAAAATTTACGTGACGGATGAAAATCATACATGGAAATTGATACTGTTAAAATTTGAAAACTAATTAAATGAGGAATTACTAATATTTACATTTGGTTATCGCATTCTCTCTCAAAATTAAATAACTTTTATTTTTTGTTACTATTTGCTCCCTCAAAAATGAAGTGTTGGGTTTTGATACCCAATAAATTTCGGACAATGATATTAAACCGATTTTGTTTGGATTATATTTCATATGCCTCGGTCGATGAGTGAAGTGAAATATCGACACCACAATTGTTTAGACTGATTCTACAACCTATTTGGACAATTTGAAGTAGCATAATTTAATTAGTGCTGCTCATGACCCGACCCATTACATTGGAGGGCTTTTCAGCTGATAGCCCATTTACATATTTCCTATTGGGCCTTATTCCTTCTAACCTAAAAGCCCATACCTAATTCCTACCTTTATATGGTTTGCTCCATTACTGTTGTTCATGCAAAACCCGCAAGTGTACGAGATCGTTGACAAGTAATACGTGATGAGTTAAGAGTTGTCGTCCCACAGGGAATAAATTTCAATCAAGTGTATTAGTCTTTATTCAGATTCAAAGAGAGCAAATAAAATAGAATTGTGGTTGATAATTATTCTAAATTATTCTATGAAATCTTGTAAAATTCGAGTTTTGTATTTATACGGAATGAATGTATTGGATTACGAATCCACCTATTAGTACCTATTTCAATTCTCAACTATGTAGCTAGTATCATTCATGCATTCTTGACAATTGATAAATCTATAGTAATTAATTCTCTTTTCCAAGACAAATTAAATATATTCTAATCACGACCCAAATCTATTCCTAGTCCGAATTCGAATGAATAGAATGCATTAGAGTTTAGATTATCTCATAAATTACACACGTGATAAATATTATTCCTAATATCTATCGCACACATGTTAATCAAGCAATGTTTGATACCTCTTGTGAGCCTCCCAGCACTACAACAAAGCAACTATATATTTAATAGGTGATCAAGCAATCAAATAATAAAATTATGCATGCAAAGTTAATCAAGAAAAACAAGAAATTAATTAACTACTTATCTTGAATTGAAAATAAATAATAACATGCTTCATCTTCATCCAATACATGAAAATACTTAGCCTAACGTATTGTTATGTAAATTACACAAAAAGATATAGAAAAACATCACCAGGAATGGAAAACAAAGAATTGAAGGTGGAAAACCAATTTGTTCTTCTTAAATCGTCAACCCGACTTTGAACCTTCAATTTCTTGTGTTAATTGCCTTTGAATCTTGTGCTAGTCTCGTTCTTGTGGTGAAAAATAGGATTTTGATGTGTTCTCTCTAGTTAAGACCGTTCTCCTCTCAAGAGAATATGTTAAATTTGGTTTTTATAAAATTTGGGTAAAACCAGGGATTTGGGCCGTTCAGGCCCAGAAATAGTCTGCTCGCACGCACCGGATAATCCTTTGTGCACGCGAGAGAATTTGGCTGTGCGCGCGCGACATTATAGAATTTTCCATTTGTTGCACTTTGGTCCCCGAATTCTCATTCCTTGGTTACTTTGGTTCTTTCTTCGTTTTTTTTTTATCCTCCACTTCCAACAACATCTAATTTGCTCCAACATCCCTCTAATCATCGATACTAGGTCTAAATCATCTATTATCATTTTGCGATTTAGTCCCCAAACTTTGGATTATGTCCACTTTAGCCAATTTTTTGCTCCATTTCTTCAATTTCATTGTTTTTCATCGAGATGCACCTAACAAACAAAATATATACGACATTTAGCCACAAATCATTTAAAATAACAATACTTGCTCTAGTTTAATGGTATGGTTAAGTGTATAAAATACACTTATCAACTGTAGTGAATGTGTGTGAAAAAGTGGGGGTAGCCGTGTTTGAGAGAGAAAGGCAGCATCCCTCCTTGGCTTCGTGCTTCTCGATTTTGCTGTGTGCTTTACTGTGCCTTGTCTTCTCCTTTTCCTCTAGCCTTTATGCTAATCACTGAGGCTACTATACTCTCCATACCCTCCCCTTTGTGGGCAACCTGTGAGCAGCCGGTGTTGGGAGGTTCAGTTGGGATTAGGTTTGTTAATTGTGGTGGTCGATTGAAGTTACTGAGCCAGGATTTCTTGGTTGATTGGAGTACATATTCTTACAATTGGTATTAGAGCAAAGTTTGGAGGTGATTTTCATGGAAAACAGATCCAAAAATCGGCAGGAAAAAGCTGTTGAAAAACTAGGCACCTGTAACTGAGTTTTCCGGCCAATCTAGCGGCTTTTGGTGAAACGGAGATCCGAATTGGGACATGTAGGTGGAGAAGGTGCAAGAGGTCCAGCGCGTGGTGGCAGGCAGCGGCGCATGGGGCAGTTTTCGACGATGTTCCCTTCAGACAGAATTTTTATTTTGACATTTCTAACATTTGTGTTGTTAGTTTTGTGTTTCAAGTTATAAAGTGAAATCTGGACGATTTTCATTCAGTTGGTTAGTGCAATTGTTGGAGACTTTAGGGCGAATAGTGGTAGCCCTAAAGTGATAAATTTGCATCTCTTGTAATTTACGGACTTAGATAGGTCCGTACTGGTAAATTGACTTATCCCGTTTAAATTCAGCATTAGCACGTCATCGTGTGGAGTGACGTTAGGATTGGGGTTACCATGAAGGGGTAACCATTGTTTGTGCTAAAAATTTGGGAATTAATTGCTCTATTCGAAATGTTGGTTTTAACTGCAAGTTGATATTTGATTCTGTGTTTAATTGCGTGAGAATTTTGAATTTTTTTGTTGATATACCTTCGTGTTACGTTGGCTACTCCATTAGAACACCTAAACTTGACCCATTCGAACATTCTCTTGATCTAAAATCGTGAATTTTACGAAACCCTGAGAATTTAGAACGGTATATATTGTTGCCTTAAGATTACTCTGTGTGACCTATTTGTATATTTTTTGCTGTTCTGTTTTTTAAAATATCTTCACATTTCAAAATTGAAATTTTCAATGGGAAATGAGACTTTTCAATTGGGCAACAAAAGATGAAGGGGATTTTGGTTCAACAAAAAGTTTCAAAGGCCATAGATGACAAATTTTCTGCAGATTTAATAGAAATGCAAAAAAAAAAAAAGAATATGATGAACTTGCTTACACTTCAATTATTTTACATCTATCCGACACCGTTTTTAGAAAAGTGGGAAAACTTGACTTTACCAAAGAACTTTGGCAAAAGTTGAAAGACTTATATTTGTTTAAATCTACTCCTAATAAGTTTTACTTGCTTGAAAAATTTTTTAGCTTTAAAATGGATCATTCAAAAGATCTTGATGACAATTTGGATGTTTTTAACAAATTGGTTCAAGACATCGTTAACTGTGATGAGAAGGTGTCTGAAACTTATAAGGTAATCATTTTGCTAAATTCTATGTCTGATTCATATAGAGAGGTTAAGAATGCAATTAAGTATGGTAAAGACAGCCTAATACCTGAGACTATTATAGATTCCCTTAATAGTAAGAAGATGGAGATTAAAGCTGAAAAAGAAGATAAGAGAAGTGGTGAGTTGCATATGATGAGAAGTAGAATGAAGTTTAAGCAGATGAGTTTGGGTAGAGCTCAAGACAATGGTGATTCGAGTAGTGACTCGAGTGATGAAGGTGGCAAGAACAAGAGCAATGGATGGGACAAGTCTAATAGTAGACGCTGTTACAGTTGTGGTAAGATGGACACTTTATTAGGGACTGTCCTAAGAAGAAAAAGGATAAGCAGAATGGTAAGTTGAGAGGCGAGACAAATTTGGCATTAAGGTCGAGTGATGACCCTAATGAAGCTTATTGAATGTAAACCTAGTTAACTTCATATGCATCCATATGTAATCATTTATGCATATATGTGATTGCTTAATTCGATTGCATGGTTATATGAGCATTTCAATGTATTTGATATGTGCATTTGCATGAATGAGAGCAATTTAATTACTTGGTGTAATTGTTTGCATGCATAGTGGGTTGGGATGTATAAGTAGTGCGTTTTATGTCTTTTGGTAAGGTGGAGTATAGATGCGTAGGGGTACATTGATGGCATGTACCAGGGACGTAGTGAGTGACATTTGGATTACGAGTGAAAAGGTGATTAAATGTTGGAATCCTTTATCTGTGAAGAGACCCTGATAAGGTGGAGTGTGAAAGAGACACTTCTATCACTTCTGTTAGGTGGAGACCCATTATCCACGTAGGTTGGGAGAAGTGATTTGGTGATAAAGGATTATCTCAAGAACTTAGGATTTATAGAGGCTTATCAGCTAGACATGGGTTGAGTGATTAGTCTAGTGAGCATGGTGGGCGATAAGGTGAGATGTGTGTTCTCGAAGTGTGAGCAACACAGAATGAGATAGGATAAGTATGGTGAGATCTTCTTTGTGGGGGTCAATTATTTATTTGTTGTATATGTGTTGGCCTGTTAATGAACTTGATGTTAATATGTCATTTCGTGTGAAAATATTTTTTTTTGAAAGATCTATGTGTTATCCTATATATGATATCTCTATCGTATGTTTATTTGCTCTTGATTGATTACTTTGATTATTTGCTTCTACTTGGGCGTTCTTGACATTAGCCCTTGTGAGTATATGGAACATGTATGGTATGTGTTTTAGGTTCGAAACATGGGGTAAGGTCTGTGATTCCAATTTTATTGATTACCTTGATTATGCAAGTATAAACTTTGTGTTTTGTTTGCTTGCAGATTGATTGGGTATCAAGGTAGAGATTTGTTGAGTTTTGATACCCAATAAATCCTGGGCAATGATATTAAACCAATTTTGTTTGGATTATACTTTATAGACTTCGATCGATGGGTGAAGTGAAATATCTATACTACAATTGTTCAAACCGATCCTACAATATCGACACCACAATTGTTCGGACCAATCCTACAACCTATTTGGACCATTTGAAGTAGCATAATTTAATTAGTACTGCTCATGGTCAGACTCATTACCTTGGAGGGTTTTTTGGTTGATAGCCCATTTACATATTTTCTATTGGGCCTTATTCCTTCTAACCTAAAAGTCCATACCTAATTCCTACCTTTATATGGTTTGCTCCATTACTGTAGTGGGGGTGTGTGAAAAAGTGTGGTAGCCGTGTTTGAGAGAGAAAGGCAGCATCCCTCCTTGACTTCGTGCTTCTATGTTTTGCTGTGTGCTTTAGTGTGCCTTGTCTTCTCCTTCTCCTCTAGCCTTTGTGGCTAATCATTGAGACTACTATACTCTACACACCCTGCCCTTTGTGGGCAACCTGTGAGCAGCCGGTGTTGGGAGGTTCAGTTGGGATTGAGTTTGTTAATTGTGGTGGTCGATTGAAATAATTGAGCCCGGATTTCTTGGTTGATTGGAGTACATATTCTTACAAAAAGCTATAGGTTGCTCAGTCATATTTACACCACGTTCATCATCCATCTCAATTTCGTTTTTTAACCATTCAATTTGTTTATATAATTTTCTTGATTTTTGGATCGATTTTTGCGAGTTACATTGCTCACTCTAATTTTCCTCATTTTTTTTCCTTCTACAAGACTTATTTTCAATTTTATTATCCGATCTATTTATATCATTTTCGTGATTTTGGTTGACATTGTCATAATGCAGAATCTTAGATGACCACATAAGCAGTCTTATGCTTGAGATGGTTTTGCATACACCCTGTAATTCTCCATCCACTATGTATGATTTTTTTTTTTTGCAACGTGGATGAACATAATTTAGATAGATGAGGGTGGATAGCATTGGGTGTGTTTGAGCCACATTATTTTGGAAAAATGTATTTTGGAATAGTAGATTGATGGAAAATGTATGGTTGAAAAAGAAGGAAAAGTTATTGATGTGATGGAAAATATTATTTTATTGAAAAATGTGTGGTTGAAAATGAGTAGAAAAATGAAAATGAAAATTTTAATGTGTATCAAACAGGAGCATTATGTAAAAGTGAGTGAGCAATCAGCATACATTTTTTTTTCGAGTGTGCTAGTAGTAACCAAATGTAATGTAGATGATTAATCATTTAATTAACTCGACTTTTTAGTGTCCACGAGTCAATTTTAAAGGATTTTAAGAATCTTAACAAATATCAGTATTCTTCACTCAAAATTTAAAATGTGTAGTCGTCACAAATATAGGTATCCTTAAATCAGTTTTTTTAAACAAAATATCTATAAAATTATATGCATCGCAACTAAGATTTATTGAAATCAATTAAAATCTCTAATAACTTGTACATTTTTAAGAATTCCAAGAAATATTTTAATAGTTTTTAGTGATTTCGATCTCATAAATATAAATACCAAACTCTATAAGTTTTTACATGTTCCTTTTGATTAGAAAGTAAAATATTTTGTACATTTGACAAAAATAAAAGAAATTAATTAAATTTAATAAGAATTTTAAAAATAAAAAAATAAATAGTAATAAAATATCTCATTTTAAATTATCGATCTGAAATTCCAAGTGGGAGAGAAGAATCGAGTTCTCGTTCATGTTGAAATTTGAATCGAGTTTTTAATCTACCTATCGAAGAATGAAAAATGAAGGGGTCGTTCTCTTTGTGTTTCAGTTTTGTGTTTTGAGTTTTGAATTCATTTTGTGTTTTTTGTTTTGAGTGTCTGTTTTGAAATTTCTGAAAATGCGTTCTTTTTGCCATTCTCGAAAACCAAGCTTTCGAAACATAAAAATGGAAAACGCGTTTACTTTGAAATTTTGAGAATTTTTTTTAAATAATATTTTATTCAAGAAATCTGATTATTCAATAAGTTTTAATAGTTTAATATTAATATAATATTAAATAACATATAAATTTTGAAGTTGGTGAATCTTGAAATAATTTTTTCCAAATATAAAAATCATAACCTAAATTAAATTTGGCAAATCCTTATTTTTGTCCTTGTACGTAACTTGCAATAATTAAATAGCATCAAGTCACAATCAAACATAATCAAATAAAATTTTGATCGTCTAAACACAATAACTATTATAAGTGATAATAAATATTCAAGACAAAATGTAAACATGTGCTTGTTCCTTCTTTCTTTTTTCCACAAAAGTAAAAGAAAAATTATGGTACATACACAAAAAGCCAAATAAAACAATTCTTGTCCATTCTCACAAGCAGATGTACAAAAATCCAAAGTTTCATTCTCTATATATATAGATCATTAGCATTACAAAGAATTCACACATAGCGCACACTAAAATTGACGAACCACAACTCACAAGATTCCAAACTATTCCAAAGTATCACCACTATACTTCTTCACCTCCACCACCAATAAAAATGGTGTCACAAAGAAATATATCTGCATAGCTATTCCAAGCTTCCCTTTCTTCCACTTTCTTGCCCTTTGCAATTCGACAACTTCTGCAGCAATCACATGGAATGATATTTAACGAGAAAGAAATTTTCTATCGAATCCCTCTCCACAAAGAGCCTCAAAGAAAACAATGGCCATAGTAAACACCTCTCATCGGCACAAGTCTTCTATTGCCTTGTTGATCAAATAGTTCAAACACTAGCAAAGAAATTTCACAACGCCATCTCCCGATATAAAACTAAATAACCCATCATGTTACGACAAGACGAGACATTCAACCAAGTATAAGAAAACAAAAGCATAACTCCCATTAGCTACATTACATAAGTCCCATCGAGTAGTTCCATATCATAAAAACAAAAACCATAAATTGTAATGAAACATACAATTGTCGATTAGCATTTCTTACATTTAAGAAGCATGGTCTTCACAACAACACACATTTTAAATATGACAGTCTTCTGGGATATAAAGCCATGACATCTGACAATAGACGGCATTAATGCATCACCAAACACAGCGATAACTGGTATGCAATTGGGTAAGTTCACCACTGTACATGACCTTCACAACCTGCCCTTTCTCGAGGCCATAGTAACGAGCAATTGCATCTTTTTGCAGCTGAAAAGGTCATTATTGAGATTTAATCAGAAATCGGCTTGTTAAGATACTTTTGATAAGCAAACTCCATACAAAATAAACATCACAAGATAACTATGCATTAATACTGGTTCATTTTAGCATATTAATACGGAATAAATTAGAATCTTTAAAATTGCAATTACCCTGTTCATCATGTTCCACTGCCCAACTTGTGGCAAAATAATTCCTATCCCGACTAGAATCATGATATCTAAGTCGTAATAACACAAAACTTGTGAAACAATTTACCATCAAAAGAACTAATAAAATTTAGGCCAACATACACAAGAAAGCAATGATCAAAGTTATGTACCCTGGGAGCAGTGTGCAGCCTCAACTTGAGCCACTTCAAGCCGATTTTAATTCCAAACTCTTTAGCGAAAGGTCCCTCGTAATAAGCATTATGATGTACAATGATGAAAATATGGTGTCAAAGTAGTTGGAGCACTCTCAGCAACAAAATGCATCATTCAGATACTAAAGGCAACAAGCTTTAAACCATAATTTGCATAAAACGTCCAAACACAACAAGCCACAAGATGCACATGAATTCCAATAAAAATACCCACATTTTGTAGAAAAACACAGTGGATTCACCGCCTGATGAGGAAGGAATCAAATGCTCATCAATCACAGTCATAATATCACCACAAATATTGGACAATTCTGATTCAACCTTCTGCCACCAACAACCACCGGTCACCACCATTGCCACCAGCACTGCCGTCTCCAACCACCAGCCACCACTGGTCACCACCATTATCGGTCACCACCATTACCACCACCACTGCCATCTCCAACCACCAGCCACCACCGATCACCACCATTGCCACCACCACTGCCATCACCAACCACCAGCCACCACCATTGAAAAAACCAAAAAGCCCCCACCGCCCGTCACCACCACCACTGCCATGACAACCACCACTGCCATGACAACCGAAATCAATGGGTAGTCACCAATCAAGACATCCGAAATCGAAAAACCCAAAAAACCCCAAATTGCAGATCGAAAATCGAGAGAACATTACCTTTGCCCTACCAATTGGTGGCCGACGTCGAAGAGGGAGGAGGCAGAGATGGGCTCCGGTACCGGCGTCCACAGAGAGGAGGAAGAGAGGGTTTCAATTGGAAGAATACGGGAAGAGAGGGATGGATTGGATTTTGAATTACTGTACCCGTTTTCTTCCTTTCGCGTGTTTTTGAGTTTTTGGCCTGAAAATTCTTGAAAACGTGGAAAACGATGTTTTCATCATTTTGTGTTTTGTGTACAAATTTTTGGTCGTTTTCAAAAACAAGTTTTCGAAAATAGAAAAGAGAACGCGTTTTTGTTGTTTTGAAAAACAGAAAACAGAAAACGACCCAAAACAGCCAAAGAGAACGGCACCGAATTGATCCATTATATTTTTGAAACTCTATTCACCAACTAAGCGTATCTTTAATCATAAAATATTTGGTGTATATTTTATATGTAATTTTCAACAAATTAATGAAAATGAATTTATTTTCAAATTGAACATAGATTTTTAATTTCTTGGTATTTATATGCTTGATTTGGTTTATTGTCATTTTGTTCAGTTTTTCAAATTGAACTAATTTTTAATTTGTTAATATACTCGCTCGATTTTATAGATTTTAATTTTATTTTAAATAACAAAGTTTTGAATTTTATTTTCTAATTAAAAAGTTTGAATTTTTATTTCCAGACTTCTCTGGAAAAGTTATATCGTAATAGTAAAAATACTTTACTATCCGACAAATCCATTAAAATCTATAAAAAAAATTTTGTTAAATAAAATTATATTCAAGTCCATAGAGAATCCATTAATCTTGAGAAATCTATTAAACTCTTGAGTTGTTCGCTGTTTGGTTGTTGACGTGTCTCATATTACGAGGTTAATCCGACACTTGTCTGTTACTCAGGAAAATAATCTTGGATCCCTTCTGCTATATAAGTCCAAACACAACCTACAGAAAACACATACTCTTTGGCTTACTGCAATAGTGCAATTCAAGCCGCATAAAAACAGTGAAGAATGAGTAAATTCTGCATACCATCAAAGCCATGTTTGATGATTTGCATTGTGTTAATGGCACTTTTAGTGCCTATGAGTGATGCAAAAAAATGTCCTTTTGAAGCTATTTTCAACTTTGGAGACTCAAATACTGATACAGGAGGCTTTTGGGCTGCTTTTCCTACAGAGAGGCTTCCCTTTGGCATGACCTACTTCAAAAGGCCTTCTGGAAGAGCAACTGATGGAAGAGTCATCATTGATTTCTTAGGTAATTCTCCCCAACAACATTCTTTAAGTTTTCGTGTTCAAAGATGTGATTATGATGGATTTCTTGTCGTATAAATCTGACTTTCAATTCACTCATGGGATCTGGGCTGCTGAGGGAAGCACGCCTGACTCAAGATGGAAGTTGATGAGTTATGGGCATAAACTAAGTGTCTGTTCTCTTTATCATTTTCAAATCGTTTTCGGTTTTCGATTTTTCAAAATAGTGAAAATGTGTTCTCTTTCATATTTTCGAAAGCACGTTTTTGAAAACAAGTTAAAAATTTACAAAGAAAACTCAGAACAACAAATTGTCGTTTTGAATGTTTTCAGTTATAATCAAGCCATAATTTTCAAAACGCGTTTTGGGTGTTTTCAAAACAATTTCTCAAAAAGTCAAAAAGAACACATTTTCAACAATCTCAAAATAGACACTCAAAACTCAAAATCCAAAATGAATTCAAAATTCAAAATACAAAATTGAAATATAAAGAGAACGACCATTAAGATTTTAGAATTGAGTAGATTCATGTTAAACTGTGATTTATGATTCACACTCGAGTATAATTCAACTTTTGAATCACTCGTGGGATTTGAAGATTCAGGGGAACCACCAAGGGCTGTTGATGGTACTCAGGTTGCCATCTAAGTTGCTACAGCTAAGCGAGACAGGAGTTGATGAATTATGAGTAAAATTCAAAAATTAAAGAATTTATGTTTGTTTTAGTTCGAAAACTCGAAAGTACTTTCATTACGGCTTTTCTTAAAAAATCAATCAAATACAACGTACTAAACATGCCTCGATTACAACAACTCAAGTTGGTCCGTGACCACCACTATCACCCAAAGGTAGTGCTATATGTAGGTTTGGTGGTTAACTGATACTGACAGTCTGTGTCATAAAGACAAAATATTTAGCTGAAAGTGGGTTTCTAGTGTCCAATTTCTTGTCCACACTTGTCCACACACTACCCGTTTTGAGAATCTTTTTAAACTGTCAATAATTCATCACCCCAATATCTCACTCTTACACTATTCTTGCAACGGGCCACCCCCACCCCCAAAGGACTTTCAGAAATCTTAAGAAAATGAAATTTGAGGCTTCTAAAAATCCTCACAAACTCGAAAAAAAAAATGGTCCAAGGATTAAACGATGTTGAACGAAAGGACGAATTCAGACATGTTCGCAACTTCTTCTAGTCGAAGAGTGAATATAATCCGATTCTTGTAAGATTTGTTTTCTAGATTAATGGATTAGCAAAATTTCTTATTGTATATTTAAAACTTCAGGATTAGACCATACACATTAAATTTGTCATTTATTTCTCATATCTATTCATTATGGCTATTAATTTGCAAGATTATGGACCAGCAAATTCTTTTGTGGTACATTCGGCATGTCACGTGACAGCTGATAAATTTTGCCGTTTATTTATTTTCTTTAATTCTTTTTAATCATATCCATTCAGCACACCAAACACGTCCTTAATGCTCTAATATTGACGTGTTTCTCTTATTTAATCTTCTCAAATCATGTTCCCGTTCCATATGACTTATCAAACATGTCAATGATGCCAATGTGCTAAGATTTACATGTGTGAATGCAGCTCAAGGTCTGGGGCAGCCATTTGTGAGCCCATATCTGCAATCAATTGGATCGGATTACAGACATGGGGCAAATTTTGCAACATTGGCATCCACAGTGCTCCTGCCAAACACGTCCTTATTTGTTACTGGGGTTAGCCCATTTTCATTGGCCATCCAGCTTAACCAAATGAAGCATTTTAAAGTCAAAGTCGATGAGCTTCACTATTCAGGTATACAAATTTGCACTAATTCTTATTATGAGTTTCGAATTTTGAACTTACCCAAAAAGGGTTGTGGGAAAAAGGAGAAGACCAGAAACCCGAACACTGTAGGCTTTGTTTTTCTATACTCAAGCCATCATTTTTATTTAAAGAGTCCGCTACTAGAAATATAGTTATCTTCAATCCCATTGAACTCACGACACTTCATTCCAAACATTTACTTTTCTAGTTATTAGAGAACAATATCTTGGGACGAGCACTATAAAGGTCGAATACACGGATCATTCACATGTTACAAACACAAACTTTCTAGTGTTTTTTTATGAATGTTCAAATCAATTGGTAATTTGATGAATTTTGTTTGGCAGGAAAAACCAACCTTCCTCCACCAGACATTTTCAGAAAATCCCTCTACACATTCTATATAGGCCAAAATGACTTCACTGGAAACTTGGCATCCATTGGTATAAGGGGAGTGAAGAAGTATCTGCCTCAAGTGATTTCCCAAATCGCTAGCACCATCAAGGTAATCGTAAATTTCATTTACACCAAGTCTGAGTTAAATGTTTTGCTCGCGCTCTTGAGTTCCTAACCAAATCAAAATGCTACAAAAATTTAAGGTTTTCAGCTCAAATACTGGGAAAAATCTGTCGGCAATGCTAACTTCCCGAACATTTTCCCTATACTTTAAACAGTCTATAATGTTATTCACTGATGGATTTTTCAGGAGATTTATGCATTAGGAGGGAGAACATTTTTGGTTCTGAATCTTGCACCAATAGGTTGCTACCCTGCATTTCTTGTAGAGCTCCCTCATGGGGCTTCTGATATTGACTCATTTGGGTGCATGATTTCTTACAACAATGCTGTTGTAGAATACAACAGTATGCTGAAAGAAGCTATGAAAAAAACCAGAAAAGATCTCCCAAAAGCTAAAGTTATCTATGTTGACATTCACACTGTGATGCTGAAGCTATTCCAACACCCCACTTCTCATGGTATGATTCTTTAATCCTTTTAGACACGTTTAGTACATAATACTGGACATGAAAGATCAGATTATACCACATGATGTGTCTGTGTCCAATACATGTCGGACATTACACTCCACCCCTGGGAGATGTATCCGTGCATCCCAGTTTTTCACTTTCTAATCTGGGTGTATAATGACCAAAGAGATGATATTAGGTTACTAAGTCCCTAACACTGGGGTCATTATGCAGGAATGACATATGGAACCAAAGCATGCTGTGGAGAAGGAGGTGGTGCCTACAATTTCAACCCTCAAGTTTACTGTGGAAACAGCAAAGTGATCGATGGTCACACGCTCAATGCCACAGCTTGCAGTGATCCACACAATTACGTAAGCTGGGATGGAATCCATGCCACAGAAGCTGCTAACAAGCTTGTGGCATATGCCATTCTCAATGGCTCTTATTCTCATCCTGCTTTTTCACTTTACAACTACTGTGATATTCACCCATTTACTTGACATGTTTGTCTAGTGTAATAAACAAAAATAAAACACAGATGAATCCGAATGGGATTAACCAATAAACGCTCAAGATCGAGCTTTTCAGTTTCTCAACTGCTCATCCTATATTCATATGCATACACGACAAATTGAAGTTTTATCCAAATGCTCAAGATCGATTTACTAATGTCTTAACTGCTCATTTTAGATTCAGTTACACGTACAATAAATTGTTTATACTTTGAGTTGAAATTATTAAAGCTTATTATATAGAATTCTGCAGAACTTGATCTATGTTAATATGAAATTTAAAAGGAGAAAGAAGCTGCTAAAACAATTAGACATGTCAATAGATCACATAACTGCATTGATTATGTTATGTTATGTTATTACAACTGAGATCCACTTTATAAAGTGCATTTTAATGAACTACAAATGCAACAAGCAAGCACAAAAACTGCGGAAAACTCTAGTTTTGTTGACACTATGGTGGCACTTGACCCTCAATCACCATCAACAGTTACTACAGCATGCATAAGTATACAGTACACTTCAAATTAATTATCGATAGTCTGAGGTATAGCAGGTACATTTCATGTTTTACTAAGGTCAGGTCACCATGTATAGCTAATGTCAGCTGGGGCAAGATGCAATATTGCAATACGATAAGCAACAAAATCTTGCAAGAAATTAATACAGAAACACTAAATTGAAGACAGAACTTCTTTTTCATGGGGATAAAGAAACATAAAGGTAGTTTCCTATTATTTCATCCACATTCGTACAACATAAATGGTCATACGATAATGCTAGTGTACCATTTTGTAACTCACCAGACTTCTACAAACAATGTACCAAGTTTCACACAGTCTCTAGATTTTGTCAATGTCCTCATCCTCGAATTCGATGTAATCGTCTCCCGCACCATCATCCTCCTCATCAAGACCACCAGCAATACCCTCATTGAGCCTCGTGCTCTCCGGCAGTTCACCATAAGCCTTCAATAATCTTGCTTCATCTGGCATGTACTTGAGGATTACATCAGCCTTATCATCCTATTAGCATCAAAGAAGATATTAATATTTAGGTGGAGAGTTTGGAATGAGCCCCTGCCAGTTGATATATATTGATTCATTACGACCTGCTTGATTTAAAAATATAAAACCACCATTCTACACTGCAAAAATGGATAGAACTAAGAGGCGACATTGAAATGGAAAAAATCTGACAGCACATACAAAAAAATGTCATCTATCGATAAGTAAAATCGTTAATTAATCCACATACTAGGGGAAAAATGAATTCATAGAAACATGATTAATCAAAAGCTGAAAATAAGCCAAAATCCCAAAATAAAAAAAAAATAGAAAAACAATCAATAAATTTTGTGTGTATATCTTCTAACAATCAATAATTTTTTGGTAATTAATACATATAATAGGACAAAAACGTATCAACAGAAACACAAAAAAACTGAAATAAACCAAAAATCTCAAAAGGATAAAAAGGAAAGACTTATACTTGGTAATCACGCAGTCCGACAAGGATAATATCTCCAGCAGCGATCCAGACTTTTTTATGCATCTTTCCACGGATATGGCAGAGGCGCTTCGTGCCGTCTATACACGTGGCTTCGCAGCGGCCATTTCCGAGCATACGAAGCACCTGTGCGTACTCCTGGCCATCCTCTTTGAATACGAGTTCACGCTTCTCGTCATCCGCCTCGTTCTTTCCCCTCTTCCGATTCTTCCCTCCCTTACCCTTGTTCTTCGGCATTTCGTAGAAACCCTAGATCGTACGGCTCTCTTTATTGATGATTTCAGAATTAATACAGATTTTGAGTTCCTTTCATGGGTTTTGCCTTCGCGTTGAACTTTTAAGGTAAGAGGAATTTCCTTTAACACCGTGTTTGGCTAAGCTTATAACAGGACCACAAGCAATAAATACTTTATATATAGTGGTAATTGGGGCAAATGGTCCATTTCATAATATAGTTTGGGATTTTAGCCTTTGACCACAATTAATGATTTAAAATAAATATTTTAATTCAAAATTAATAGATTACCTAAATTACCCATATTACATCACAGTGAATTCTTCAACTTTCATACACAATTTAAAACCAACAGTAAAATGACATATCGCTTAGTTTTTAAACGATCGAATGCCGTTTTAACTAATTTTATGTTTGTATCAATTTAACCAACAGTAAAATGACATACTGCCGTTTTAAACGATTGAATGCCGTTTTAACTAATTTTATGTTTGTATCAATTTATGTTTCCTCGTATCCACATAAAAATTAATGAAAACAAGTTTTAACAATATTTTGAGCGAAATTGAAAATTCGTGACCCAAAACGACATGTTGTCGTTACAAACGGTTCGATGACGTTTTAACTAATCTAGCATTCGTTTCACTTTATCTTGTCTCGTACTCCACATAAAAAAAGCGTAAACAAGTTTTCACGATATTTAGAGTGACATCGAGACCTCGTAACCCAAAATGTCAAGTCGCTGCTTTAAATGTTTCTTTGTCATTTCAACTAATTTCATATCTGTTTCACTTTATTTGCACTCGTTTGCACAAACAAAAGCAAGTTTCATTACATTTGGACATCAATGTCTATACAAATTTCACGCGATAATGACCAACACCGTTATTCTGTGAGTAAACTACATTATACTTACTACGAATAAATGCAAGTAACCTAAATTCCACATATATCCAATTATAGGATAAAATACTCAACAAATTAGTTCGTTTTAACTTGTATAAGTCTTTCAGATGGTTCAAGATTTTATTGATTTTTTTGGGAGTGAAATCAAGGTCCTGTGATTAGGGACGGAGTTAGATCATGAAAAAAAGGGAGCCTAGAGGTAGAGTTGAAGGGGTTGGGGTTTACGGGGTTCCTGGGGGGCGCACTTCAAATTTTTTTTTGATACGTTATTAACAAAAAATCAAGAAACGTATAAAAGAAAGTACTAATATTTAATTTAGCAAAATCATACCTTATTACAAGCGTTCCCTTCGAGCCTGTATCCAAAACATAGCACGTTTAGTCGTTCAATGTGTACGAGTCTGGTATCCAAAACATAGCACGATTGCATGCGTTATGTTGTGTATACCATATTTGTTACATTTTTCTTGGTGGTTAAGTGTAGTATAATTTCCAATCGGATGTATGATGTGACTCGCTATAGTTTGAACTTTGAGTGGACTGTGACGTTTAAATCTAGTCATGTGAAAACGAGCGAGAATGAAGTGAAACGAACATGAAATTAGCAAAAATGATATGCATACGTTTAAAATGACTACATGCCATTTTGGGTCACAGGCTCTCGATTTTTCTTCGCCAATAAACACTGAATTAGAAAAAGGACATATGTTTAAAACGTTTATGCGCCATTTTAAGTGATGTGTTGATGTTAATGGGAGACGCTATGTTCTGTATATCCTAAACGGCATTCATACTTGTAAAATTATAACACGTTCAACGATTACGTATGTAAAATGGCACCCCCTACATGTAAAATGACAAAATGCCATTCTGGATAAAGAGGTAGAATTCACTCCAAAACTCGTAAAATAGTGTTTCGAACATCATACAAAACTTAAACATGTTGAACAATTACACATTTTTCCATTTGTAAACTGTATACCCTAAAATCTAAATCCTATACCCTAAATCCTAAACCCTAAACGACAATCATACATTTAAAATGACCATATGCCCTTTTAGGTCATGAGGTATCGATTTTATGCGGAACTAGTAAAATGGTGTTTGAACGTCGGTGAACCGGACGCTAAATTAATAGAAACGTCGACTATGCGTTTAAAACGACAACGTGCCGTTTTGGGTTACAATGTCTCGACTTGGGGGGGCTGAATGAACAAAAGTGACGTGAATTGAACACTGAATTAGAAAAATGGCAGTCATACGATTAAAACGTCCATGCGCCATTTTAGGTATCCAAAACAGCAATCATCTGAATAAGTGGAACTGAACACTAAATTCGTAGAAACGTCAGCTATGCGTTTAAAACGACAACATGCCGTTTTGGGTCACAAGGTCACAACATGTTGCATTAACTAATTTATAGAGTATCTTATGTGGATACGAGGGAATATAAAGTGAAACGAATACAAAATTTGTTAAAACGGTACTTAGTCGTTTAAAAGGGCATGTTGAATAATTACATGTTTTCTCTTTTGCCCTATACCCTAAAATCTAACATCAATACCCTAAATGGCAACCCTCCGTTTAAAATGATTGGATGCCGTTTGGGGTCACGGAGTATCGATTTCACTTCGAAACTAGTAAAATTGTGTTTGAAACTTCATACATGACTCGTACACATTGAACGACTACACTTATTGTGTATTGGATACCACACCTGCTACTTACGTTTTTCTTTATTGTTAAAAGTAGTGTAGTTTACTATTGGATTATGGAGTGATTTACTATAGTTTGAACAAATGTGTCAATCGTAACGTCGAAATATAGTTAAAACTTTCATCCATAAACTTTTACGTGGGTACGAGAGAATATAAAGTGAAACAAATACAAAATTAGTTAAAATGTTATTAAATCATTTATAACAATAGCATGTCATTTCGGTTACGAACTCTAAATTTCACTCCAGATATAGTTAAAACATGTTTTTTAATAATTTTCATATGGATACAAGGGAACATAAAGTGAAATGAATACAAAATTTATTAAAATGACACTTAATCGTTTAAAAAGGCTTATTGAACAATTATATGTTTTCTGTTTTGTAAACCCCAAACCCTAAAACCTAAACCCTAAACGGCAACCCTCCGTTTAAAATGACCAAATGCCATTTTGGGTCAGGAGGTATCGATTTCACTCCGAAACTAGTAAAACGGTATTTGAAATATCATACATGTCTTGTACACATTGAACAACTACACGTGCTATGTTTTGACTATTACACTTGCTACGAACACGAAATTAGCAAAAATGATATACATACATTTAAAATAACTACATGTCGTTTTGGGTCACGGGTTCTCGATTTTTTCTTCGAAACCAGTAAAAAACAATATTTCAAACATCATAGATAAGTTGTACAAATTGAACGATTGCATATGTTATGTTTTGTATACCATACTTGTTACATTTTTCTTGGTGGTCAAGTGTAGTATAATTTACATTCGGACGTATGATGTGACTCACTATAGTTTGAACTTTGTGTGGACTGTGACGTCTAAACTAGTTAAAACTTTTGTTCTTACACTTTCATGTGAAAACGAGCGAGGATGAAGTGAAATGAACACAAAATTAGCAAAAATGATATAAATACGTTTAAAATGACTACATGCCATTTTGGGTCACGAGCTCTTGATTTTTCTTCGAAACTAGTAAAAATAATGTTTGGAACATCATAGATAAGTTGTACATATTGAACGATTGCACATGCTATGTTTTATATACATTTTCCTTGGTTGTCAAGTGTAGTGTAATCTCCAATCGGACGTATGATGCGACTCACTATAGTTGAACTTTTTGTGGACTGTGACGTCTAAATCTAGTTAAAACTTTCATTCTTACACTTTCATGTGAAAACGAGCAATAATGGAGCAAAACGAACATGAAATTAGCAAACTTGCCACTTACGTTTTTCTCTATTGTCAAGTGAAGTGTAGTTTAGTATAGTTTCCAACCAAATTATAGAGTGACTCGCTATAGTTTGAACTTTGTGTGGACTATGATGTTGAAATCTAGTTAAAACTTTCATTCTTACACTTTCATGTGGATACGAGCGAGAACAAAGCGAAACGAACACAAAATTAGTAAAAATGATATGCATACGTTTAAAATGATTGCATGTCATTTTGGGTCACATGTTCTCGATTTTTTCTTATAACTAGTAAAAAACAATATTTCAAACATCATAGATAAATTGTACAAATTGAACGATTGCATATGTTACGTTTTGTATACCATACTTGTTATATTTTTCTTGGTGGTCAAGTGTAGTATAATTTCCAATCGGACGCATGATGTGACTCGCTATAATTTGAACTTTGAGTGGACTGTGACGTTTAAATCTAGTTAAAACTTTCGTTCTTACACTTTCATGTGAAAACGAGCGAGAATGAAGTGAAACGAACACAAAATTAGCGAAAATGATATACATACGTTTAAAATGACTACATGCCATTTTGGGTCACGTGCTCTCGATTTTTCTTCGAAACTAGTAAAAACAATGTTTGGAACATCATAGATAAGTTGTACATATTGAACGATTGCACATGCTACGTTTTGTATACATTTTCATTGGTTGTCAAGTGTAGTGTAATCTCCAATCGGACGTATGATGTGACTCACTATAATTTGAATTTTTTGTGGACTTTGACGTCTAAATCTAGTTAAAACTTTCATTCTTACACTTTCATGTGAAAACGAGCAATAATGGAGCAAAATGAACACGAAATTAGCAAAAATTATACATATACGTTTAAAATGACTACATACCGTTTTGAGTCACAAATTCTCGATGTTTCTTTGAAATCAGTAAAAACAATGTTTAGAATATCATAGATAGTTATATATATTGAACGGTTGTACATGCTATGTTTTATATACCATACTTGTTTTATTTACTTTATTTTGTAGTCAAGTTTAATACACTTACTCATAGACCAATCGTGTTGGTTATTATCGAGTGAACTTTATGCTTTGATAAACAGGTCCAAACATAATGAAAACTTCAATTCCTTCATTTTCATGTGCATACAAGTGAAAATAAAGTAAAGCAGATACGAAATTAGTTGACATGACACATAATCATTTAAAATGGCAACATGTCATTTTAGATTATAGGGTCTCAATTTCATTATAAATGTAGTGAAAAATTATCTACGTTAGTTAAAATGTCACCAAACCGTTTATAAATACATCATGCCGTTTTGGATCAGGGACTCTCAATTTCGCTCAAAATATTGTTAAAACTTGTTTTCATTAATTTTTATGTGGATACGAAGAAACATAAATTGATACAAACATATAATTAGTTAAAAAGGCATTCAGTCGTTTAAAACGGCAGTATGCCATTTTACTGTTGGTTTTAAATTGTGTATGAAAAGTAGAACAAAAGTGAGGATTCATGTGTGAGGGATTTGGTAAATTTTTGTTTCAAATTGGATATTTTAGACATTTCAATTGAAGGGTATTTAAGACTTTTAATGTATGATTAAATAGACCAAAGGCTATTGGAACAAAAACTATTGAGATGGACTATTTTACCAATAAGTATTGTTGACTAGGCTTTTTAAGCAAAAACCCCTTATAGATATATATATATATATATATATATATATATATATATATATATATATATATATTATTTTACTTCTGAATAATTAAAAATTACATTTTTAAAAAAACTTAACTTATGTGTTTGGCCCCAAATATTAAAAATTTATTTTTTCTAAACTCATTTTCATTTTCATATTTATGAAACTCATAATTTTTATTAACTTTTAATGATTTAATTACGAGCAAAACATAAATGTAGTGAATTGCCTCGTTTCATTAAAATTAAAGTAATACTATATGCACATAATAGTGTATATAATGTATACATAATGATGACATAAAAAATACAATGAAAAAATTAAAAAATAAAATACGAAAAGAAAAAAAAAATCAATTATTATAATTTTTCTCTTTCATGTGATTATTTCGTGCAAAACTTTGTAACTATTTGCACTAACTTCAAACATTATTTTTAATTAATTTAATCGTTCCAATACAACACAAAAATCATTCTTAAGAGAGTAGACACACAAGAATCGTAACTTAGAAGAAGTACAAGGCCCCTTTCTTTCTTTCATTTTTTTTTCTTTTTTTTCCCTTTTTTTCAAACCTACAGCCCTACAGTGAGAGAATTGATCCAAAATTGCGGCTCCCAACGACATGAATTGTGTTGCCAACGGCTTGATTTCTGTTGAAAAGTAGAAACAAACACCCTATAAATAATTAATGATGTAATGTTTATGTAATTGATAAATAATTAGATGTGTGATTTTGATATTGTGATGTAGGTTGGTGAGATTGAAGAAAATAAGCAAAAGTAGACAAATTTGGAGAAATTGCTAAATTGTAAGGAATCCAAAGTCCGGGGGCTAAAATGTAAATACTTAAAAGTTGAGCCGAATCTCACGATGAAGATTTGAGAGTGCTCGGAGTCAATTGGATAAAGGAAGATGTCAATGGGATCAAATTTAGTCAAAAGATGATCACAAATCAATTTCCAACCGAAAAGTTATACTCCGGTGTTTTAGTCTCATATTGAGACCTATTTTTGGCATAGGAAGTGATCGAATTGGAGAATGATGTCTGAATTAAAGTTGTAGCCAGATGAGTTAGCTTTCCAATTCATTTTGCATCGCCTCAATAGGATATCGGAATACAAAGTTATGATAAAAACATTGAAAGAAGGTGCAGCTGCCTGTTTAAAACAAGAAATTTTGTTACATAATCCGTTATATTGAGACCTATTTTTGGAATATAAAGTGGTCGAAATTGGAGAATGATGTCTGAACTAAAGTTGAAACCAAATGAGTTAGATTTCCAACGCATTTTGAATTGCCTCAATCGGATATCGGAATACAAAGTTATGATAAAAACACTGAAGGAAGGTGCAGCTGTCTGTTTAAAACAAGAAATTCTGTAACGTAGTCCGTTATATTGAGACATATTTTTGGCATAGAAAGTGATCGAATTGGAGAATGATATCTGAATCAAAGTTGTAGCCAGATGAGTTATCTTTCGAACTCATTTTGAATCGCCTCAATCGGACATCATAATACAAAGTTATAATAAAAACACTGAAAGAAGGTGCAGCTGCCTGTTTAAAACAAGAAATTTCGTTACATGGTCCGTTATATTGAGACCTATTTTTGACATAGAAAATGATCGAATTGGAGAATGATGTCTGAATCAAAGTTGTAGTCAGATGAGTTAGCTTTCCAACGCATTTTGAATCGTCTCAATCGTACATCGAAATACAAAGTTATGATAAAAACACTGAAACAAGGTACAACTGCCTGTTTAAAACAAAAAATTCTGTTACATAGTTCGTTATATTGAGACATATTTTTGGCATAGAAAGTGATCGAATTGGAGAATTATGTCTGAATCAAAGTTGTAGCCAGATGTATTAGCTTTCCAACGCATTTTGAATCGCCTCAATCGAACAATGGAATACAAAGTTATGATAAAAATACTGAAAGAAGATGCAGCTGGCTGTTTAAAACAAGAAATTCTGTTACATAATTCGTTAAAAGAACAAATTCCGTTAGTTTTTTGTTAAACCAACAAATTCCGTTAAATAGACACTTTTTATATATAAAAAGATATATTTCAATAACTTCTATCAAAAAATCTACTAAACAAAAAGACTTAACAATCAAAAAGAAGATATATATATTTAGTGCCTGTTTGTCAACTATTATTGAGAAGAAAATGATGTAATGAATAGTATTTTTTGGAAAATGTGTGGTTGAAATTGAAAGAAATTTTATCGGTTTATGTGTAGAATATTTTATTATTTGAATATGTGGTAGATATTGATTACTGTAGAAAACAATTTTTTTGAAAAATGGTAGACAAACAGGGGCTTAATGTTCGACATCAAACTAAGAATATGTTATCTGTTAGAGCCATCGCTTGGTAAAGAAAGGAACGTAGAAATCAGACACGTATGCATTCAACTCCTGTTATAGAAAGTTGTGATTGTTACGCCTCATACAACAAGGTTTCAAGAATCGACCACGTAAGAGCCATTTAACAAGCAAACTCACGCTAGCACTCTACTTCACTATTCTAGCTAGCCTATTCGAGCCCTTAGGTAGTTGAAATGGTGCACATTCATCGAACCTCCATGTAGAGGTCGAACCCTCCATGATCGAGATGAGTCGATACGACCTGTTGCAACACCAATCCAAAGCTAAGAGACTTCATACACATGAAGGCACATTTCCTAGAAGATCCTTTGTACGATATCTTTTATGATTGATTGATGTAAACTTTTTGCAACAGACATCGCATCAAGTTAACTTGTCAGTCTACGTATTCATATGTCATATCTAAGCTGTATGATAGATACTTTTCAGAATCATTTAATGTCCTTGAACTTGGGACTAGATGACTGATGCATATGACAAGACATCTCGTTCGTCAAAATAAAGTCACGTGTTTTTTCATCTAATGGTAACAATTACACCTCTTATACTATAAAAACTCATACTAAGTACCAATGTGATCCGCCCAATAATAATATTGCTCTCATTATTCTCTCATAAACCTCCGGTGCCCGTGGCTCACATCTTTCGTCCATCTCACACCTAAATATATCTATACATATTGATTTGACTCGACCGTTGAAATACTCTAGACAACATCCTCCACCTCCGAAGAAAGCTACGTGCTTCTAATAAGTTGTTCAAATGTACAAGAGTTATACGTATGGACGTGAGTAGAAATGTAGAACCGAAATCTATTGACCACGTCATCCATGTAGAAATTGAGGCCAATAGTGCTCTTACTCAAGAAGCAAGATACACTGAGCAATTGCAAGTCAGATACAACTTACTAACACATACAATACCAGCAAGCCAGTTAATGGTGGTGTGCTTCAAACCTACACCACCAACCTATTCTGTACTATATTTAACCATCTATGATCCTAAGCCTATGTTTGGCCTTTATTTTTTCAGAACAAAATTTCCACCCACATTTTCCCATAAAATAATTTTATTTTCTTTATTTTTTAACCACACATTCTCCAAAAAACAGTATTATAAAATACATTTTCATACAAAAAAAAAAAAAGCACTCTAAATAGGACCCAGTCACTTACAGTAAAAACCAAAGCCAATCAAGTCTCACCCACCTAAGAACAGATGGTTTAGGAGAATAAAAAGGAGCTACAGAAATACTGAAGGAAATCAGTGTCTTCATCTTGAATATTTCATAACAAAACCAAATTGACATTGAAAAGTCGAAAAACTAGTTATTTTTCAAGAACTGTTGTGCAAAACGGATCAAAAACTCAGTAATTTTCAATGAGCAAATGAAATACCGAAAAAATGTTGAAGCAGGAACTATCAAATACTCGAAAGCATGAAAAATACAGTCGGAGACAAACTGAAAAAGAGCAGAAATACTGAAATTCTCTTTTTTTTGTTTTATCAACTAGCATTGTATTTTCTAATGTAACGAATATTTGTTATATATTTTAGCAGCCTCACCAGCTGTTGCTTCCTTAGCAAGATAAAGACCATTGTAATTGAGCAAATAGTAGATGCAGAAAACATAAATATGAAACGCAAAAACTGCAAACCAGTGGCAACATATCAAAGATGGCCGATTTCCCACATGCTATGGGTATTCCTCGATCGAAGAATTTCTTGGGAATCCTAAAAGTCAATTCTTTCCCTTTTCTCCGTAATAGATGATCAGAACTGCATATAAATGGAGCAGATGGCACTATGGAGCAATTTTCGGCCTTGGTTCAAAGCAAAAACCGGTAAAAAGTTGAAGAGGGAACCTCTTTGACACGGGGCATTTCTGCGACCACTTCCATTGCCTCTGGCTAACGTCATAAACAAGAAGAGCAGGTGCTCCATAGCTCTGGATGTATATGAGATCATCTGTACCGCAGCTTGCAAAAACATCATCAAACTCCCCAAAACCTTGAAAATACTTATGAGGCATTCGGGCTATCTCTTGCCACTCCTTCCCATTCAAACTCCAAATCCCAATTCCCTTAATTATGTCAGGTCGATCCTGTTTCCCAATTCCTCCAACCATTATAAGCTTTTCCTTGAGGTTCATCAGACGACCACATGTAAGAGAACATGGCACCGGGATGAAACTTTTCATCAATAAACTATGGGGCATTCGGCTTGTGAGGTTATACATGATGAGTCCGTGGCGATTATCAGTGCCACCACCCCCGGTAGAGTAAATCAGGAAGTACAAAACCCCATCACAAATCACGCTCTCATCACCAGCTCGCCATCCTGTTAAAACCTCCGTCAAAGTGGTCACCCAAGACATTGTTTCTGACTTGTACACATGGATTGAAAGATCCCACTGAAAAAAGTCACCTGGAACTTGCTTAGATTTTACAATGAAGGCATTATAACTGTGAGATAATCTGTTCACCGAGATTGCCAATGCACTGTAATCGGAAAATTTCGGACCCGGGGGCTCATCGAGTCCCTTGAAGCATTTCGTTATCGGGTTACAAACATACAGCCTGCTCCTGCTATCACTGTCCATGAAACAAACTAACCCACATGACGAAGAAATAAACCAACTGGATGTCTCAATGCACGGAAGGTCAATGCCATACCATTTTCGAAGGACAGGATCATATGCATAACCAACAGGTTCATCTGAGCTAGTGAACATGAAGTACCAAGGCTTCTGTGACGAGAGTCTAGAAAAATCCCGCAAGAACCTTTCAGAAGATACTATGTCACGCCATCTTTTACACACACAGCCAGCCCTAAAAATGCTAGCAACTGGGAGACAGGCTAATATTCGCTCCAAGAGGTCATTGGGTAATAATAAATCCACAGAAACTGCATCAGCAACATCTTTACTACTTTCATCATTGAGCTCTAAGAATGGGTCGAACTCCACAGTATCATTTTCAAAGTTATCAATGCAATGACTAACCCATGAAGGTTCCCAATCCATGGTTTAAGAAAATTCGCAAAAACCTGGACCGAAATTATCAAACACAAATTACATGAAGGATGTAACACAGTTCTCTGCCTTGATTCAAAGGCAACTCAAAGGAATTAAATTAAATTCTGTAGTACTGAATACAGAAACTTGCTACATAAACTATAATTCATGGATGATACATTTTAAGAAATCAATGACATGCCGCACAGATCAACTTCAACACGGAAAAGACGATATAAATATGAAAATTCAGTCCATGTTCTTGATAGGTTTGTGAACTGAATTTTATAATAGGCCTCCGGTTCTTGCTTCTTTCTTTCCTTCCTAGGCGATTTCCTATACAAAGCTATATGATAGCACCCAATTTTTTCAATTTGGTGGTTCGATCTATGATTTATCATTCACGCGGAGAGTCAGAAATTCAATTGTAATAGTAGAGGAAAATGCTTTGGGTTAGCACTCTCTCTCTCTTTGGGTCAAGTAGCTCCCTGAACGAGTTTGGGGAAAATTGTTAAGAAGGATCTAAAGATTCAAGTCTCTTTATAAGTTTAGTTTGTTTTCTATCAAAGAAGCATGCTTAACACAGCCTATAGCATAAAGGCATTCGAGCCACATCTAAACTAAATTAAGGGCAAGGGCCAGTACGCAAATGAGATCATACAAACACTGATCATTGATAGAGCCGCCTATCCCCCAAGCAAATCAAGAAATTATTCATGTGTCTGATCCAGAATTAATGGTTAGTGGAGTGATAGAAATAATTTATTTTAAGAATTTTTGAAGGACGGAATCAATTTTTCTTGTAGATAATCAATTTTTCTTGTAGATAGAAATAAAAAATTTATCTTTGAAGCTTTCTAAGGGAACATCCCTGGCCTTTCCCTCGTAATCACCTCTAAGATCTACATACTTTGACTCCTCAAAGAACGAATGATCAAATTAAAAATTGTAAAATTAACAATGATATTTCCCTTAAATCAAAGGATCAAATTGGGTAAAAACACGAGTAACTCTATAGATTCGAAGTCAATCATTTAAGAAGGCACATCTGTAAAGTAGCTTAATTTAAACGAACCAGAAACTGGAAAGTATATGCACCTAAAATGAATTAAACACCAAAGATGCCAATAAGAACAAAACATAGAATAAATCTCGATACCTCAAACAAAGATCAACACTCAAAATATACTTCTATAATATGTGTCGTGGTGCGATCCAAATTCCATGTTATTTGGATTTGGTAGAATTAAAGAAATTTAAGGAGTTTAAGGTTTTAAGAATTCAAATTAATGAAGATCACATTTCATCAAGGATTGAGAGTCTGGCAGTTGACTTGGTAAGCAACTTAAAAAGGTGTGTTTGAATAATTTTTTAAGTTTTTATTTGAGAAAGATTATTAGTAATTTTTTTAATTTAAAAAATAGGGATGAAAAATCACGAAATGCATGACAGACTAAGCCTATGTTTGATACACATTCTTTCAAATCAAATTCATTGTGACTAACTAGAGATACTACACTTGACTTGTATTCGATCATATGATACTATGTTCAAAGAAACGTGACTGATTTGAAGACATTGAAAGTTAAGTACGTCGAAGAGGACTTAGCGTTGATGTTGTGTTCCCTGCCACCATCATATGTGACTTTTAGAGATACTATTCTCTATAGTCGGGATACTCTCACCGTGGAAGAGCTCTATGATACTTTACTATATAAGGAGAATGTGAGGCATCTTGTTGGAGGATCTGGGAATCATACCTAAGGCTTGATTGTGCATGAGAGAAGTCAAAATAGGAATTTTGGCAGAAATATGATGAGAAGATTGAAATCTAGATATGCTGAGAAGACATATCACTTTTGTAAGAAGAAAAGGCATATTAGAGCTGATTGATATGCCTTGAAATACAAAAATAAAGCTGATGGTGCTACTGAGAAAGGGAAGCAACCTGCTAACACAGCGGAGGCTGATATTGTGGAAGATGGGCAAAATGAAGGAGAGTTTCTTGTGATTTCTAACATGGATTCCAAACTAAGTGAAGAATGGGTTCTAGAGTCGGCTTTTATTTTTCATATGTGTCCCAACAAGGACTGATTTTCAATATATGAAGGAGTTTCGAGAGATGCAGTGATTATGAGAAACAATGCGCCTTGCAAAATTGCCGAAGTTGGTACAATCACAATCAAAATCAAAATGTTCGATGGGGAGATCAGGACACTTACATATTTAAGGCATGTTCCAGAACTGAAGCGGAATCTCCTATCTTTGAGTATACTTGACTCAAAGTGTTATAGATACACTGGTGAAGGTGAAGTTTTGAAGGTGAGCCGGGGTGCTCTTGTTGTCATGAAGGGACATAAAAGCTCTACACAGTTGTACATTTTGCATGGTTCCACAATAATTAGGGATGCAACCGTTTCTACTTCTTCTTCTTTAATAGATGATGAAATTACAAAACTTTGGCATATGAGTGAGAATGGCATGACAGAGCTGAGTAGAATGAGATTTTTTAATGGACAGAAGACCAGCAAAATAAATTTTTATGAGCATTTTATCTTTGAGAAATAGAAAAGAGTCAGATTCACGAAAGGAAGACATAATGCGAAGAGAATACTTGAATATATCAATTCAAATCTTTGGGGACCAGTCAGGATACCATCAAAAGGAGGTCATTATTACTTGTTGACAGTGATTGATGATTTCTCCAGGAAAATTAAGGTATTCTTCTTGAAGCAGAAGAGTGATATGTTTGGGACCTTCAAGGAGTAGCTGGTAAAAAGACTGGAAAGGAAACGTCACGACAGACACGATTCGAGTTTGGACGTGTTCGGAAATAGAACTTAATGGAAAAGGTCGCAGTGCCAAATTGGTAAGATTTTTCTAAACACCCCCTAAAAATAATTAATTGAGGTTTTCATGCACCGACGAGTCAATTTAGTTAAAGTACAATATACTAATGCATGTCGATTTCCTCCCCCTTTATATACCATTTCCCTGTGCCTCCAATCAATAAATTCAACCAATCGCTCTCTAGAAATCAATTTATCAAACACCATTCTCTTTCTAAAACACCAAAATCTATTGAAAATTTCCAAATTTCAATACAAAAAATAGAGCAAAATCTACTAGTTAGAAAAGTTGGGAACATAGTGCGGGTAAGTTAATGTCTGAACTCAACATGATTATCAAACGTAGCAAGATTGCAGGGAAAGCCAAACGCAATCTCATGTTCCACCACTGGTCCTCGACCACTTCCGCCACTCACAACCACCATGCCCACCTCTTCTCCTCCACTCACTGGCAACCGCCGCCGCAACCAGGGACGGAGGAGGATACTCTCCATTTACATTGCAAGATGTCGATGAGGACAATCATGTAGATGCAGTCAATTGCAGTGATTCTAGTAGATGGATGATTGCTATGCAGAAGGAAATAGAGTCATTAAGCAAAAATAATACTTGGAACTTGGTGAAGTTACCTAGAGGTAAAAAGGTTGTTCGCTGCAAATGGGTGTTCAAAAGAAAAGAAGGCACACTAGGGATTGAAGATGCTAGGTACAAGGCTAGATTGGTGACAAAGGGTTACAGTCAGATTCCAAGTGTTAACTTTACAAATGTGTTCTCACCAATTGTGAAGCATAGTTCCATCCGAACTTTACTTGGAATGGTGGCTAAGAATGACTTGGAGCTTGAACAGATGGATGTCAAGACAACATTCTTACATGGAGAACTCGATGAGAGCATCAACATGCAACAGCCAGAGGGATTCATAGTCTCTGGAAAAAAAGACTATGCGCTTGTTGAGGAAATCCTTGTATGGACTAAAGCAATCACAGAGGCAGTGGTAAAAGAGATTTGATTCATTCATGACTACTCGTGGTTTTTTCAAATGTAATTATGATAGTTGTATGTACTTCAGAAAAGAAGATAGTCGATCGACTACACATTTATTAGTATATATTGTTGATATGCTCATAGCAGCCAAGATAAAACAGGGGTCAGAAAAGTGAAGTCTCAACTCGGTAAGGAGTTTGATATGAAGGATTTGGGTGCAGCAAAGAAGATTCTTGATATGAAAATCTTGAGATATAGATAGGCTGGCACATTGAGAAGGTGCTTGAAAGATTCAATATGGTGAATGCCAAAACTGTCAATACTCCCTTGGCCGTCCACTTTAAATTATCATCTAACTTGTGTCGTTGGTCAAATGAAGACATTAATTACATATCTCGGGTTATTTATTCCAGTGCAGTTGGTTCGCTGATGTATACTATAGTTTGTACAAGACCTGATTTGCCACATGTAGTTAGTGCCGTTAGCGAAAACATGGCAAATCCTAGCAAGGAACATTGGAAAACAGTGCAGTGGATCTTTAGATACTTGAGGGGCTCTTCTAATGCTTGTTTGCATTTTGGTTGAAATTCAGATAGAGTTATTGGGTATATGGATTCAGATTATGCAGAGGATCTTGATAAGAGGACATCACTTACAGGATATGTATTTACTCTTAGAGGCTGTGTTATCAACTGGAAAGCTACTTTACAAAATACATTAGCTTTGTTTACAACAGAAGCAGAATACATGGCCATTACAGAGGCATATAATGAGGTTATGTGGCTGAGGGGATTGATTGGTGAAATTAGTGAAGACTTGCAGGTGTCTACAGTATTCTGTGATAGTTAGAGTGCAATTTTCTTAACTAAGGATCAGATGTTTCATGAGAGGACTAAGCACATTGATGTTAATTATCATTTTGTGCGTGATGTGATTGCTCGTGGTGATATTGCAGTGAGCAAAGTTCATACCAAGGATAATCCTGCTAATATGATGACAAAATTACTTAAGTATGAACATTGCTTGAACTTGGTGGATGTTTGTCATTGATTTAGTCCATTGGGGCTTCTTTGGAAGAGGAGGAATGGTGTTTATTTGGAGATGTGCTTTGAATTCCTTGTGATGGAATTTGTTTCAAAGTGAAGATTTGTTGTTGTGTGATCCAAATTCCGTGTTATTTGGGTTTAGTAGAATAAAAGAAGTTAAGGAGTTTGGGGTTTTAAAAGTCCAAATTAATGAAGATCAAATTTCATCAAGGATTGGGAGTTTGGCTTGGAAAATGACTTCTTCTTCATCTAGAACTCCAACAAAGAGATATATATTCCACATTTTATCTTCACATATGATTATTCAACAACATCTTGAGAGTTAGAGAGATTAAATTTCAATTGAAAGAATTGAGATTTTAATATTGTAAACATAATTACTATTGATTTTAGTGGATTTTTCTCATCTGCCCGTGATTTTTCCAATATTGGGTTTTCACTTAAATCTTGATATTTATTTTCTTCTTATTTATTTCATTATCGTCATTATCACTCGATCCAAAATCCATAAAAATATGCTACCAGACAATCCGAGAACCCGAAGACAAAATCCGAGCTGCAAACTTTACAATGTATTTCTCGGATTTCAGAAGATAACATGAGATTTAGAAGACCGAGCAACCACATGTTTGAGCAAAGCCGTTTGTGGAATCAAAATGTTGCCTCTAAGTGCAGATCACATTCAAAAGAAGAAATATAACCACTAATTTCTTTGAAAAAAAAAATTACATAACACCCAAAAAATATACCAAATGGGACTCTAAAACAACATTTTCGCCATGTACATACACATGAAATTGGATTAGATCACATAGTAATCCATTTTTATTTAAATTTTATTTTTTCGAAACGGACCAAAAAATTAAAATGCATTTTCTCAATGAAAATGAAATTGTTAATTAACGACAGGTAAGAAAATAACACAAAATAGAGCCATCTAAAGATTATCAAAACCCTGCAATAAACTTTCAAGAAAATTGCACAAAATAGAGCTATCCATAAATAATAAAAAACCCTGCAATAAACTTTCAGGAAAAACAAGAAAACTAAAAATTATAGATCTCATTATCTCAAACACCCAACAAAAAAAAAGTTTTCTTGAAGTGAAACAAATTATATAATTGTACCTTCGATCTAGAAACCCTTGGTTTTGTATCAGATAACAAATGGGTCTTCTTGGAATGCTCAAAACCCTCAAGACTTAACAGGAAAAAGGGGGGAAAGATATCAATGAACGCTAAAAGGCCGGTTCTATTTCTTGAAAAGCAAACCATTCAAAAACATAGAGACACGATAAGGGGCTAAATATAATAATCTTGGTGCAATACATAACCACTCAGTCTGGAATTTGCTGTATATTTATTTATTCTCTTCCACCAATGTTAAAAGGAAAAAGATGAGGGGGAGATGGGGAATTTTTTTTGATTAAGATTGCCTTGTAAGTTCTTATGATGTAGCAAAAACGACAGGCAGAGAGGAACGAATGAGAAGTGCAGTTTTTTATTGGGAATTTTGATTTATTCGAAATGGACAAAAGATAGTGAGTGAATCAGAGTGGGTGCTCTTCAAGAAATTTGATGGGCCTCAGAGCGTGTGGAGGTGAGGACGGGACGGATTTATTATGGGTGTGTTTGATCCACATTATTCTGGAATAAAATATTTTGGAATAATAAGGTCCTGTTTGGGAGAGATTAAATTTTTCTACAGTAAATCAATTCTCATTTTCAACCACACATTTTTCAATAAAATAATATTTTTCATCACATCAATAACTTTTTCTTCTTTTCCAACCACACATTTCTCATCATATCACTATTCAAAATCAATTCTTTCCCCAAAAATCTCTCCCAAACAAGCTCTAAATTGGTAAATAATGTGCGATTGAAAAAAAAAATTATTGATATGATGGAAAATATTATTTTATTGAAAAATGTGTGGTTGAAAATGAATAGAAGAATGAAAATGATAATTTTAATGTGGTTCAAATAGGGGTTCAGGTTCTAATAGTTATGTAAAATGGTCCTTGTTTGAATTCCATTTTTTCGTCAAAATGAATTTTAGATTAGTATTTTATTGAATAATGTGTAGTTAAAAATAAAGAAAAGTTATCGATTTACGTATAAAATTATTTTATAGGAGAATATGCAGTTGAAAATAAATTTTGAAAAAAATGAATTTTCGAAAAAATGGGGGCCAAACATACTAATATCTTTTAAAGTGACCAAAAACCTCTTCAACGAAGAGATAAAAAGAGAAGTAAATTACATTTTTCAAAAGAAAATGCACATTCGTAAAAGGCAAAATGTGAATTTAAGACATCGTTTGGTAACCATTATTCTAGAAAAAAATGCATTCTTTGTGTCAAATCACACCTTTTTTGTGGTTGAAAATGAAGGAAAAGTTATTGATGTGATGGAAAATATTATTTTATTGATGAATGTGTGGTTGAAAATTAGTAGAAGAATGAGAATGAAAAAAAAAATGGATACCAAACAGAGACTAAATCTTTTCATACGAGCAAAATTTGGATTTGGATAAGGATGCAAAAGTGAATTTGAAGATAACAATTTACACCCAAATTTACACCAACATTAAACACGCTCTCACAAAATTTTGCATCAATAATGGTGTTCTTGTTACTCTCAATATCTTTTATAAGTTTAATAACTTAATATTATTTAAAGGTAAAAATATATAACTGTCTAGATTTAAAATTACAATTTTCAAATTTTGACAAATTTGATATTTTTCATTTTTCAAAAATCAGGTCATAAATAGGTTATTTATTATATTATATAGATATATAAAATATATTTATAATAGCTAATGAAGGATATTTACAAAATTCTCCCTTAAATAAGAAATTTGTTGTACATTCCTTTCAAAAAGTATGTGGTATTAATAAATAGATAATTATATTTTATTAATTAAATAGGCAATTAAATATATTAAGGTCATAATATTATACAATTTATAATTATAGTTACATACTAGCCACGGTCGCATAAAGCCACCAATCACAAATCATGAGTTTTATAGGTCATAGATTATTTCATGATCACAAATTATCAAATTAATTGGTCACAACTTATTTCAAGATCACAAATTATCAAATTAATTAATCACAATTTATTTATTGGTCACGAAAACACAAATTATAAGTCATAATTGCAAATTTAATTATAAATCACACATTATTTATTTATCACAATTTATTCGTTTTATTATCACAATTATTCAATAATTGATCGCAATCGCTCTTCATCCTATCAATTCCAATTTATCAACCATCGCCACCACCGCATGTATCTTACACCAAATGCACTGCAACACTATTATGACATTGCACCAGCAAAATCTCCACCACCATCTCCAATGAGCCACCACCACATGCACCAATAACCATCGCCACCTCACCACCACCACATCACATCACCTGAACCAACAACAATCACTGATAAGTGTTTTTCATGCATGATAATAATACTATTTAAAATTTATATTTCATTCAAATTCAATAGTTTAAGAACGTTTTGACGTGCGTTTTCGTGTTGTGTTATAGTGAATTGGTGGAAAAAGAGTTTGAAACAACCAAAGAGTGGTGTTGATATGAATCAAGGAAATGTGGAATTGAAACCATGCAAAGAAAAAGGTGAAGTTGAAGGGAAAAAAAACATTATAGTAGGAGCGCCCAAGCACCACATTCAACCAACAAAGCATTATTTTAACAGATACAGTCGGCACCTAGCAGAAAACATAACAGAACTCTAGCACCGTCATCACAATGCCAAGGCGTTGCGCCACGAAAAACTAGGGTATTTTTTGATCTATCTAAAAGCACAATTCAACCACAACTCGTCTAGGCCTTGAAGAAGGTATAAATACAATTTGAGAGGCACTTTTCAACTAAACTTTGATGAGGCGAAATTTAGAGATCGAGTAATTGAATGAAGGAAATGACTAGAAGAAAGATTGAATCAAACTCCAAAATAGTTTTTCTCTTCTTCTTTTTTTCCTCTATGTTATTAATCATGAATTTCAATTTTCTTTATTCTTCCATCATGAACTAAATCTTTCATCTAGAATTTGATGTAATCTAAATTTGAGACTATTTTTTGATTTTCAATAATTATTTTTTGAGGTTTCGTTTAAGTTTATTTTTGTTATTTACTCTTAATGTTTTCAATTAACTAGCCATTGATTGATTGATTGATTTGATATTTAAGATTTGAAACTCGAGAAATGAAATCTTGAATTGATCATAGAATAATACAACCTAGGTTTTATAGATTTCGAAAGAAAGTATAAATCATTTGAAACATTTCCACGAAAAAATCATAGAACTAATGAATTCTTAGGCTATGTTTGATAGCCTCTCTTTTCCATGGAAAATGGAAAACATTTTCCTTTTCCATGCAAAAGTGTTGTTTGATGGGTAAAAGTTGGCCAAGAAAAAATTTTCCTCCCCCCCTCTCCCACGTGCCACTTTCCATGAAATTGTGGAAAAGATTTTCTCACCAAAATGGTGAGAAAATCTTTTCCAGTTTCTGCCAACAATTTCTTTTTTTTTTTTTTTTGGCAATGGAAACAAATGTCATACCCAATGGTAAATTTTTTTTTACTTTAATGGACAATTTCCATGTAAAACAAAATCAAACGAACACTAAACTTTGATGAAAAAAATGATTTTTTAGGAAACATTTTTTTTTTTACTTTTTGACAATGGAAACAAATTTTATAACCAATTGTGGAAAAAAAATCACTTTAATGGACAATTTCTATATAAAACAAAGCCAAACGAATAGAAAATTTAAAAATTTTCTAAGTGGAAAATTATACCAATCAAACACACTTGAAATCATTTTCCCTGCAAAACATTTTCTAGGCAAATCTTTTCCCTGTAAAATATTTTCTTTCCACCAATTTTCCACCCTTATAATCAAACGCACCCTTAGATTTTTTATTCGGTATAAAAATATTGGAATTGAAATTTAGGAATGATTTTCACTCAGCACTCGAGAGAAGGAGATGAAATATATTAGGATTCTTGCATATAAATATGGAAAACCAATTGGAGATATTTAGAAAATTAAGAAACATAGTTGATAGTTAGATAAAATCTAAACCCTTGGCTTCTCTCAAATTACTTTAATCCCTACAAACTTGCTTTCAATTTTTGATTTAGTCAAACTATCACCTTAGATTTAGTTAATTACATTGATATAATAAAATTCGATTGTCTATATAAAATAAAGTCTAAAGTCTATTTCAATTGTAGTACTTAGTATAAATTTGATTATCAATATATGTTGGTTCGACATCCTAAATTCACTATTATATTATAAAACTTAACAACATTCACTTGCAGTATATTGCGCCTAACAATTACCACCACACCAACAACCATATTCTTCTCATCGTCATTGGAGAGATTGAAGAGTAGAAACCCTAGATAGGGATAGCAACGGGGCGAGTATGGGACGGGTCAACCATTCCCACCCTTGTTCCATTTGATATTTTTGTTACCTTACCCAATCTCTAACCCTAGATGTATAGATTCACGGGGTTATTGGAGAGTGAAGAGAGAGATCAGTGAGAGAGTGAGTAGACATAAAAGTGGAGCGGCGATTAATTTAATGAATTAATGATTGATTGATTATATTTACTAATAAATATTAAATAAATAGTTATAACCTAATTTATGAAAGATTAAACATAAAATTTGATTAATGAAATGCAAACTTAAAAAATAGGTCTAAATGTAATTTCCTCTTGTGTAATTGACATCTAGACTAGGAAACATTAACTATTTTGATAGATAGCATTATTCAATTAAAATATATTTAAATAATTGATTGAACCATCCACTCAAAAAAATTAAATGGTCAAGAATCAAAGAGTTGAATTAGAACGAATCGAGGTCGAACAATTGATAAAATATTTACAGAAAAATTAACTCGTTTGTTATTGGCTTGCTTAAATTGTTTCCATTTTCTTTTTGAACTTTTTTACATTTAAGTGGACCAATTCCAATTGAATCAAGGGATTATGATTGGATTTTCAGAACATTTCCAATATAACGAGGATGGTGTGTCAAAGGGTGGGACAAGAAGAAAAGAAAGTGAGAGGAAAAATATTAGTGATCCCATGGCCATTCCTTTACTTGTTTTTCCTACCTTCTTCTTTCTCTTTTTTTCTTTTGTTTTTGGACTTCCTCTTTTTTTTCTTTTTCCGTAATTGCATTTTCATAGGCATCATTATATATAAAAAAAATTCTTAATTCAATAGACATCTTAGTTTATATGACAAGCGTCGATTTATTATAAATTTTTAAGAATAATTATTTGTTATAATATGCTAAAATAAATTGTATGGTTACAAATAATCTAGTTCCAGTATGTTTTAACGTATGAATGCAATGAATCTATTAGGGAAAAAAGATTTATTGGAATTTTCCTCTTGTTCTTTTCAAAGAATAATATTTTCTTTTTGTTTTTTAAAATTAATGGTACATAGAAATATGGTAGTCTATTGTCACTTTTTGATTTTTATTTTTTTTTTACACTTTTATGAAAGTCATTTATATCATCCTTTACACTTTGTCACGTGTTAACCACCATTGAACTGTTAAAAAAATAAACAATTTTCCCACCAAACATTTTTTAACAATACATCAAATGTCAAACTAGATCTAGCATTTTTGTAACTTTTAATCTAGTTGTCAAAATTCGAGTCATTGATTTGAAAAGCAATTTTAAAAATAGATGGATGTGGTGCCGTCAAGTGTAAAGTTATATAAAAAAAAATTGTAAAGAAAGTTGTACAAGTAATATGATTCTTTCATGCGTTATCCATGTCTAGTTAGTTAAAAGACATTTCATCCAAAAGCCATTTTACTTAGGCCCTGTTTGGGAGAGATTAAATTTTTCTACAGTAAATCAATTCTCATTTTCAACCACACATTCTTCAATAAAATAATATTTTCCATCACATCAATAACTTTTTCTTCTTTTTCAACCACACATTTCCCATCATATCACTATTCAAAATCAATTCTTCCCCCAAAAATCTCTCCCAAATAAGCTCTTAATTTCATTCTATTTCAGATATTATGTCGAATTTTTTAGATATATAATTTATAATCTAATTTTTTGTATCTAACTAAACTTGAAACATATGACTGAAATTAGGAATGACAAAAAATCCGTTCAACCAATACCCGTAGAGCCCCGTCCCGATTACCTTTCTAATCGAGTAAACAGTGCGGGGACGAGGATGAGGCGATGATCATTACCCTGAAGTGGGTACGAAAAACATTGTCTCAACTCACTACTCACCCCGTTTAAAGTTAATTTCATTTATCAAACAAAAATAATAGATTTATCATCATTTTTAAAGAGAACATAAGTTATTTTTAACAAATTAGTAAAAAAGTAATAATATTTACTAACTAAAACCATAAAAAAATAAAATAAATAAAAAAAGAAAAAAAATAGATGAGACAATAAATGGGCAGGGGATCTGCACGCCACACCTTGATCCCGTTTCGAACTCGTCCTATCACGCTTTAATTGAGTATGAAAATGAGATAAGGTAACAAAAATACCGCTAAGACGTGGGTGAGAATTATCGACCCGTCACATACCTGCATCATTGTCATCCATAACTAAAATTGAAATTCAAACACTAAAGTCGGATGAAATGTTATCCATTCTATCAAAAACACATTTGAAATTTGGTGGATCGAGACCTTTCATCTTGGTCATTTTATTTTAAAATTATTATTAGTTATCGCACGCATTATCCATAAACTTATCTTTAATAGCATTAATGTCTTTTCAAATAAAAAGCACATAAATATTCAATTGCACCAACGACTTGGTGACTGTCACGAAATTCCTTAATTAAAATGATTATTACTATTTACATACAAGATTTGTATCTAATAATTTAGAGCCTGTTTGAAAGCCATTTTTTTAGTCAAAAATGCAATTTTGGAATAATGAATGATACATAATGTATGGTTAAAAAATAAGAATACGTTTTGGAGTTGCATGTGATATTATTTTATTGAAAAATATATTTTAAAAATAATGAAGACCAAATAAAGATTAATTGTTTTGGATTTTCACAAGCAAAGTGGCAAAGGTAAAACTCAAGGTTGTTACCACATGTTTCTGTTTGACGGGGATTCAAATCAGATTTTTATTAAATTTTGATAAAAGTTATTGAAATGTGAGGTAAAAAAATCGTGGATCCAATAAAATATGTGGTTAAAATTAATTATTGATTTTGATTTAAATTTAAATTTAAATTTAGATTTTAATTCCCACCAAATATAAGATCTTATCTTCAATTCCAAAGCAAAGAATAAAGAGTAATGTTATTCATCCCCAATGGAGTTACGAACACAGTCTATGTGGCTCTAAATGATAGGTTAAATGAAATGTGAAATTAAATGACTTATTTAATTTCACTTATTATTTAATATCATAATAACGCCACCTAAACTGTGTTTGTAACCCCAGTGAGGATCAATAACATTACTCTATTCATCCCTAGTGGGGTTTCAAACACAGTTTATGTGACTATAAATGATAGGTTAAATGAAATGTGAAATTAAATGACTTATTTAATTTCACCTATCATTTAACGCCACATTAAATGCATTAACAATAACTAATCAGCATTTATTACCAATATTCTAAAAATGAACCAGCCAATAACCCTAGAAACAAAGGATTAAAGCTCGATTAATTTTTATTTTTTGACATGCTCGAATAAACTAAATAAATTTTGTTCCTTTTAGAAAAAAAATAGAATTTGGAAAATGATAAAATTGATTCCGATTCACTTAGTTTTCACAGTTATAGCCTAATTCTCAGTAGTTGCTTCACAATAAATATATATTAATATGATAAGATACCATTTTCTCCCATTATGTCTGAAGTATTCTTGTTAATCTTCAATTTAATCAAATATTTGTTTAAATTTCTTTTGTTTTCTTTTATAATTTCTAAAAATATTAAATATTTTATTGTCAATTATTAATATAATCAAATATTTGTTGAAGATTTGAATTATATAGACCTTTTTAGTGGATCTTTTATTTTTTTTAAAATGACCATATTTGATAAATAAGTATTCCATTATGGCAAAGAGATAACATTAAAATATTTAATTTTAAGTCAAATTTAACAATTAATTTTAACTACACATTTCATGTGATTTACAATTTTTCAACCACATGTTTTATCAAATTTCAAAATCTATTAACAAATATTTTTAATCTGCACCAAGCATCGCTTAATGTCATTATCAATCAATTTGTATGAGAAGTTTACTAGAGATGGAAAAAGAACGAACAAATTTATTGTTTTGGGCAAGAAAATTTGATTTTCTTGACTAGGGGAGTAGACTAACAATATAATGTGTTGCATTTACCTTTTGTCAGAAATGCTAGCAATTTGATGACATTGCAATTTGCACAAGTTACTTGACAACGCACATGCAGTAAATAGTTAGAGGTGTACAGTGAGTTGAGTTATTTAAATTTGAGACAGGATGCGACGAGACTACTAGCAAAGAAGACAGTCGTGTGTGGTTTAAATAAATATTAAGTCAAAATAATTAATATTAGATATGAAAGATTACGAAAAGAGTAAATAATCAATTAGATAAATGTTTCTCGTAACAAGCACCAAGTCTTTCGTGTGATTTTTAGGGATTATTAAGCTCAAGACAAAGTGAAGAATGAAGTGTGCATGCATTTTTTTGTCTCGTCAATTGTTTTTGTTGTAATGGTTAATAAATTAGTGAAATTGGTCAACTTTGAGCTTTTATTTTAGCAGGATCCATCCTCCCAAATTAAATGGACTAAACATATTCACGTTTTACTCCACAATGAGACTAACTTGATATATTTATTTGTCGGTAAATCATTTAAAATTGCGTAAAATATTTAATTTCAAAGTTGCCACTTAAAACTTTAAATAAATGAGAATTTGACTGGAATTCTTAAAACTTACCCCACGTAGGTCCTATTAGGTTCCATCCAAAACAAGAGTGCGCGCGCGTCGTCGCCCATCCGACCGGCTCAACGCAGCATTGATCCGTGTTTGAGTCCGATTTAATTCGTGTATTGGTGTGGGCGGGTCTCTGTCTTATATAAACTTTTTGAACAATTTATTTAAATTTTGGGTCAAATTATTATTAATCAAGTTCCTAGGTACTTAGGGTGTGTTTGATTGCAAGGGTGGAAAATTGGTGGAAAGAAAATGTTTTACAGGGAAAAGATTTGCCTAAAAAATGTTTTGCAGGGAAAATGATTTCAAGTGTGTTTGATTGGTATAATTTTCCACCCGGAAAATTTTTAAATTTTCTATTCGTTTGGCTTTATTTTACATGAAAATTGTTCATTAAAATGATATTTTTTTCCATAATTGGTTATAAAATTTGTTTCCATTGCGAAAAAGTAAAAAAAAAAAGGGAAAAAAAATTGTTTCCTAAAAAATCATTTTTTTCATCAAAGTTTAGTATTCGTTTGACTTTATTTTATATGAAAATTGCCCATTAAAGTGAAATTTTTTTTTACCATTGGTTATGACATTTGTTTCCATTGAAAAAAAAAAAAAAAGAATAAAATAAAATAAAATTCCAGCCAGCCGAGAAAATATTTTCCCACCAAAAAGGCGGGAAAACATTTTCATCAAAAACCGGGAAAATGCACACGTGTGAGGAAAATCCGGAAAATATTTTCCGTGAAAAATTTCGCCTATCAAACAGTCAAAAAAGTGAAAAGTGGAAAATATTTTCCTACTTCCCCCGGAAAACACGGCCTATCAAACACGGCCTTAGTGAAATTAATTTTAACAGTAATTTAAATCTCAACCGTTGGCTTGTTTCCACAAAATTTTTTGTCTTTGACTTTCTAGCTATGTTTGTAACAGACGTCTGTTTTTCTGTAACATACACTGTTAACTGATGTAACAGACACCTACTTACTGATTTAAAAGATGCATCGTTTCATTTCGAACAAAGTCACCTTTTCGTCTTTTGGAGGGTCATCTGAACTATCACCACTATTCTAAAGAGGCTTGTAGAATGTTAGAATGACCACAAATATGTTTATACATAACTTGCCTTGCTGTGAGAAAATTTATATCATTTTCATTGCAAACTTTCCTGCTTTGAATCTCACTTCTCTCTAAATTCTAATATTAATTTTTTAGTACAATAACACTTTTTTGAGTTCGTCGAAACTCTTATTGATTTTTGTGCCGCATTTAGATGGAATTTGTTCCCATCATGAGAGACGATTGCTGACTACCTTTATGCACGATAGGAGTGAGCAAATTCTTCTTACGGAAACATCGTAAAGTTAGTGGGTTCGAATGGAAATTCTAATCATGTTGATCATCCAATTACTCTATTCAAGTTCATTTCGATAATTTGTAAGCCCTAGTTTTTTTGTGAGATTGTTTGAAGGAGAATCCGATACTCCAGAAACAATAGTTTTTATCTTAACTTGGGGTGTGGTGCCAATAGTTAACTATAACATTTTAGAATGATCAAATAATTAGATTATGTTATATTGGCATGTTCTCGAGTTAGATTATCTTATAATAATTTGATTCCAAGTTATGTTCAGACAAATAATTCAAGCAAATAATTCAAGAAAATAGACGAAAATGTAGACAAGAGAGGAGACCCACCTTCGAGTAGTCTTCGAACTATTATGACATACCATGAAGATGATCCCTTAAAAAAAAATTTACGTACTATTTTCAGATAAGTTTCTTGAATCCATTGGGCGACAAGAACACAATTCAATCATGTACTAGAGTCATCCTCCAAATGAAGCCATCTTAGAATCATAAGATATTTGAAATATGTTAGGTAAAACATGACTATTTGATGAGATGTCTTAATTACAGGTTGGAAAATTTTTAAAACATAAAAAGTATGTTTTTCTAATTTTTAAAAATGTGTGAAAGAAAAAAATGTCAAAACAAAAAACTATATTTTATTTTTCTAATATAAATTTAAAGTCGACTACGTGAATTATTTTTTCTCTATTTCATTGGTTTCCCACTATTTCAATTAGAAGATTAATGAAACGACATCATTCAGCCCCTGTCTGGTGGCTATTCTTTTAGAAAAATATTTTATTGAATAGTGAATTTTTGGAAATGCGTGGTTAAAAAATAAGAATTTTTTTTAGATTTATCTGTAAAATATTTTAATCGTGTAAATATGTGATTGAAAATGAGTATAAATAAAATAAAATAAAATAAAAAGAGTTTTAAAGAACCAGGGACAAACATGGCTCAATATCACAAGTCAATTTAATAATTTCAACAAATTATAACAAGTAATTATTGTTGAAACTATAAAACAATAAATCAGTTCTTGAAGCTACACATAAATTAATATTCCAAAAGAACTTTAACAAATTATAATAAGTAACATGTTTTTGAATTCTCTTTTCTTAATAATGATCCCAACCCTAGCCTGAAATAAAACGTAATTGAAAAAAAGTTGTAGCTAATACAAGCACATATGAGCGAGCTATTTCATCTGATAAAAGGATGAATTCATTTTTCAGTATTTAATAAAGATACCGTTGAACCCCTTTTTGGTAATGGTCACATGGACAACATATGTCGGTCCATTCATGTCCACACAAGCAAATTTCAACACATTTTAACCAGAGATATGGACGGAGAATGATGATGTTTATGGACATTGAGAGATGTTCTATAACAGGAGACAAAAATATTCGAGTATCGACAATATGATCAACGATAATTGCATATTCAACTAACAATCACAAGCAACCCAACCAAATTGAAAATAAGCAAGAGAGAAGATAGAGTATGGTTTGAAGTGTAAAGTGTTGTCTGCAAATCCTCTAAAAGATAGCAAGGACTTAAGCCAAAGGGAGCTTAGACTGGAGCGATAGCTTCAACCAAAGGGAGTTTCGGATTGAAGCGAGGGCTTCGGGATAGAGAGTTTCGGCTTCTTCTTTGATTTCTTATATAATCTTCACTTTCAATGCTTCAACCACTTAGATAGTGTTTCGGCTCAAGGCATTAGCCACTTGCTTACGCTTCGACTTCAGGGCTTCGACCACTTACATAGTACTTCAGTTTTAGGGCTTTAGTCACTTATATAATGCTTTGACTTTAGGGCTTTAGCTACTTACCTACGCTTCGGCCATGGAGCTTCTGCTTACACATGGCACTTTAGGTGAGGCGTCGTTTCGTCATCTTTACCTATGACGTACTCCAATTCGAGTTTTTATGACGCAGAGTGTGGGCCTTTTGGGCTTTTGCTTGAGCCTCGATTTTGAGGTGTCGGCTTCTTTTTAAGCCTCGTTTTTTAGGCGTAACAGATACCACAAAAATCCAATTATTGAAAAATAAAAATTAGAAAAAATTCAAAAAATCTAACTGATCGTAGCATCATTTATTTTTTCTAGCATATGTTTTAACTAGTTTTCAAAACATTGCAAATATCTTGAATAACACCACCATTTCTACACACAATAAAGCTCATCAAAGTTCGAGCCTATATCAAATAAACAAAATCGTATATCACTAGAACTTACAAGGCAAACTAAAAATCCAGAAAAATTCCCCATCTTTCCCTTTCTTCTCTACATTGGCAGAGGAGAATAAATGTAGAGGAGAATATAATTCAAAAATTGAGTTATTAAGCGTCCATTCAAGATTATTATATTTTGACCCTTATCATATCTCTATGTTCTTGAATGTTTTGTCTTTCATTAATATCTTTTTACTATTTTTTCTTGACAAATCTTGAGTGTTGGGTTTGTAATTCAAATTCTAACTCGGGTTGCATGGTTTAGTGTATTGGGCCATGAAGAGATCAAAATATGATACAAGGAGGAAAAAGGGTGTTGCGACGCTAGTTGGATGCTCGAGCAACGGGACGAAGTTTTTAGCAGAGACCTATCCCCCGCTGGTGTTTGCTTAGCGCGAGCCTAGCGCAAAAGCCCTACGCAGTCTGAGTGCTTCCTTGTTTTGTTTGTTTCACGCATTTTTTGACCAGATTCCCATATTTAAAGTTATTATTTTGATTTGATATGTACCCCTATAAATAGTTAACTCTTCTTTATGAGTTAATTATTATTGAAAGTTAGAATTGTATAGGAACACAATATTGTTGTAATTTTCTCTTTCCATTATAATTGAATAAAATCTCCAATTCCTTTGTCAAATTAAATTCTTGTTTCTTATTATTGTGATCAATACTTCGTATAGCGTCGTATAACATTGTTCTGTTCCTAACATTGATGGTTTCGAGCAATCTGAGAAGACATTTTTGTTCTTTGATATTGAACGAGGGGTTCCATATAAAAGCCACAATCATTTGTTTCACTTCGAAAATTCCACATTTTTTTCTTGGGAGTTTGAGATCTATAACACTTTGTATTCTTATTTTTCTTGAGAGTTTATTGAGATAGGTTTACTTGATCTAATTATTTTGAGTAATACTTTTTGTAAGCCATCTTTCCCCATCAACATTTATAGGTAAGAGAATGTAAGGGAACATTTACTTTCTCCTATAAATTTATTATTGTTGTGAAAATAGAGAAAAAGAGAAAATAAAATAAAAGTCAGTAGAGTTATGTGTATTATAATGAGAACCAAAACTCTATATTTATAGGGAAGAATTGTGGATACAATGATAATAATTTTTAGGGTTGTAGGGATACAATTGCCATTTAGTAAAAAACTTACCATTTACAACACTCGTCCTTTAATGACACATTACAAAATATTCATCTCTTTAAAACCTTATTTGATAAAAACACAATGGGACAAAAAAAAAAAAAAAAAAAACGAACGAAAAAGAATACAGTTATTTTGAAGTATTAAAGATAAATGCCACCTCATTAAAATCTTGTTAGGAAAACCTTGTGAGATAAAACCTAAACGAAGGAAAAAGAGTACAGTTACTCCCCTGATGTTGATCACTAAAAATTTTTAAGTCGACGCATTCCAATCTTGTGAACCAATTTCTTAAATGTAGATATTGACCGTGTTTTTGTAAATAAATCTGCCACATTGTTACTTGAGCGAATTTGTTGAACATCGATTTCGTCATTCTTCTAAAACTCATAAGTATAAAAGAATTTTGGAGAAATATGTTTCGTCCTGTCACCTTTGATATAATATCATTTGAGTTGTGCAATATAAACGATATTGCCTTCATACAAAATTGTTGGACTATCTTTTGTTGAAGTTAATTCGCATGATACTTGGATATGGTGGGCATGTTCCTCAACCATACACATTGTCGACATGCTTCATGGATTGTAATAATTTCATAGTGATTTGACGATATTGCTGTCAAGGATTGCTTCACAGATTCCATGATATAGATGTTCCTCCACGTGTAAACACATATCATGTTTGTGATTTAACTTTATGGGAGTCAGAGAAATAACATGCACCTATATATCCCCCTAAAATAGATATCGACTTTTAAGAATAAAATAATCTCAAATCAATAGTATCTTTTAGGTAATGAAAAATATGTTTAACACCATTTCAATGTCTCTGTGTTGATGTAGAGTTATATCTTGTAAGGAAATTTATAGAACAAACTATGTCGGGTTGAGTACAGTTGTAAGATAAGTTAATGCTCCAATTGTATTAAATTATGGTACTTCATGACGAGAACTTTTTCTCCATTTTCAAGTGAATGAAAATGACCATTTTTCAAGTGATCGAACAACCATAGGCCATGACAATGGATGTGCATTATCCATATAAAAGTGTTTTAAGGTTTCTTTTTTCTATATATGTAGATTGATAAACAAATAATCATTTTGAAAAATATTCAATCTGCAACCTGAGATAGAATTTGATTTTTCCCAAATCTTTTATCTCAAATTTATTTTTTAAATGATCTGCAGTTATGTTTAGCTCTTTAGAATTAAATTTAAATTATCAACATAAACTGCAACAATTGCAAATCCAATATTTGTTTTCTCTATGAAACAATAGACATATTTCGTCATTTTTATATCATTCCTTCAACAAATAGCCAGTCACTACATCCATAAAGTGCATATCGAATCTTTGTGACATGGTCAAACTAATTAAAAATCTAAATGTGATGGTATTTATTATGGGATAATATATTTCCTCATAATCGATTCATGGTCTTTATGAGAAACCTTGAGCTACGACTTTGTATCTTGCAATTTCATTATTTTAATTACTCTTTCGGACAAAAACATATTTGTATCCAACATAGATTACATTTTTAGGTGTTCGACCTACATGTCTAAATACTTTCCACTTCTCTAAAGAATTCAATTCAGCCTGTATGACTTCTTTTCACTCTGGCCAATCATTTCTATTTTGACGGTCTTTAACAAACTGTGGTTCATAATCCTTATTTTACATAATATCAAAAGTCACGTTAAATGCGAAAATATTATCTATAACAACATTTTTTCTTTCCCATGATTTATGAGATAACTTATAATTTATTATAATCTCATTATTTTAGAACACTTGTAGTTTTTCAAGAACCATATTTTTAATATTGATTGATCAATATTTTCTATTGTTACTTCTTCAAAAGTTTTTGGTTTGTTTTTTTTCTTATACTTTCCTTTTTTGAGGTACAGAATCTTTTGAACCAATTGATCGACCACGCTTCTGGTGTATTTGAGATTCATTTAATACAACAAATTACCTTGTAGGGACATCAATTTTTACTGGAATATTTCTGCTAGTATATATGACTTTATCACTTTTCTTGTGTCAACAAATACATCTGGTAATTAATTTGTATTTCTTTGCAAATGAGTGATTTTTTTAACTTCTTGCTCACATTAATTACTGTGGGGATCAAAGTGGGATAGAGTTATTTCATTTCAAGAGATTTTACATTATTTATTAGGATATAGTTTTTTCCTCCCAAAGTTGAGAAAGTCATTTCATCAAAATGATAATTAGTCCGTTGTGGGGATGAAATAGGGAATTGAACAGTACAACCAAAAACCCACAGGTGAGAAATATTAGGTTCATGACCAAACGTCAGTTGCAAATATGAATATTGAAAATATGCATTTGGTCTGATACGAACCAATGACGTAACATGTAATATGGCATGACCCCAAGCAAAAGTTGGGAGATTTGTTTTCTTAAGTAATGATCTAATAATAAGTTGTAGACGTTTAATAAATCATTTTGTATATGGACATTCGCAACCGAATGTTCAATAACAATTACAATTGACATGCAATAATCATCGAATGTTTGTGATCTAAATTCATTAGTATTGCCAAGACGAATAGTCTCGATTGAGTAATTAGGAAATTGCGGTCGTAATTTTATGATTTGAGCAAGTAGTCTAGAAAAAGTTACATTCGTAATAAAAAGTAGACAAACATATGACAATATAGTAGAAAAATCAATTAATACATAAAATCACAAAATTGTCCACATGGTGGGTGTATTGCCCACATATATCTCCATGAATTCTTTCCAAAAAAAGTTAAAAATTCAATATTGACATTTGTAGTCGAAGGTCTAATGACAAACTTGTCTTGCGAACAAGCTACCCATGGATAAATATTAAGTAAAATAATCTTCTGGTTCTTTAAAAGATGTCCATGTAAATTGTTTATTATTTGACGCATCATTATAGCTTTTGGATGTTCAAGTCGATTATGTCAAAGTATAAATTTTTTTGGATTAACGAAATTCTGGTTCGTGATAATATTTAATTCGACCATTTTTATAAATGTATAATACATGTCAGATGAGAGTGCATGAAGTTTTTCTTTTATCTGTTTCTGGCCAAATACAAAAGAATTTATGCAAAAATATCCAACACTATTTTCTTACATTGTCTCAATGTGAAATCCACTGCAAAGGATATCTTTAAAACTAAGCAAATTTCTTCTAAATTTGCTAGAATAAAGTACATCTTCAATATATAATTTTGTATTATTTAGTAAAATAATACAAACTCTTCCGAAACCTTTACCAATATTTGATGCACCTAACATCGTATTAACATTATTTTTTACTAATGTTAAGCAAAAAAAAAAATATTTCTGCCTTAAAGAATATTATGTGTAGTTACACTAAAAATCAAACAAATATTTTGACAATCCATCATGAATCTATAACAAAACAAATATATTTTTAAAAACTTGAATTTAAATTTAAAAGAGTAAACATAATTCAATATTATGAAATTAACGATGTATAATAAAGTTTCAATTTTTTCTGAAAAGTAAGAACATATTTCAAATTGAACTTTTAAAACAAAAGGAAATACTAGAAAGTAAATTAATTTATATCTTTTATCACATCACCCACAATCAAATGATTAATATTCACATTTGGATCAGTAAATAAATTAGAGACATCCAAATGAGTTATATTACTTGGACAATCATAATCAATAAAATTTGTCTCAACTTTTTCCTTTCCCTCAATTGATTTTTAGTAGAGATTCACAAGGTGTTTTGTCGTACGTCAGGTACGTGTCCAATGCCATTTAATTCCACACCTAAAGCAATTTTCCTCGTACTCCTTTTTGGATGTGTTACTTTCGTTTGATTTGTACATTTTGAAATTGTTGTCTTGTTGCTGATAGTTTTGTTGATTATTTCATCCATGATTTATTCCATGTGCACGTGCATGTGCACGTCCAAATCCACGTCTACGTTCTTTTCTTGATATGGTATTTGTTTCGAGCAATGCAGTGTTATTTACTCCAGGCAATGGTACAAAATCAGTTGCACGTAACCCTTGATTTTTTTTTTTTTATCAACGGTTCATTATTTTGTTCAATCACAAGCAGGCAAGATATGAGTTTTGAGTACCTTTTGAAACCGCGCACGATATTGCTGCTGTAGGAGCACATTTAAGACGTGAAATGTGGAAAAAAATTTCTCCAACATATCTTCATAAGTGATTTTTTCCCGCACAATGTCAATTTTTGAACATATTCTGAACAGTTCAGAATTGTACTCATTAATAATTTTGAAATTTTGCAAACAAAGGTGCATCTACTCGTAGTGGGCTTTAGGGATGACTATAATCCTCTAATGATCAAATCTTTCTGTTAATTTTTTTCAAAGAATCTGTGGATTTTCTCAGTGAGATATTCAATTTTCAATCATCGTGAAGATAATGACAAAGGAATATGAGTGCTTTTGTACGATTCTGGAATATTAAAAATTATAATTTATGCTCTAGGAGCAATTAATATTCTTCAAGAATATTAATTATAATATTTTGCTACTTTAGAAGTAGCAACAAACTATTTATAATGTACATATATAAGTGTAGAAAATTCATAAACGATATTTGCATTAAAAGGAACATGAGCAAGATGATTAATCGAACATAATACAAGCAGCAAAAGAAATTAAGACCGATATGAATTAGGGATTAAAAAAATTAATGAAGGATAAAGAAGAAAAAACTTTCAACGTGATTAAAAATTAAGACATACATCAGCACCTTAACTTTTCCTAAAAAAATCGTTTGTTAGAAACAAGGAAAAATAGTTCAACCAAATTCCATGTATTGATTTCTTAGGTTCTATGAATTGACTTAAAGTCATGATTGCATGAATTAACGTAGTGATTACAGGTTACAAATTGATAATGTAGTGAACTAAATTCATTAACACTTAAAAAAAAAAGGAAAAATCACAAATGAACACAAATTGATTGTGGTGTCGACAGAGAATTTAATGCATACAAGGATTGATTGGCAAGAAACAAGATTCCAAATTAGTCATGCTGAAAACTAGATTCCAATTTTTATATACAAGCAATGGCGGATCCAACCTCGAAGTTCAGCCCGGGCGGACGTTGACCTGTTAACGTCGACAATCAGCGATCGTAAGAGCGAGTTCGATTATTAAACACACTAAAACAAGTCTTGTTCCCCGAATTTAAGTAGTTTTAACTAAATGAATCCAATTTTCACCACCTGTTCGGTAATTGATTGCAAGACATAAATGCAATATTCAAAGAAGCTAAATCTGGACTAAACCACATAAAACATGTTACCATCACTTCAAAAACTATATCCTGTCTGTTTGGGTTCCATTTTCTCCACTCCGCTCATTTCATTCCTAGATTTACTGAAAGACTTAAACTTGACTATATCTACTTTATCATTTCCTATTCTGACTTCTTCTACAGAGATTTAGCAAAAAACACAAAATATTTATGTAAGAGAATCTGATATGTTAATGTTATAACAATCAAGAAGTAATTAAGCAAAAAATAGCACAATTTACATATATCATAGATCAAGTAATCCATAAAAATCCATCAATCAAACAAAATAAGCACAAAAAAAGAGAGCAAAACACAGAGCCAAATATAACCTCTAAATGTGGATTTTGAAAAACTGTAATCCTTGAAGAACCACTTCCATGTGATCCAATTGATCCTTGGGATAATGGCATCTCATTTCCATTTCGATTAACATTAATTTCACAATAATTATTATCTCAACAAGACTTTTCCTCCGTATCAACTTTTTCTTTCACCACTCGTCCATTTTTCAACTTCTCCAATCTCTTCATTTTCGCTTTCATCCGCCTCATTGACTGCAACTCCTTCCTCTTCCTCAGCTCCTCCTCCGCCTCGACCGGCAGTGAACAGACTGAGCCACAGGAATTTAGCTTCGCCATCGTCACTCGTCTCCCCCTCTCTGAACCACAGGAATGGTTAATTGGATTTGGTTAAATTGGTTTTGTTGTGTGGGCTAATGGATTATGGACTTACAAGTTTCAATTGCAAGCAAAACCGGTTAATTGGGTTGGGCCTTTTTTTCAAGTAAGGCCCAAAAAAAATGAAAACATAAGAAAGTGGGGGAAAAAATTTCAGCTGCTCTTCTTCAGTTCTTCCTCTTCCCGGCGGACGGCAACTCTGCAGCAGGAACTTGCAGCTTCCTGCGGACCCAGCACGGGCGGCCGCGGGGGCTGGCCAGGTGCTGGGTCCGCCCCTGTATACAAGATTACACAGCGGCGACAGAGTTGTAAACAAATTACTCATGTTTGTACACATATACAGGGGCGGACACAGAGATTTAAAGTTAGGGGGCACAATCGAACTTGTAAAAAAGTTAGAAGAAATTTTACGATTGAAAATTTACGTACAAAAAAATCATACTCTTTGTAATTTTGCATCCGAAAATTTACATGGGATATAATTTTTTCGAATGTAAAATCTCGAAATTTTTTGATATTATATTCCATATAAAATTTCATAATAAAATGATGAAAATTACATTGAGAAATTTGTATCGTAAAAATAGTAAATGTTAATGAAATAATTGAATTTAAAAAAAACGATGTAGACGTCTTTCTTTAAGATTCACGTTTAACGTATTTTTAACTATTTTCAATATATGTTTGGACTATTCGTTATGCCCATAATGTAGTTCTCGAAATAAACTTTGAGATAATATAAGCAATTTGTAGTTCGATTAGCGTACGATTGTCAGAGAATTTTTAAAATTAGCATGTTATCGAAATTTAAATTTATTGTGATTTTGCCCCTATTTGGTGGAGATTAAAATCAAATTTTTTGTAAATTTTGATAAAAGTTAAACAATTATGGATTCCATGAAATATATTATTAAAATTAATTGTTAACTTTGATTTAGATTAAAATTTAGATTTCAATCGATACCAAACATGATTTAAAAAAAAAAATTCTCAAAAGTTGGGGGCACGTCCCCCCCGAGTCCGCTAGTGCACATATATTAAAATAGAGAAGAAAAAGCAGCCGCTAGTATATATTATAAAAAAATTTACATGTCACCAAATTAATTTAGTTATGCTCGAAACTCGGGCAAAAACGCTTCGCTTAAAGTCTAGAGCTTCTTTTTTTTTTTTTTGTAAATTTCTAAATGGTTGAAATTTTTTCCTTTATCTATTTCGTCTTCCCTATGTGCGCTTTATTAGTTGTTTTTATTATTTTTTTAAAACGTTTTTTATTTGATTTTTTTTAAAAATTTTTTAATTTAAAAAAAATTTGCATTTAACTTTAATTTCAAGTTTTTGAAAGATTGTGCCTGTATAAAAGTTAAAAATGACTTTATTCGATAAATAGTTAAATAAGATTTAAATTACGGTCATATCTACATTATGTAATTACTCGTTATTTTGTTGAAAACTTTGAAAGCATGTATGAAGTTCCAATAAATCTATTCAGTAGGAGTTGCTTAGTTGAAAATTGAAACTATGAAAAATAGTTCTATTTTTATATTTTAAAAACTTGAAAATTGTACAATTGACTAATTGTAGAAATTATTAAGTAAATATATTATTTTATAATTTTAGATATTTGATATGTATTGTTTTAATTATTAAATAATTTTTTAAATGATAAAAATTTAAAATAATATTAAAAATAGAAAAAAAGGCTTTTCAACGCCTAAACCTCGCCTGGGCTCACTTAAGCTCGTAATACTTCAAGTTTCGTCTTCACATCAAATCACGCTTTTTATAATACTGATTTTGATACCAAATAAGGCCAGAGCAATGATGACTTGTCAGATCGGATTAAAATCATACGGTTCATTCGGAACTATTTAAATAGCCGATCCAAATTACACAACTGGTAACCCACAAAGTGAAATTGAACCGAGAGTAGCATTTAGGGCCCGACCCACACACTTGACCTAAATTGAATTGTATATATACTTAGAATTAATCTAAATGAACATAATATTTGATATAGGGGTTGACCGACCACTCACATTGTATGTGGGTCCCGACTTGAATTAAATAATGCCGATCTCCCCGTGTGTGTGTGTGTATTGTGTCATCCCTTATGTCAAGTATTATGTTTGTGTAGCAAAACTCATATACTTATGCCCTTTACAATATTATAAAATTCATACACAGTGTTGAAATCCATAGCCCCTTTCCGAGATTTATTTCGCTTGCTTTTCTTCGTGCTATGTTTGCTACCCTTGTTCGGTCCCTCTGTGGAACCCATTATCTCACATCTCTGTCAGCACATTGGCAGGTGACCTTGGCTACCGGTTTTGCCCCCTGCTGTTCGGTTTTTCCCCTGTTTCGCTGCTGCCCTTTTACCGGGAATTGGTAGCTATTGATCCTGATTCATAAGCACAGTACTCACCGTGAGGCGATTCATACTCAATTTCAACATCACATGCATTTTGCATGTAGTTGTTGTGGCTTTGTATTTATCAAAGCTGAGAACTGTCAAAGTTATTATGTTGCATGATAATCAAAATGTTGTAATCGACATTATCAATTTATCTTAGCACGAAACAAAGTGAGAGATTCTCTATTAGCCTACCATTGTCCAAATTACGTAACATCAAAGTCACGAAATGTAAAAATACATAAATATTCAAATAGGTGCGAAAATTTAATGAAGAGCAATTACATTTGATTCACTTCTATGCATAAATTATTGGAATTGTGGGTACAATGTTATGAGTTGATCAAGGGATTGTGTGACACTTGACGTTCAATGCACTTTAGTCTCAGTTTGTCTTCATTTCTTAAAATTCTTGTTTTTTTTTTTTCAAATTTATTTTCAGCCACCCATTTATGATATCAACAACTTTTATCAAGTTTTCACCCACATATTTTATCCATTTTTATTAAAATCAACTAAAAAGAAATATATATATATATATATATATATATATATATATATATATATATATATATATATATATATATATATATATATATATATATTGTAACTTTAGTCAAGTTAACCCTAAATGATTTAAAAGAGCAATTTTAATGTTGGATAATAATTGATACAATCAATATAATTATTAATCAAGAGTAGAAATCACGCCGTGTCACAAATAGAGAGATCGAGTTGGTAGAATGCACTCTTCATATAACTCTCAATTTCACAACTTGATGAGATAATAAATTTTACTTGATGGTTTATACTTCATTTCTCTCAACCGTCGAATCCATAAACTAATTACGGTTGCTTAGAACATCATCGTGTGAGGAAAAAAGTACTCTCAACCCTCGTTTACTTTCACGACAACTAAACACGAAATATTAAAAGTAACATCATCAACCCATAATACAAGAAATTTATATGAGAAAATCTAAACAAAAAAATCTGCAATGACTCCTTGATGTATGCTGTTTAGTATGTGAAAGATTCAAGTGTACCATCATGGATACAAATGTTTATGACTTTCTTGAAGTCTAACAAGGTCAAAAACAAAAATACAAAAGTATGCTCTTGAAATCAATTGCAAATTGTTCAAAAGAATGAGATTCTTTACTTAATGCTAGCTACAGCTAACGGCTATCTGATTTTCAAATTTTAACCACAAATTTGTCACATAAAGTGATCTCCACAATTTTATATCCTACTTACTGTATGGAATTGAAGACGAATCGGGACCGTTAATCATCAATTCTCTTCAAACGCATCTGCCCAGAACTGGAGATTCTGATCCGACGGACAGAATGGAATCTTCCTTTGCATCATCAGCCCACAGAGCAACCCTCCTCCGCAGTCCGATTTCGAGCCCTTCTTCTTTCCGGCGATCTCTCTGACATAATTCCACTCCTTCAACGCCGTCGAAGCCGCCGATGATGACGACGTAGTCGAGTCGGCGCCGTCAGATAGATCCAACGAGGAGAGATCGCAAGATTCACCCCCGGATGACTGCTCACTCCGCTTGGATCCATCGCGGCTGATTTTGCTCCGGCGCGGCTTCGGCTCACGCTTTTCCTTCCCCATCATATCGCGGAAACTAACAGCAGGGGTTTTCTTCAGGATCGCGAAGTCAGACGAATCATAAACCGCGGCAGCAATGTTGAGGACGCCATGGAAGCTACCGGAAGGACGGCGAATCTGTACAGCGGTGAAGGCAGGGGTTCCGGTGAGTGTCTCAGCGGCACAAACGCAGGTACTGAGAAGAAACCGGACGGTGCCGATGAGGAAGTCCCTGAGGTAACCGACAGCGAAGATTTCGACTGAAACGGCTGATGTCTCGCCGGAGATGAAGCCTTCCGATACTCGGAAAAGGAATTTGTCATTCCAGGTAGGGTTTTCGCCGCCTAGTCGGTCGACTCGCGTTCGGAGCTTGGCGGACGGGTCGACCCAGGCGATGGCGTAGGCCTGCATCCGGCGCAGGTTAGTTGATACCGTCTTTAAACCCTGTGCAGAGATCAAGTTGATCTCTAGAATCTTCGTCTCCTTCTCCATCAATATGTGAATTTGAATTGATCTCTCAAAATCTTGCTATTTCTCTCTCTAGCAATACATACATATCAGTGTACCTATATTTTATTCGCTGACATTCTTGAACTGTTTTTTCGTCTTCATTTGGTTCAATAATTGAGAAGTTCGATCAAGAAAGAAAAGATTGAACTCTGTAATTCTCAGGATATGATTCAATAATTGGAAATTTTCTTCAAGAAACGAGAGAGAGAGAGAGAGAGAGATATGGGGGGAAAGATTTAAATCTCTCTTTGCAGAGGGGGGCTACGAGGTTCTGTTAAATGACTTATATAGCCCTTGCAGATTTTTGGTCTTTCCTGTGAAGCATTGAGCGAGCCCGGCCCCCAAAACAGCTTGGTCCATTTTGACTCGTTTCGTGGGATAGCCGATGGTAGAAATTACACCCACACGGTGTTCTTAAATTCCTAATTCAAAAATAAGATTGAAATAATTTTTGTTCAAAAATTAGATGATAATTATTTTTTAAATATTAATAATAATATTATAAAACTATATCTATCTACACACTCCCAAATCTATCTATTCCCATCCCAATTTTACACCCAAACCCTAATTCATTTCCCTACATCCTCTCTCTACATCTTCGCTCTTTATACACCTCTCTACCAGCCCATCATCTTTATTTCGACATCGATCTGCCCCTCTTGTAGCGGTATCGTGAGATCGTCGTGCGCAGCGCAGCGGTGCCTCGCTACAGGCAGTATCGCTGCGCGAAGCAATGTCGCAAGCATGCAGTGGCACTGCAATTGTTGAACTACCGTCTGCCGTGGATTTGAGGAAGTTATGGTGGTGATTGTTCATAAGGCGGTGGTAGTGATGTTGTGGCGATGGTAGTATCGGGTTTGGATATTTTTTGGTAGGTATGGTGGTTGTGGTGTGATGGAGATGGTAGTTGTGATTTTTGGTATAAGAGGTAGCGTTGCTGTTGCTGTTGGCCATGATGTTAATGGAAAGATAGTGGTGGTGACGGTGTTAGCGTATGCTTTGCTGCTATAGGTTGAAAGAATGAAAGCATTAAATGCTTACAATTTTTCCCTTCAAAAAAGTCGACTTAGGTGGTTATCAAATGCGCATGCTTCAGTTAAAGCGTGAGAGTTTTCACCAAATTCAATTATTCCAATTTGGGCATTTAATGCATGAAGTAAAATTATTTACCCCTTTAGTCAATAAAGGTGGCTTTAGCAGGCAACATTTTTCCCACTTTTGTTGTCACACTGCTATCCTTCCTATACTTGCCATTTCCATGCCACTTACGTTTTCGCTAGGTCGATGGAGGATTAACATCATGTAAACTTGTTAGTACTAATTTACTTTGTAAACATATCATCTAGATTGTCCTCTGTATGAATTTTCTGTATATCCACATTTCCTTCTTCCACATTTTCTCGAACAAAATGATATTGCACTCGAATGTGCTTTGATTTTTGATGAAATGCTGGATTCTTTACCAGGTGCAAAGCGCTCCGACTATCACAAAATAGACCAATCTTCTCTTGTTTGTATCCGACATTAACATTTGCAACCAAATCACCTCTTTGCCAACTTGTGTAGCTGCCACGTATTTAGCCTTTTTTCGTAGAATTAGCTACGATAGACTGCATTTTCAAAACCAAGCTTACAGCTCCTCCAGCAAGAGTAAACACATAACCTGTGGTGGATTTACTTTTGTCAAGATCACCTACGTAATCTGAATCAACAAAACCTCTGACAACAAATTTGATCATTCATAACATAATGCAGCATTTGAGGTACCTTGATATATCTCAGGACCAGAATTTGTCATGTATCGACTAATCGCTCACACTGCTTATACAATGTCGGTCTTGTATAGATCATAACAAATATTAAGCTAGCAAATTCTTATGCATACGGTACTCGAGACATCTCCATTCCATCTGCTTCATTGCTAGGACTCACACTTGAGGATATCTTAAAATTGATAGGAGTAAAAACTGGCTTACAATATTGTATATTGAAGTGCTGCAAGATTTTTATCAAGTAGTTCTTTTGACTTTGCCAAATCTTCCGATTATTCCCGTTTCGGTAAATTTGCATTCCTAAAATCTTGTTTGTTGATCCCAAGTCCTTTATTTAAAACTCCTTAGCCAACTGTGTCTTCAAGTCTTTAGTACAATCTTTGTTGGAGCCGGCTACCAACATGTTATCAACATACAATAACAGAATAATGAAATTACTACCTCCAAATCTCATGTAGTATACACATGGACCTGAATTGAGTTTGTTGTATCCAAGGCTAATGATGAAGGAATCAATCTCTTATACTAACATCTTGGTGCTTGTTTGAGACTGTATAAAGATTTGTTCAAACTTCAAACTAAGTTCTTTTTTCTTCAAAACTTTTTGGTTGGAGGACCTAAATCTCTTCTTCAAGTTCTCCAAGAAGAAATGCAGTTTTCACATCTAACACATCGCCAAGATTACTCGAATTGTTGAGAGTTTAACCATAGGAGAAAAATATTTCGTTGAAGTCAATGCCTACTTTTTGAGCATATCCCTTCACTACCAATATCGTACAATATCGCTCTACTTGGTCATTGCCGTGTCGTTTGATCTTGCAGACCTATTTATTTCCAATGTTTTCATTCCATGTGGTAGTGGAACAAGATCTTATGTCTTATTCTTATGAAGAGCTTCAATTTCTTCTTACATTACTGCCATCCACAAAAAAAATTCCTGGCTATTTATAACCTCAAGGAAAGTTGACGGCTCTCCATCTTCTATTAGTAAGCATTATTCAACATTGCCCTCCATAATGTACTTTGAGTGCCAAGCTGGCACTCTTATTTCTCGTGTTGATCGTCGAACTTTTGGAGTACTAGGCTTGTTCTTGTTCTTCACGCTCTAGTGTTGCTTCAGAAGAATCTATAACTTCTCGTTTGTCTCCAACTTTGACTGTAGTAGACTTTGATTTCTCTTTTGAAGTGTTATCATTTTCTTTTCCTTTCACATTCCTTCTACAAATATTACATCTCTGCTGATTATCACCTTATGGGCAGTGGGATCCCACATGAAGTACTATTTAACTCCATCAGCATACCCTAAGAAAATACATTTTATGGATTGTGGACCCAACTTTGATCACAAAACATGAGATTTTGATTGCTTCTACCCAGAATGACTTGGCTAGCCCTGTAATTCTCAACATTATTTTTTTTTCTTTCTTTCTAGCAATGTTCTGTTCATTCGTTTTGCCACTCCATTTTGCTATGGAGTGTATGTTATTGTGAACTGTCTCTTGATAACTTCTTGTTGACAAAAGTTATCAAATTTATCACCAGTATATTCTCCTCCATTGTCATTCCTCAGACACTTGATCTTCTTTTCAGATTCAAGCTCGCTTTGAATATTTTGAAGACTGCGAACACATCTGCCTTCCTCTTTATTGGATATACCCAACATCTCCAGGAGTAATTATCAATGAACGGTACAAAGTATCTTGCACCTCCTTGGGACAAAACTGGTGCTTGCCAAACATCATAATAAACCAACTCCAAGATAGCTTTACTTCTAGTAGTTGAACTGTTCAATCTGTGCTGTTTAGTAGTAACACAATGCTCATGAAATGGCAATGAAACATTTTTGAGCCTTGGAAAAAGCTTTTGTTCTGAGAGAATTTTCAAACCACATTTCCACATGTAGCCTAGCTTGCAATGCCACATCATTATTAATTCTTTTGAGTCCATAAGACAAACATCAGAAAACTGTTTTCTGCCTTCAACAACTGTTGTTGCCTTGCTGTATAAAATTTCACCATCATATGAGGTGTTTGCTACACAACCCTGAGTTTTTTACGTCTCAAGACATTTTCCTTTGGCTTTTTCGTTCTTTTTGAGACTCCAAGATTCTCCTTTTAATTGTCTTTCTTGTTATAGTAATGAAACTTGACATTCTTCTTACTCCGGATCTTGATCTAATCTGATTATGACTCCCACTAGAGCCACGTTCCGTTGATTTCCCTCTCATCACCGTCAAAGCTTCTGCCTAATGTGAATTTGTCAATATGTCCTTATTCTTGCATCGACTTTCTTCTTAAAAAATTGCAGCTGTAACACCATCGAAGACTAGACTTTCAAGGTTGTTGGTTAAGTTTATAATGAGTTGATCATATGAATCTAGTAGACTTTGAAGGAAGATCTCAGTAAGTTCACCCGTCTCTATATTGTGCCCCATTGATGTGAGCTGTGAAAATAAAGTGTTGATGGTGCTGATGTGGTCGGTCACCATAGTTGACTCCACCGTCTAAAGGGTGTAAAGCCTTCTCTTCAAAAAGATTTTATTATTTAACGATTTGGTCTTGTACAACTTTGTCAACGTATTCCATATATCTTTGGCCATCTTCTTTTCCCCCAGACTTGACAATATTCCATCGGCTAGTGCTAGGTATAGATTAGCAATTGCATTGCCATCCATCTCGTTCCACTTGCCATCGTCAATGATCTCCGCGGGCCTCTGTCCAATTGCCGCCAACAGTTATCTTTTCTCAAAATTGCTTTTATTCTCATTTTCCATAATGAGAAATTATTTCCATTGAACTTTAAATCTCATACTTCGTCGTGCATGTAAATAGTGAACAACGACCCTATACAAAACCATGCTCTGAAACCACTTTTAAGAAATCATGGGTCAAGTTAGACTTGTAACGAAAGTGGAATTGAGAAACTACAGTTAAAAATGAACACAGATATTTACATGGTTCACCTAATTTAGGCGACGTCCACGAGCAAGTATATGAGGATTTCACTATAGTAGGAGAATTACAATAACACTTTCTAAATACAAGGAGATAACAATAATTAATCTCTTTTGTAATAAGAGAAACTAAGTAGGAAACATTTAGGAAAAAACAATATTTTTCTTTCCACTCACTTGTTTTTCTCGTTACTTTCTTCTCCACAACTTTTGTGTCAGTCTTCAAATTCTTCCACCCATTTCATTAATTATGGCACCAAAGTTCAACATGATATACAACCGATCCGTATGTTTTGCTGCTGCTGAAAGGATGAATCTAAGCATTAAATGCTTACAATTTTCCCTTCAAAAAAGTCAACTAAGGTGTTTATCAAATGTACATGTTTCGGCTGAAGGGTGAAAGTTTTCACCAAATTCAATTATTCTAATTTGGGCATTTAATGATAAGTGGCTATTTAATGTATGAAGGAAAATTGTGACCCTTTAGTCAAGAAAGGTGGCTTTAGCATCAAATAGTTCTCAGACTGAGATCCCCTATCAACCTGATTGTGCCACAACTCGGCTACTTGAGTCCCAGCTTCATGGGTATTTTTAGACAAAATACGATCCGTGCTAGTGTTTTCCACCAGATCCTCCTTGAATATATGCATCATCCTTGGTCTCCTTACCTTCGTTAGCCGACTTGTGCCCAAGTGAAGCTTCATGCTTCTTATTAATTAACGAGTCTAGCTTCTCCTAAAGATTTACAAATTCTCTGGCGAAAGATTTTCTGATATCCCTAATGCTTGGGTGCAAACCCTAAACAACAAGTAAGAAACACATTATCAGTCACTCTCCACAAACCCTGAACAGTGTCAAGGTTTGCATATTCCAAGAACTACGAAACTCCCATGAAAAAAATAAATAAAAGGCGAGTAATGAAAAAACAAAGTTGAAAGGGCAAAACAGAGACATGCATGATACTGTTGCCAATGGAACTGGTAACATAACATTCAAAGATAGCCTTTAGTATATTTACTAATTACTCTCAACAATAAAACATAGAAAATAAAATTTCTATAGAGAAGGGATCTTCGTGAATACATGTAGTTTATTGAACTAAAAATACTAAATAGGGGTCATAGTTTAGTGAAATAAAAAAAATTAGCATAAAATTTTAAATTTTTAATATAAACTTTTAAATATTGCAAGAGTATGATAGCATATTATCAAGAATCTAACTAGCTTGAAATAAAATAACAAAATGACTTGAAAGGATGCTATGTATGGTTTAATATGTAGCATTCTTTCTATTGGTTTATTTACATACCTGAACTACGTCCAATTTTAGCAGCAAGTTCATTATAGCTTCTGCAATCATATGTATTTGCTTATTATCGTATTCGATATCAAAGTATAACTCTATCTCTTGAATGAGAAGCTTTATCACAGCTATTTGCTCATGTACTTTGGCTATTTGCTTCAACTTCTTTAATGGCTCCTATCTGTGAATTGCAAATACATGATATGCCGACTGGATAATTATAGCTGCTTCCAAATTTGTCAGTTTCTTTCTTTCGGGTTCCTTTACTTCATTAGCAATCACTTCTTTACCCCTCAATAATTCTTCTTTCTCCACTATCTGAGATAGGGTATCATCTGATATACTTTTTACAACTGCTTTATTAGCTCTGGTGCATTCCATAGAGCACTTTTCCTCTGGATCTTTCATCAGTTCGGTACTCAATTTTCCCTTCCATAACATGAATAGTCTTTTTGTTGGTTGTCTTGTTCTCGGACTTGTTGTCATCGATCACATTTTTCTCAATTTCTGTTGAACTAGAGATGATGTTTACTTTATTAGATGACAAATTCGACTTCACTTTGTCACTCAGAGGACTAGGAGACCTTGAGCTTCCATTAGTGTTTTTTTCTTGGCAATGGGTCAACTCTCAAACAAAAAGAAGGCAATTGGATGCTTTCGGATGAGAATGGGACTTCTTTTTATCACGTCCGTCGGGGCATTTCTTGTCTCGTTTGTCAGGAGTATCTTTCATAAAAACATCGATTTCTTTTGCTTAGTTATTACCTGGACTCTCCTTCGTCCTTGAAGAAGCATTGCCAATAGTATGTTCACCATTCACTTTGAAGTTGTCTCCATTGTCAGGCAGCTTGATGGATTTCGTACTTTGTTTTGGAACACTATTGTCCACCTCATGTTCTTTGTTTTCCATTTCCTCAGATTAGTAGGGCATCCAAAATATTGGAAATGGAAAATAGCCCTTTTCATCATCTTGTTGAATCTGGTTTATCTCTCGATCTCCCCTTTGCTTTAATGATCCCAAGTTGTTCATGTTATTAGGAAACCATCCATTCCAGACAAATGGTTTCTGTTGAATAATTTTTGGATTTTTATGGAAGTCCTCCTTCTGATTTGTGGATTAAGACTCATTTGACGTTATGTATCCCTTACTGTTATAAAACAAACAAGATACCAGAATCGCTCTGATACCACTTGTTATGAAACCAACCACCGGATTGAGATGTTGAAATTATATAGCACAATAGTGAATTATTTGATCACAAGTAAAAGAATAAAGGAAGACAAAAAAATATGGTAGAGGAATTAGGACATTTTATTGCACCAATAATAATAGAGAAATATACAATTGATCCTAAAGTTTTGGTAATCCCTTTTCTCACACTTATGAAATTGTATAGAAGGGCCAATATTTATAAGGAATATGTAGAGGACGTGAAAGCCCTCCTAGTAGAGTTGTTGATGAAGTAGGATGCCGGAAAATCAAGTCCAAAATGAAAAATGAGAGAAAAACGTGAAAATAGGAACAAGTACAAGGACTCGCACTACGACACTGAGCGTTTTCTCCGGAATTTTTTTTTGTTCCCAAATTGTTTTCTCCATTCTGAACTTTTTTTCAAGTCCAATATTAATTTTCAACTCCAATGGGCTTCCAAAATAGAACTTCAATTTGACATAGGACTCTAATAGCATTCCAAACTGAATTCTTCTTGACGTACACTTCAATTACTTCAACAAGGAATTCGGGTTACATTCAAATTCTAACAATCTCCACTTTGATATGAACTCCACTGCAACGAACAAAACTCTAAAATATTCTTCACTTGGAGAAGAAAATCCGTCTGCAAGGAATGAACTGACTCTTCAACAACAACCAAAACTGATTTCTCCAACCAAATACAAAATACTCTACCTCTTTCAATGAATTCAAGCACTACTCTGCAAAATTATCTCAAATTTCCAAAAATCATAATGATTTTAAAATTCACAAAAGTGGGTTGTAACATACCCCAAAACAGAATCAAACACAAATGCTTTTAAAAAATGCCAATTGCTGGATTGTACACATTCTAGAAATACATCATGATAGAATTGTTGCTTGTTGGGACTTTCTCATAAAGCTTATAGATGAAATGTTCTAGAAAGGTTTAATATACAGAACTGTACACCTAGTGATGTACCTATTATAAAAGGGAATAAGTTTAACAAAGCTCAATGTCTAAGGAATGAGCTGAAAAGGGAATATATGAAAATGATACCATATGCTAGTGTTGTGGGGAGCTAGATGTATGCTCAAGTTTGCACTAGACCAGATATAATCTACGCAATTAGTGTCATCAGTAGGTTTCGGTCGAATCCAAGGCAACAACATTGGAAAGCGGTTAAGAAAGTTATGAAATACTTGAAGAAAACTGAAGGTTACATGCTTACTTTGCAGCGTTCAATCACTTTGAGGTGGTAGGCTACTTAGATTCTGATTTTGTTGGATGTCAAGATGATTTGAAATCAACCTCAGGTTTTATTTTCAAGTTGGCTGGTGGTGTTATCTAGTGAAAAAGTGTTAAGCAAACTCTAGTGGCATATTCTACTATGCAGGTTGAATTTGTAGCATGGTATGGAGTTACGGTCCAAGCCGTTTGGTTAAGGAATTTTATTTATGGGTTGAAATTTTTTGATTCCATCTCGAAGTCAATCACTATTTACTGTGATAATAGTGCAACTGTGTTCTTTTCAAGAAATAATAAAAGTTCTGGTAGATCAAAGCACATTACCATAAAGTCTTTGGTGGTCAGAGACAGAGTTAAGGAAAGACAAACGAAAATAAATCATATTAATGCAGAGACGATGATTGCAAATCCCTTGACTAAGGGACTTGCTCCAAAAGTTTTTAAAACATATGTTTCTAATATGGGTATTGTGGAAACCTCTAATATTTTTGGTTAGTGGGAGTTACTTGTGTAAGAGAACTACATTTTGCTCGATCCCTTAACGTGGTAAGTAGGCAATATGTTTTTCGGGTACATCCCCTTCCAATAATAAAATATATATAACCATATCCCATATGCATTTGGCTTATATCTTTTATTATGATATTATTATAATCTTGAGTTATAACAGATAAAGTATAAGATGAGTCTCTTTTAGAGATGTGTGGCTTCATGTTGATTTGAATCATTATGAATTAGCACAGTTTTTTTTATCACATTTGGTGCTAAATTCATACTACATATTATCGCATTGGTTGGAGGATGGGGATCCATGTCGATAAGGATGTTAGCATTTATAGTTGTGGAGTGGTCTTACATATTTTAAATAGTGTAACGACTTCCATGTTCGATGTTGACATTCTTGTTGGACCGGATCATGTTTTCTAAGGTGGTGTCATTGGAGATATATATGTGTGGCCACCTATGTAGTCTAACCCGAAGTCAAAACTTTTGTTTTATTATTTAATAGGAATCAAATGTTCGTCCAAGTGAGAGAGTGTTAGAATAAATTTTATGGGTTTTCCATTTGATTGCAAATTTTATGTTTTATAAAATGACTTCAATGTATAGCTTCCAATGATACTATAGTTAAGCCTAATATGTCGAGTGATCACTTGAGCCGTTTTACACCTTAGTTATATAGGGTATATCCTATATAATGTGGTAATTTAAGTATGTGGATCAGAAATATCTAAACCCTAATTAGGGTTGGAGTCGTTAATGGGACAGCTCAATAAGTTTCTATATAAGAGGCTAGGTTCTCTCTCATCTCCATGTGTTTTATTGGCTTGCCCCATTGACGTTTAATACTTTTGTGAGGAACAAGAAGAGGAAGATCTAGATGCTAATATTTGCATTCAAAATATCTCTTGAGTTATGAATTTAAAGATGTCATTCTTGTTTCTTAGCATGATTATTATTAAATTCAACAAGATTTACTTACAATCAATTCAAAGAAATTAAAAACAAATTTTTTTTTCCTTCCAAACGGTCCACAAATCCAAATTACTGAGTTATTAGAGCAAAATCGATTCACCAACCCGAAATGAATGAATTTTAAATCGCAAAATTTCTGATAAGTACTCAAAAGATGCCTGACAATTTATTGTTATTTGATGAGATTCAAAATGCCTACATTTTAGAACTGAAATTTTTTCAAACACTTTTCAAGATAACGAAGAAATTGATCAAGATCATGCATCATGCATCATCTACATCAATAGATTTATTTAATTCTCATGAACTTCAAATTGAACAAAAACTTCAAAACTAGACTATTCTAAAGGTAGACAAGAGTTCTATCTATGAAATAGAAAAGTTTGATTTTACTCAAGATTAAGTTATCAAAAGTTTTGAGCAAACTATTGATATCAAAAATCAAACCGTTTCAATAAATTTATTTTCAAAAGAAGCTATTCAAGCTCATTGAAAGAAATTCAAATATCTTCATGTTGGTCTTGTTCAAATTGCAGTCGAACCATTGCTTAAACTTGGTCTAGACATTCCTGTTCTTTTAACCTTGAGAGATAAAAGATTTTTAAGGTTTGAGCATTCATTACTTTCCATGCTCAAGTTTAATCTCGAGTGTAGTCTTGTATTTTCAAATTGTTATCCAAAATTTTCAATTAGCCTTATGGAACTATTCTTAATGCTCTAAATCTTCATATTCAAACTAAGAATTTTGATTTTGATGATCGTTCAAAAGCTTTTGCTTTAATATATCGAATATATTACAAGTTAATGAACACTCAACTCAATATTCGTGCTCATCAATCTTTACCCAAGAGTCTTTTGGTTGAAATCAATCGTTTGCATTCAAATATTATGATTCCCAAGAGAATACCTTGAAATCTTCAATCTAGGGGACTTGAATGTGATTTTGAAAATGCACAAAATTCATTTCATGCTCCTACTCAAAAAGTTCTAGATCAAATTATTTCATTTCTGATGGACATGTCAAAGTTATTTTTGATAAACCATCATCGTCGAACACTTTTCCAAGATCTTATTCTTATATATCCGATAATAGATCTAAGAATAATTGTTTTCAATCTGCTAGATTTTCTACATATTCTTTAAAAGGTGTGGATTTCAATCCAAACGTTCCAAAAACTCATTATGAACATACTAATAAAGAAAATGAATAAGATCAACCCCTAGTTCACCCAGTTTATCATATATGGCTCCTCCTTCAGAAATGCTTGATTATCAATGTAATGTTATTTCTTCTAAAATTGATAGAAGAAATGAGTTTAAAACTGATCAATCTTCTGATGTCAAAAGTTTTAGAAAATAATTTCAAAAAAGCTTTTCAAAAGATGAAATTGAATCTTATTGGGAAAAAATTGAACTTTTTCCAGAAGATTTAAGTTTTTATGAATGTGCATATTTCAAAGTTTACAATAAGAAACCCACTAAAACAAAACTGTTCAAAACACAAATTCTTCAAAAAAGACTTTGAAGACACCTGAAGGTGAAATTTTTCAAACTACTCATCATCCTATGCAAGATATAGTTGTTTCTCAAGTAAACACTAAAATTCTTGTTTCCCCTCTCAATTCAATATCTATTGAACGACCAGATGAATCTGAAGTCATTGCAAAAGATACAAAAAATAATGATATGAGGTTGTATATCTACCTTGATCAAGATGATAGATATGAGGTTTTTGAAGCAGTCAATAATGATACTGGTGAAAATGATAGTTGATAAGTGTATTTTATACACTTATTCGGGCTCCAAATTATGACATTTTGTGGTTCTTTGAATGAGATTATAGCCTAATTTATGATATAATGTGTTATTAGGTGAAACTCGATGGATGATGAAGAATTGGAGAAAAGAATGCAAAAATTGGCGAAAAAATGGAAAGATCCAAAGCTTGAGGGTTAAAGTGCAAATACACAAAAGTTGTGTCGAAGCTCACGATGAAGATTCAAGAATGCTAGAGGTCAAATGGATGCAACGAAAGATCAAAAGGAGTGAAAACAAATCAATTTCCAACCGCACAAGGATGTCTAAATTTTAGTTGGAGAACGTAGTTTTGGCCTAGATAAAGTTCGAATTGAAGAAGAGCTATTTCTATCAAAGTTGTAGTCCTTCGAGTTATCTTTCTAACGCAACTTGAATCATCTCAATCGAACATTGGAAGGAAACGTTATGACAAAATTACTGAAACAGACGCAAAATGGACAGAAACTTGGCGCCTGAGCGCTACACACTCAGCGCTCAAGCGCTGCACTAGCCAGAAAATGGATTTTTAACAGATTTTCAGCGCTCAAGCGCTGTCCCATAGCGCTCAAGCGCCGCGCGCCACCACAGATTTTAGGTTTTTATTGTTTGGGCCGCGAAAACTCCACAAAAAGACTCCAAATTGGCCAAGAACGGATATGAAAGTATAAATAGACCTAAGGATGCTTGGAAAAGGGGAGTTCCCACCTTAGTTCCAAACAACACAAACACATGGAACTTTGAAGATTTGGGAAGGAATTCAAGGAAGAACACATCAAAAGGATTTATTCTACTCATTGGGAGGGAAAGTATATACAATTGGAGATTCAAAGGCGGAATTCAAAGGAGGAAAACATCGCGCAAACCAGGTTTTGAAGCATCAATGGGAGTTGGAAGAAGATCTTGGTGCAAGATTGGATTCTTTTTCTACATTATTCTTCTAAACCCGGTGATGTACTCTATAATAACTTTGTATTTTTCTTTCATTCCCATGAGTAGTTAAATCTAATTTAGGGCAAACAATGTAACCAATTGGGATCCTTGATTTCTTTAAATTGAGATTCTTGTGCTTTTATTTGATGCGTTGATTTTGCTATGTTCTCAATGCATATGTGTCGATTTTGCTATGTTCTCAATGCATTTAATTACTTGATCACTAATTAAATGATTTCGTGAACAATAATTACGTAGAGATGCGGATTGTTGTTTAGACCGAGTAGTAAATTCCGGTAAATTGGCATAACGTGTAGAGATACCTATGTTAATTGCTGCGGTCATAATTGAATTCTTAGAACCGATGTTTCGTTTAACTAAATGTCAATTTGCATAGAGATATGGAATTGAATTAGTTAAATAGGCTCAATGAGAACTCGAGAGGGGTAAATTGAATACAATAGAAGAATTCGACCGAACACTACCTTAGATTGTATGAATCTTGATTTAAGGAGTAAATGTGATAAATAGGTGAAATTGTTCCGCCCTAATATCCGTTATCCTTTGAATTTCCAATCAATCACCTTTGCATTCAATTTAATTTCAAGTATTTCAATTCAAAAATTCATAACCAATCATTGTTCTTGTTTATTTGCATCGAATAAAAGTTAGGAATAATAGATTAAGACTAAAGTATAGTCCTCGTGGGAACGATAATCCTGACTCTTAGGTCCATTTTATTACTTGTCACGATCCGTACACTTGTGAGATATGAAAATCGACAACAATAGTTTCACCACTCTCATCTTTAGCATTATCAAACACTTTATCGGATCCCCTGTTGATATACTCAATACACAATTTGATATTTTCATGAATCTTCATTGCCCAAAATTTCATGATTTTCGTTGGTACAAAGATATGTTTTTAACTCGTGTCTTGTTACGCGAAGATTGTCATCAATCCTACTGGAAAGAAAGATTTATATCTGAACTTTCTAAACTCTTTGCAGAAAGAGTTAAAGACTATCAAAATTCAATCCAAAGAAACTATTCCATATGCAGATCTTACATTTGGAAAACTTATCGATTTTGTCAATAAGAAAGAGCTTGCTATTTGCAATGACCTTAAACTTAAAGCCAAATTAAAATCAGAAAGATCTGAAAGTTGTAAAGAAATTGGATCATTCTATGAACAATATGGCTTTGAGAAAAATTTTCATCTTTTATTCAAAATTAAATAAAAAGAATTTTCCTCATAAAAGAAAGGGAAAATTTCAGAAGAAAAAACATTATTTTCAAAAATCTTTTTATCAAATTTTTTTTTTCTAAAGAAAAGATTTCAAAAACTTCAAATGTTACTTGCTGGAAATGCAAACAAGCAGGACATTATTATAATAAATGTCCTATGAAAAGCAAGATTAACAATCTTTAAATAGATGAAGATGTTAAACTTAAACTTCACAATTTACTCAATTCAAGCTCAGAAGAGAATTCTTCTGATCCCAAATTAGAAATGAGTTGTCAACATCAAGAAGATTCTGATGTTGAAACTAGTTCAATTTCATCTTCTCCTCTTCAAATCAATTTAAAGAGATTTGTGGTTGCAAAATCATAAATGTTCTTACAAAAGAAGAAGAACTTATTCAAAAAATAGTTAAGTAGATGGATAATCCTCAACTCAAGAAAAGGTTCAATTCTCTTCTACCTTCAAAGTCAAATTCTTCAGCCGAACCTTATAGTATGCAAAGCATAATGAATAGGTTTAAAGCTGAATATTCGAAGTAATTGAGTTCTGATTTAAGATTAGAAATGAATGATATGAAATCTCAAATTTCTACTTTTCAAAATCAAATGAAAAATGTTAGAATGAAAGTCGTTCTCTTGAAAACTAAATAAGAGAATAAAACCATTATTGACTCTGACCCTTCTGATGAAGAAGAGAGTTTTTCTCAAAATTCAAAAATTTCTGTTACTCCTTAAACTGAAGAAAAAAAGGTTAATGTTATTAGTCATATTCAACTACAGAAATGGTACTGTAATATGACTATTGTAGTTAACAAAGATTTCAAACTCAATACTAGAGTCTTATTTGATTCTAGTGCTGATCAAAATTACATTAGGGAATGTCTGATTCCTACAAAATATTTTGAGAAAACCACTGAATGTCTTTATGGTGCGTGCCAGTGATAAAAAGCTCAATATTCAATATGAACTTCCAAAAGCTCATATTTGTAACTCAAATATTTGTTTCAAAAATATATTTTATTTGGTAAAAGATTTGGACCAAGAAGTAATTCTTGGAACCCATTTTATTGTTCAAATTTTTCCATTTCAAGCTGGTTCAAAAGGACTAACAATAAATATTTTTGGTTAAGAAATTACTTTTAAATTTGCAAATCCTCTTTCTTACAAAGATGTTAATACTTTGAAAAAAAAAACATCCATTTCAAAAATTATCAATAACATTAATTTAAAGAAAAAAAAATATTCAATTTTTAAAGGAAGAAATCAAATTTCAAAGAATTGAGAAACATCTAAAAACCCCTCAATTATTGAAAAAATTTCTCTTTAAATATGTTCAACTATTCCAAATGCTTTTTAGGATAGGAAGAAACATGTTGTTTCTCTTCCTTGTACTCATGTTTTTTTTGAATCAAGTATTCTTACTAAATCTCGTCCTATTTAAATGAACAAAGAATTGTTTGATCGTCGCATCAAGAAAATTAATTATTTACTTGAGAAAGGATTAATTTGCCCAAGTAAATCTCGTTGGAGCTATTCTACGTTCCATGTCAATAACTCTACTAAGATTGAACGAGGTGTTCCTCGTTTAGTCATCAATTAGAAATCTCTTAATAAAGCTCTTTAATGGATAAGATATTTATTACCTCAAAAGAAAGATCTTTTGAATAGATTATTCAAAGCGGCAGTCTTCTCAAAATTTGATATGAAGTCAGGATTATGACAAATTTAAATTAGAGAAGAAGATCGTCACAAGACTGCATTCAATGTTCATTTTGGTCAATATAAATGAAACGTTATGTCATTCGATCTAAAAAATGCTCCTTTAGAATTTCAAAAAATTATGAATAATATTTTCAATCCTTTTCAAGATTTTATGATTGTTTACATTGACGATGTTCTCATATTTTCCGAAAGTATAGAATAACATTTCAAGCATATCAATACATTCATTCCTGTTGTCAAAAATAATAGCATAGCCGTTTCATCTAAGAAAATTGTTCATTATCAAACATGCATAAGGTTCCTAGGTCATTACATATATTTAGGAACACTTACACCAGTTCAAAGAAGTTTAGAATTCGTTGATAAATTTTCAGATAAAATTCTAGATAAAATAAGTTTGCAGCGCTTTTTAGGCCGTGTCAATTATGTTACCGACTTTGTCGAAAATATCATGCTACTTTGTGCTCCATTTTTTCAAAGGCTACAAAAAAACCCACTACTGTGGACCCCAGAACACACTTTAGCGGTTTAAAATGTCAAAGATGCAGTCAAAGTATTCCATGTTTATCAAGTATTGATCCACTTGCATCCATTTTTGTAGAGACAGATACGTCGGACATAGGTTATGGTGGGTTTTAAAACAGTTTTCAAAAGAGTCTCATCAAAAACAATTGGTTAGGTTTCACTCTGGTGTGTGTACTAGACCCCAAAAGAACTATTCAACCATAAAAAAGGAAATTTTATCAATATTTTTATGTATTTCAAAATTTCAAGATGATTTAATCAATAAAGAATTTATTTTAAAAACAGATTGCAAAGCTTTAAAAGATGTTTTACAAAAAGATGTCAAAAATCTTGTTTCAAAACAAAATTTTGCAAGATGGCAAACTATTTTGTCATGTTTCGATTTCAAAATAGTATATATAAAAAAGGAAGCTTTAACATTCTTGCAAATTTTCTTACAAGAGAGTCTATAGAGAGAATTTTATTAAAAGAGAGTTGTGAGAATTAGAGAGATTTTCAAGTTAAAAGAAATTCTCGATAGAGAGATTTTCAATATGGATTCTTCTTCCAAGAAAAACAAAAAGAAAATTTCAATTCCTATGCTTTCAATTGAAAACTATATTCAAAGATCAAGAAAAGATGAAAGTTCATCTTCTCAAAAAACTACTCAAGCTTCAAAAACCATATTTTTTCAACCTTTCAAAAACCCGAGACTTTTCAGACCAAAAATATTTGCAACCTACAAAAAACTTCCCCTACAAACTTCAAAAAAGCTGTTCAACCTGGTTCAGGAAAATTACCTGAAATAAACTCTGCAAAATCTTTTCATTATTTTACCAAACTCGTCCTTTACTTCTTTGTGAAATGGAAACTTCATGGGTTCATAGATATCCATCTTTAAATGAATGTCTACAAGATATTTTAGCCCCTCAATTTTATTTCATGCCTAGAAACATCAAAAAATCAAAAACCTTTTATGAAGTCATTTTTGTTAAATCGTATTGACTGTCATAACTTATATTTGAAATCCCCGAAAACCTAAAGAAATTGATTTTTTTTTTCAAAAATGAGTATTCAAAGGTTATTGTCTTTTGAAAAGGGGGGACAAAAACTTTAGGACGAGAAGAGAATGTGTTTATCTAAGGATGAAACGTTCAAGTCTTGTTTCAATTATTTCGATTATCAAGATGCTTGGTATCATTTTATTTGTTTATTTTAGACCAGTTACACATTCATGGTTTATCCTTTTCCACTAAGCACGTCCTTCAAATTTTTCAAAATGGTTTCAAACTTGGTTTGAATGTTTTGATATTAACGAGATGATTTTACCCAATCTTACTCCTCAAGGATTCGAACTATTCAAAAAAGAGGCAAAAACGTTTTTAAAGCCTCAAGAAAATGTTTTGTTTCAATTTGCCTATCACTTTAAGATATCATGGATATTCTGTTGAGATTTTGTTCAAAATACCAACTCTGAATATTGTATTAAACAAATAATTCAGAGATTGAAGATCAAATGGTGGTCCAAATTTAATTAATTTTAATGAAATCCATTAAAATTCAGGTGTTCTCAATTGAGTTTTTAATTAAATTCAATCAAATTATTTAAGATTTAGATATCCTCAATAACAAGTGAATTTATAATAAATGGATTTTAAAAGATTTGGACGGATTTCAAACTTAAAAATACATATAACCAAATCTTTCGAAATTTTACAATACTTGATGTTCTTATGAAATTTGTGAAAATCTATTCAAATCCACAAAATTCATTAGGATTTACAATCTTTTAAAATCCATCAAAATTTTAGTTGAGGACACCTTATCAGTTTACTTATTTAGAGTATTTAGCCCTATTTGATGGTCTTTATTTAAAAACTCTTTTTTCTCTATACACATTTTTAATTACACTGTAACGTTATACCCTTATTATTATTATTATTATTATTATTATTATTATTATTATTATTATTATTATTATTATTATTATTATTATTATTATTATTATTATTATTATTTTTATCTTATCTTTTTATTCTATTTTATTATTATTTTGAAATTATAATAGAATTTAATAATTTGTATTTAACTCAAGTAGACATTTCACAATAAAATCAAAATATACCATGAAAATTAAATTAATAATATAAAGAGTTAAAAGAATCTCCAAAATTATATTATACCAAAAGGGAACTCAATTTTCAAAATACTGGTAACAAGTTAGCTATATGATAATCCAAAAATTTCTAGTCAAAAGAAGTGTCTGCTAATTTTCAAGAAGTTTTCCTTAGATTTAACCTATAACGGGCCGATGTGGCGATATATCAACGTCAACTAACTCTTTCCACTTTCACTACATTCTTTTACTATGTACCATCACCATATTTTACATAATATCACTTTACTGTATACTCCACAGATATCATAGTATTTACATAACGACATGTAATCAAGTCATAGATATCAACCACCACCATCACAAAATCTTTATATTCCTCAAAAGTTTCATTCTCCTCATCCTCGTCAACATTTGTATAAAAACGAGTGTAATGGGTCCGTGTAACATGTATAGTTGTGAGATCCTCAGTAATCTGGGTATGTTTGTGTAGCGCCCCGACCTGCATGAGTCGAAACGTTACAAGACTAGCTTAACTTTAGTCGTAAACTTAATAATTTACGATACCTTAAGCGGAAAGTATAAAATTTAATTTAAGAATTTAATTCAAGACTTATTTAATTCTGAACAACATCATTTCAATACTAGAACCAAATAAAAAAAATGTTTTAGAATGATTCCATGCATGTATCCGTTTATTGACGTGAAGTTCTAGGTAGAAAATAAAAATGAATGTTGTTGTTTTGGCTTTCTATCTTAACAGCAGTAGTTAAAAATAAATTTATTTACATAGCTACCGACTCCGAAATTTCATAAAATTTTATAGTAAAGTAGGAAACTCTTTATACTATGACATATTCAAAAATCAACTTCCGTCGGCAACATATGAGGTAAAAAAATATTTTTTCAAAACCTCGCAACGACACAGTTTCGAAGGTAACCCAGCGCGGTTTACTTAAAGTGATATATAAAATTCTACACACATCAAATAAATATGATTTCAACTTTATGCTGTAGCTAACCCATGATATTGTCAAACTCCATTGGGTTTACCCAAAAATTTCAAGTGATGATCGAGTTCTGAATTTTCAAATCCAAGGGCAGAAGCTGGAAAACAGCAACATTACCCGGCACAGTTTACTCTAAGTGACATTTAAAATTCTACCAACATCGGATTGACATGATTCCAAATTTATTCAGTAGCTAACTTATGAAGCTATCAAATACCACTCGTTTTGTTGAAAAATTCCAAGTAACAATTAAGTTATGAATTTTTAAAATCAATGTAGAATTTGAAATTATAATGAAACAGCAACATTAAATTGCCAACACTTCGTTTTTTTGTAAACAGTGAATTGCAAGCAAATTTTATGAAACGTACCTACCTTTAAACACAACTTATTCATAAAGAAATGTGATTAGAATAGTTCCAAATATGACATTTCATAGAAATCTATTTAAAATAACGTAAACATTTCATAATCGAATTTAAAACATTAAATCACCGGCTTCCCTATAGCATGTTGCATCATTCTTTACCATCATCCACGTTCCAAGCAAATCATATCAAATCAACCTGTAGAGAGGGAATTAACCCATGAGTTTGAAACTCAATAGATGTCATCGGTGCGTTTCGTGAACAAATTATAAAATTTCGAACTATAGATTCATACCGTCGCACGTAGATGGATTTCCGGCAAAATCCAATTTCTGTGGAGTTATGATTTAACATAACGCATAGAACCGGAGAATAATCATTCAAGCTATAGTAGTGTCATAACACCGTACCAGAAGGCACCAATTCATTCAAACTTTTAACGAAAATCATAATTTGAAAACGAAACAAACACTTGCACCTCTACCAACCTTTGTTTAATGCTTTTGAAATAGATGAAATTGGAGGTTGAGTGTTGCTTTCCCCACGGCACCCAAGCTTTAAGATTTGGCTCCTCTACTATGTTTTTCTTTCTTTACTTTTGAAAATATGTTTCTCGTCTCTTTCATGTTTCAAAAACGTGAACTCTCATATGTGTAAACTATACATAAATATATAGTAGAAAGCAATGATTTATTTGGGAAAAGAAACGTTAGACATGTAGTGAATAAATGTGGTAGGTTATTCACAATTGATTGGGATTAAAGAAAATGTTTAATGGGAAAGTGAGGGGTTAAGCATGTGTAGGAAACTGTTGGCATTATTCTCCAATTAAAATGAATTTAAAATGGGTATATGATGGTAAATGGTAAGTTTTATTCCATGTTATACGTGTGTGTGTGTTTGTGGAATAAATATGCCATAAAACCTACCAATTTATGAGGTTAATTACCTTGACTTTTCAACTCACATTCTGAAACGTGTGACCCCCCCCCCCCCCCCTTTTTGAAATTATGATAAGTGCGAAAAAATAATTTTATACAATACTTTATAAAAAAAAATATTTGCATGATGATTCGAACCTGGGTTGCCAATATGAAATACCATGCAGATAACTATTGTGGAAAACCCAATTATTCATTAAATCTTTGAATCAAATTTACTTAAACTTAATGTTTTAAAGTGTTGTGCTTATAAATAACTTATGGCTTGTACTTTCATAACCCTAAATGGGCCAAGATTCCATAATTTATTGGGAAAATTATATAAAATCAGGGGTTTAGTTTGTCATTTTTAAAAGTCAGGTTTTAAGTTTATTTTTGTAAAAATCAGGTAGTATATTAAAACCTAATTCTTCACCTCATTTCTCCCCCAATTCCCGTCGCCTCCCATTTCCCCTCCTTCCTCTCCTCCCTTCCCCCCAATCCGAATCCGCGATCTCCTAAATTCATTTCCTTGTTTGTGGATGACAAGCTGTGGAATGGGTTGAAAAAGGACAAGGAGGAGGACATACAGACTCTATTGGATAAGGTGATGATTCTTTTCCGCTACTTCCAAGAGAAAGATGTTCTCGAGAAGTATTACAAGCAGCATTTGGCTAAGAGGCTTATTTCGCAGAAGATTGCATCCGATGATGCAGAGAGAAGTCTGATCGTTAAGCTCAAAACTGAATGTGGTTATCAGTTTACATCGAAACTTGAAGGAATGTTCACCGACATAAAGACCTCTCAGGATACGATGCAGGGTTTCTATGCTGCCATGGGTGCTAAGATAGCAGATGGCCCAGTACTTTCAGTCCAGGTCCTCACTACCGGATCTTGGCCTACCCAGTCCAGCTCTACTTGCAATCTTCCTCCAGAAATCCTCGGAGTATGGTGATTGTGCAGATTTTGGTGGTGGCGGTGATTGGTCAGATTTGGGATCTTTATTTTGCGGTTGTGCAGTGATTTTTGTTGGCGGTGGTCGTGTTGTTAGTGGTGGTTACGTGAATCTAATATTTTTGGTGGTGGTTGGGATGTCGGCTGTGGTGGCAGCGGCGGTAGTGGGTGTCTGTGATCTAGGTGGGTGTCTGTGACCTAAGAATTGTAATTGTGACTCACTGAAATAGAGTTGCGACAAGTAAAAGTTTTGATTTTTTTTCAATTTGTGACATGTGTGGGTGTCCGTGACCTAGAAATTGGGACGGTGACTCTCTGAAATAGAGCTATGACCCGTAAAAGTTTTGAATTTTTTTTAATCTGTGACCTATAAAAAATTACCCGTGACCTTAAATTTCTTGATTTGTGACCAACGAAGTTAACTGTGACCTATAAATTTTTTCAGCTGTGACCTCGAAATAATCCTAGACCAATTAATTTGATAAGCTGTGACCTGAAATTAATTTTTAACTAATTAATAAGATATATGCTATCAAATTACACAATTAAATATTTAATTAATTAATAAAAAGTAGAAACCTGATTTTTACAATTTTAAAGTTTAGCACCTGATTTTTTCAAATGTCAAACTAAATACTTGAGCCATAAACTTTTCCCTAATTTATTTCTTAAATGAACTATACCAACCAAATTAAGAATATAAAATTTGAGACATTACAGTCTGGTTGTTCGAATGACTTCAGTTTGTCAGGGAGCCATCTACAATACAAAATATAAAGCGTGAACAATAAAGTTCAGTAAATATGATGGTGCAATGATGTCTATCAAACATACTTGGGCCTAAATCTTTATTATAGTGTACCGTGTGAGCTCAAAAACATGGCTTTCACTTGTGCGCAAATCAATGTCAATGCATCCGTCCTTAACCACCGAGACTCAGGATGCCACATTTCTCAAGTATATAGTGCTTCTCGTACCTATCCGCAATCCTAAGGCCACCAAGGAATCTCCTGACACTGCCTGTATACAGGTACTGAACTCCAAATACCATATCCTTAGCTACCCTTAATGACTGTCAGGAGCCTCAAAGTGCTATATTTATTCGGACACAATAGTACGATACACCTATAATGAGATTCACTTTTAAAATTTTCAACCACACACTTCATGAGAATGACAACATAAGTATGCATGACCTTGAAAACGTATTATCCATACATTTTCCCAATAAACTCAATGCACAATTGTCACACTACCATGTCACATAAAGAAAACAAACACATATATACACATAATTTCATATATTAATGTATTTTATCTTGTAGTTGTAAAACATCAATATTTACATTTTTCGCAACTTTCTTGATCAATATCTACATTTATAAAATAATCCATACATTAATCATAGGTTATCATATTATTTCCCAATTACCAAACCTAAACTAAACCTATAATATAATATAATTTACTTAATAAAACACCCCTTGTAATAATACTAATAATGACACTAATTTACTAATAATAACAACAACAACAACAACAACAACAGCAACAACAACAATAAAAATAATATAAATGAAATTCTCGTTATTGTTATAAAAGAAATTCCATAATTTCTAAAATAAAATTAGCGTTGTGCTATGGGTACATAAAATAGGGGTGTCCATAATGGACACCCGATGCCCCCTATTGGTGGGGAGCCAGTTGTCGTCGGCGCCCCACAAATAGGAAGTACCGGTGTCCATTATGGACACCCCTATGGGTACAATTATGTACTCATAGTATTTTCCTAAAATTAACACATATAAAAATTAAGCTAGCCAATACACTACCATATTATTTTTCATTTCATGTTTGATCCATTTTTCATTTCATTTAACGCACAAGTGTGTGTGTGTGCGCGCCCATATTTATTAATCAATTTCTTATCCAATCCATATTACTCTTTACTAAATTTTCAACATACCTCACCCTTGTCACTATGCATTATAACATTTTACTTATCATCTTATCATATAACTAAATCAAAGTAATTTAAGTTTAAGCCTCAAATGCTAAATGTTCTCTCTCCAATTGGCCATGTGCACATATATACATATATTAGTGGCCCAATTTCCATAACCAATATCATGATGATATTAACAACTATTATACTAAATCATTTCCTATTCATACTCTCTTTCTTCTTTAGCATCCATTTGTTTGCCATTTTCAACCAAAAAATGCATTTTTTTTGGTCAAATCAAGCACATCCGCTATAATAACTTTGTAATGATTTCAATGCTATATGTTTCTGCAGTTTCGATTTTGCCCTTCCACACATGCATAGATGTTTTTAAAACAAATAACTGATTTGGTTATATTTATTTATTTATTTATTTCATTGCATTATTGTCAAACTTTAGGTGCGCTCCACGTGATATAGTCATTTTGCTTCGTTTGGGTATCGTGCATATTTTTGACAAGCCAATTTCGGAAGAATATCTTCATTCAATTATTCACTAATTGTGCGTGTACATTATTATAATTATTAAAGTCAACAGAGACAATAACGTATGTTCCCACATACGACAACACTAGACATTTTCTTGGACGTCACGTTTCGTACAAATCGCGAGGATCAAAGTTGTTGTGCCATATAATCCCGAAGTCAGTCCCAATCACTTCGCTCAATTTCTAGTACGTTCATTTCGGCGTGGATTTCATCTTCCGTGTCAGGTAGGTCAACATCGAACGCGTCATCATCTATTTCTGCTTTATCAAATGCCTAGTCCACAATTCTAGACCGACGTAAAAAATTATGAATGCCCATCGTTGCGACAACAACAACAACTTGGGTTCGAAACGAATAGCTAGGCATACAATCAAGTATTTGCCATCTTTTTTTCCACACACTCGTTCTATGATGTTTCTGCAGGACGAGTGTCTGTAGTTAAACATCTCACGAGCATTTCAAAATCGACATCGACGATCGGATACATCATCGCGGAACTCTTGAAAATGATACAATATATCTGATCCTTTGTAAGGGGCCATGCAACCCTTGAGCAAATTTGGAGTCAACCAAATAGTACTTAACCGGCCCGGGTAATGGAAAATGAATTTCAGGACTGTATAGTACACGCTAGAAATAGCGCGTCGTGGGTATTCCCGATGGTACCAACTAGCACGAATGTGAAACACAAATTGAAATCACATGCGGCCAACACATTTTGCGTCAAAACTCCTTTGCGGCCTGTAAAATTCACCCGCTTGCTACTTGGTAGCACAACTTTCACATGCGTTCCATCAATAGCACCAATGCAATCTTGAAACAAAAGATGCTTCGTGGGGTCCGGTCTGTGGGGCTTTTTACACTCGTTGTAGTCTGGTCTTGGTTGTATAAGATGTGCCGATAAGGCGACGACAGTAGTGAGTACCTCCTTAAATAATGGCACACTATTTGCAACGAATGATTGAAAATAGTATTCACCTGGCGGTATCCTTTACCATGCGCATTACAGAAGAACATTCCAACTTGCTCGTAGATATCGACATGTTGGCTACTACATAAGTCATATTCGTCACGTAGAATATGTGCGAAGTGTCGAAGTTGTTGTGGATACATTCCGAACTCTTGATAACACATCTTGGTGTTATCTTACATTGCTTCCTTCATGAACAAGTGTCCATTTCTTGAAGACGGGAATCGACGAATACGACGACGTTGTTTGAGATAGCAGTTCCTGGCATTACTTATTATGATATGACAATATGTAACCCATGTCATTGTTAGCCCAAGAATAACTAACCAAGAGGGGGGTGAATTGGTTATTAAAACTTTTTCGTTAATCACTCAAGATTTTAATAAGTGAGCATGCAAATGATAGAGAATAGTCTAAATACAAGTAAACACGTAAATGGAACAATGTAAATTTGCGCGAAGTAAATGCATTACGTAAAAAGGATAGAGAATGAAAACGATATGTTATGGAGGTTCAATCCAATCCAATGATCTACGTCCCCCGTTACCAAGCTCTCCGTCACGAGCAAGGCCAAATACACTATAATGGTAACTTACAACAAGGAGTACCAATCCTTAAGTGACTTACAACAAGGAGCACTTATCCTTAGGTGACTTACAACAAAGAGCACCTACCCTTAAGTGACTTATAACAAGGAGCACTTATCCTTAGGTGACTTACAACAAGGAGCACTTATCCTTATAATCGAGTTTTCATAAGGCTCTCGAAACCGTCAAGAAATAAGTGATAAATTATAATGAAGAAACTCTCTTAACAAATGATATAATCAAGTTGAGTATTAAAGAGTTATGTAAACACTTCAGTAGATAGCAAATAATAAAGCTCAAGTGTTGATGTTGTAAACTTTGATGAATAATGAATAATGAAATATTTTGTATCTTTGTATCAAAGTTTTTCAACCAATGATCTCTCTTAACAAATAATACAAGTTAAGTATGAAGAGAGATTTACACTTTAATAAAAGTGTTGGCAAAGAAAACTTTTATCAAGAATTGAAGAATAGATGATGTTGGAATGTACAGCTGTAGATAGGCATTTAATTCTGTAAATATTTAGGAATCCCTTGAAATAAGGAATTGATAGCATTGGAATATCTCTCTGATTTGGAGAGATTTGGTCAGATTAGTTTTCCTATTTTTTCTCCTAGAGTAGTCTATATATTGCGCTGTGTATTGTCTATTTCTATAACATAATGAGAAATATTCAGATCTTTACTTTTCTTGTTCTTGAGATGGTATTAGAGCTTTAGGCTCTTTTCTGGTTTTCTATTCCACTTTTTCGTAGCCATCATTGCTGCAAAAGTTCTCCATTTTTCGCAGCCTTCATTGTTGCAAAATTTCTTCCTTTTTTTTTTCCCCCGTTTCCTCCTAGTTTTTTTTTACATAGATCTGTCCCTTGCCATCAATCTTTCTCTTGTCAACCACGTCTACATCTGAAACCACGGTTACCTCTGTTCAATCCGACGATGCCCATTCGAACCAGATGATTGGAGATTTGCAGAATGTTCGGGCCAGCTACAGACTAACTGAGAAAAATTATCTCAAGTGGTCTCAATTTGTTAAAACATATCTGAAAGGGAAAGGGAGACTCAGCCATATACTTGGGACAGGACCAAAAAAAGGAGACCCAGAGTTTGACGCTTGGGATGAAGCTGATTCAATGATAATGTCTTGGTTATGGGATTCAATGGACCCTGCAATTAGTGACACCTGTATGTTTCTGACAATTGCAAAAGAGATTTGGGACTCCATTCGCCGAACATACTCGAAGGCTCGTGACGACGCTCAGATTTATGATATCAAGGCGAAGATGAGTGCAACTAAACAGGGAGAAAGAACCGTAATGGAGTATGCCAATTTACTGAAAAATTTGTGGCAGGAACTTGATCACTATCGAGTGTTTGAGATGAAGTGTGCAGAAGATGCTGCAATCTTAAAAAATTTTATTGAGAAGGACCGCGTCTATGATTTCTTGACTGGACTTAACCCAGAATTTGACCAAGTTCGGGTTCAGATACTTGGGCGTGATGACACACCCTCATTGGAGGAAACAATTTCTATAATCCGAGTTGAAGAAAGCCGAAGAAGATTAATGCTCGAATCCCAAGATATGGATGGGTCAGCCTTGGCAACTAAAACTGAACAAAACCAAGCTCGTGAGCAAAAGAAGGCAGATTTGTCCAGATTCCCAGGAATAGACAACAAGGATAATCGATGGAAAGATAACTTGTGGTGTAACTACTGTAAGAAACCAAGGCATACCAAGGAACATTGCTGGAAATTACATGGTAAACCACCAAGCCTAGAATGGGGAAATAAGGGAGGTCAACAGAGATCTCAAGCCCATATGACAGAAAAACTCAATCAAGGAGAACAGGTAAAAAAGGGTCTGAACAGTGAAGAAATTGAGAAACTAAGAGGCTTGATTGGATCTCTTGAAAAACCTTCTGGAGCATGCTCATTGGCACTCTCAGGTAAGTCTCCATTCTCATTTGGATTAAATGTGTCGGAAAAGTGTTTGGACAATTGTTGGATAGTTGATTCATGGGCTACTGACCATATGACTCACACTTCACAATTTTTCAGCACCTATAAACTATGTCCTAGTAGTAGGAAAATTATTGTAGCTAATGGTTCTCTTGCTACAGTTGCTGGCCTAGGAGATATTCACGTCACACCTTCCCTCATTCTTAAAAATGTGCTTCATGTACCAAACTTATCTGCCAACCTTGTTTCAATTCAAAGGCTCACAAAAGATCTAAAATGCTTTGCAATCTTTCACCCTTCCTTTTGTGTTTTTCAGGAACAGGGTTCGGGGAAGACGATTGGACTTGCTAAGGAAAGGAATGGTCTTTATTATCTTGAAACACCTAATACTTTAAGAAGAGTCTTGAATAATGTGTCTTTATCATTTCTTAGTTTTTCAAATAAAGATGCCATTTGGCTTCACCACTTTCGTTTTGGTCATCCATCTTTTAGAGTCTTAAATATTATGTTTCCCTCTTTGTTTAAAGGGTTAAAAGTCGCAGAATTTCATTGTGATATTTGTGAGCTTGCTAAACATACTCGTGTATCTTTTCCCGTTAGCAATAAAAGATGTTCCCATCCTTTTGAATTGATTCACAGTGATATTTGGGGACCGTCTAGTGTTCCAAACATTTCTGGGTCTCGTTGGTTTGTCTCTCTAATTGGTGATTGCACTAGGGTCACATGGATATTCTTAATCAAACAAAAATCTGATGTAAGTAGTGTCGTCCCTAATTTTCACTCCATGATTCAAAACCAGTTTGGGGTAAAAATAAAAAAATTTAGGTCTGACAATGCGAGGGATTACTTTAATCAGATTTTGACCCCCTACTTTCAAAAAGAAGGCATTATTCATGAATCCTCTTGTGTTTACACACCACAACAAAACGGAGTAGCTGAGAGGAAAAATGGTCATTTACTTAATACTACTCGAGCACTGTTATTTCATGGGAATGTTCCAAAAAATTATTGGGGAGAGGCCGTTCTTACAGCCACATATATGACCAATAGACTGCCCTCAAAAACACTAGGTTTCAAAACTCCCATGGAAACCCTTGCCAAATTCTACCCACATGTCCGAACATCAAATGGCCTCATACCCAGAATCTTTGGGTGTACCTCATTTGTCAATATCCATAGCCAACATAGAGGAAAATTAGACCCTAGAGCAACCAAATGCGTGTTTCTTGGCTATTCATCTACACAGAAAGGGTATAAATGCTATCACCCTCCTTCTAAAAAAATTTACATCTCTGTGGATGTCACTGCGTAACACAAGCCTTACTTCACTAGTTTTCTTCTTCAGGAGGAGATGTCAATGGAAGATAAAGACCTACTCTCTTGTTGGATCCTTTGACCTAATCCCAATTTCCGCCTTCCTAAAAATGTTCAACCCTTAGAGTCGGTCCCAATTCCTACTCCCGTTACCTACTCCCGTGCATAACCATGCAACCTCAAAAAATAAAGATGTTCCAGACCTGACGCAAGTGCAACATAGTGACCCGAGCCCTGTTAATGAAGAAAAGGTAAGTTCTGACTCACCTTTGCATATACAGTCTGTCAAAACAGGAAGACAAGATTTAGATCTTCCCATTGCAGTTAGAAAAGGTACTCGTGAATGCACAACACGACCTTTATATCCTTTGTCTCACTATGTATCACTTAAACGTCTATCACCAAATCATAGAAATTTCATTTCAAGTCTGAATACTATTTCTGCTCCAAACACTTTGTCTGAGGCATTATCAAAAGGGGAATGGAGGAATGCTATGAGAGAAGAAATGGATGCTCTAGAAAAGAATAAAACTTGGGAGATTGTTGATAGACCGAAAGGAAAGAATCTGGTGGGGTGCAAATGGGTGTTCTATTTGAAATACAAAGCTGATGGCTCTCTTGAAAGGTATAAGGCAAGATTGGTCGCAAAGGGTTATACTCAAACACATGGAATTGACTATCACGAAAATGGCTCCCGTGGCCAAAATGAATACTGTAAGAATTATGTTATCTTTGGCAGCTCATTTCAACTGGCAACTTCAACAGTATGACATGAAAAATGCCTTCCTGCATGGTGACTTAGAAGAAGAAATTTACATGAGTATTCCACCAGGTTTTGAAGGAAAAATGACAATAAATAAGGTGTGCAGACTAAGGAAAGCTCTATATGGATTAAAACAATCACCAAGAGCTTGGTTTGGAAGATTTGCAAGAGTGATGAAGGTAACAGGGTACAGACAAAGCCAAGGAGATCATACTCTTTTCATTAAACATTCTTTCTCAGGAGGAGTGACAATCCTCCTAGTATATGTCGATGACATTATTGTTACAGGAAATGACGAGAAAGAAAAACAGGACCTAAAACAATGCTTGATCAAAGAATTTGAAATTAAGGATCTTGGAAGACTGAAGTATTTTCTTAGAATTGAAGTCTCATACTCAAGACATGGAATTTTTATCTCACAACAAAAGTATGTAACGGACCTTTTGAAGGAAACGGGAAAGCTTGGTTGCAAAACCAAAGAGCTACACCCGATTGACCCAAACCGTAAAATAGGGGAAGCAAAAGAAGAACCAAATTTCATGGATAAGGAGGCTTATCGTGAGATTGGTAGGAAGACTCATCTATCTTGCTCACACACGACCTGATATAGCATACGCAGTGAGCATCATTAGTCAGTTCATGCATGACCCAAGGGAAGTACATCTCCAAGTTGCCTATCGAGTGCTACATTACCTGAAAGGTAGTCCTGGCAAAGGAGTTTTATTCAGAAGAGATAATGGGCTCACACTGGAAGCCTACACGGATGTTGATTATGCAGGCTCTATTGTAGATAGGAGATCAATGTCTGGTTATTGTACTTTTCTTGGTGGAAATTTAGTAACATGGAGGAGTAAAAAGCAAAATGTGGTAGCAAGATCCAGTGCTGAATCAGAGTTTAGGGCAATGGCACAAGGAGTTTGTGAACTACTATGGCTGGAGATCATTTTGGATGATTTAAGAATCAAATGGGAAGGTCCTATGAAGTTATACTGTGATAATAAATCAGCAATAAATATTGCTCATAATCCAGTACAACATGATAAGATAAAGCACATTGAGATTGATAGGCACTTCATCAAAGAGAAGCTAGAAGATGGTTTGATCTGTATGACATACGTACCCTCAGGGAGTCAGTTGGCGGATGTTCTAACCAAGGGGCTCAACAGTACTGCATTTCATGGAATCATTTCCAAGCTGGGAATGGAAGATATCTATTCTCCAGCTTGAGGAGGAGTGCTGGAATGTACAGCTGTAGATAGGCATTTAATTCTGTAAATATTTAGGAATCCCTAAAAATAAGGAATTGATAGCATTGGAATATCTCTCTGATTTAGAGAGATTTGGTCAGATTAGTTTTCCTATTTTTTCTCCTAGAGTAGTCTATATATTGCGCTGTGTATTCTCTATTTCTATAACATAATGAGAAATATTCAGATCTTTACTTTTCTTGTTCTTGAGAGATGAGATTGGGAAAGTTTCTTTACAAAAAGAATTCTTAATGAAATAGATGAAACTAGTATTGATCAATCAAGAAATTCTTTGTATCAAATTTTTCAAGCCAATGATCTCTCTTAACAAATAATACAATTTAAGTATGAAGAGAGATTTACACTTTAAATCAAAATGTTGGCAAAGAAAACTTTTATAAAAAATGAAGAATAGATGAAGTTTGTGAAGAGTTCTTTGCAAAAAAGATTTCTTAATAAAATGAATGAACTATGTTGAATCAATCAAGAAACTCTTTTGTAATAAATGAAATAGAATTTATACTCAAGTAGACTCAATGATTTCTCAATAAAAAGCTCTCAAAAATCTCTTCTAAGTTGGTGAAAATGAATGGAGAAGAGATAGGTATTTATAGAGCAAGAAAAATAAGCTGCAGGAACTTTCGGTTGAGTAAACAGTAGATTTCGGTCGACCGAAACGGTAACATAGCCGTTGGAAATCAAACCGTTTGGATTTCGGCTGACACTTCGGTCGACCGAAAGTTGCAGACAGGCCGGACAACTTTCAGTATTTTGATCATATCTTTCTCTCCTGATATCCGATTAAGGTGATTCAAAATGGGTTGGAAAGCTAACGCAAAGAGCTACAACTTTACTTCAGAAATAATCTTTAAATTAGATCATCTTCCATGTCAAAAATCTGTCCCAATATGAGATTGAAAATCGGAGTATAACTTTTTGATTGAAAGTTGAAGTGTGATCTTTTGAGGGACGTTTGAAAATGATTTTTCAAGGTTTTTGATTTATTACAAATGTTCATTTTTTCAAAATCATTTTCATGTCAAACTAATTTATGCAAGTAATGAATTTATGAGAAATACTTGAGCTTTATGCACTTGCTAAACATTGACGAGTTATACCTTTACATATATAAATGATGTTCGATAAATAACTCTATCTTCAATGTTCTTGATCTCTTCGAGCCTCTCTTTGGCTTGTATCTTGATTTGCAATTTTGTTAAGTTCCAATTTGATTGTCACATGCAAATCACTATTGTCTCAAATGATTTGTCTTGAATGCTCGTTTAACCTTGAAAGCTTAAACACCCAATTCAATTTGTTAGTAAACAAGATGGACTTGTTTGTTATAATCAAAACATTAAGGTCATGATCAACCATAGGTCAACAATTTCCCTCTTTTTGATTATGACAAACAAGATAATTTGCAATATAGATAGTGAACAAATTGATATAAAGTTTAAGCAAAAGTTTCCCCTATCAACATACATATATCAAGTTTGAGCATGAATTTCCTTCTTTACAATTAGCAGGCATAATTATCCACATCTCTTCCCCCTTTTGACATAAGCAAAAAGGTAGCATATAGAGGAGCAAGGGTATGGTATTTAGGATTACAATTTTTCAAATCAACCATAGGCACATGTATTTCAATTGAATTCCCCCTTTCGTTTATACATGTATTCCCCTTTCAATAATTAACTTAATCATATATCAAAAGTATAAATTGCTCTTTTGATATTCCCCCCTTTCAAACATAATCATTTAATTGATCTTCCTTTTTTTAGCATAGGTTAAAAGAATAGCATTTAAGATCAATCATAGCATGCATTTCCATATTAGAATTCATAATCATATTTCATAACATAATTCATGGAAATAGTGGAAGTGACCAAGTTATACTTCATAATTCATAGAAATATTTCACAATTCAAATTGATTTGATCATGCATTTTAAAAATAAATTTAGCCACAAATTTTGAATTCATCATATCATTATATTCCCCCTAACTTTTATGAATTGATAATCAAATTTTAAATCAAAGAATGCATAATTTAAAATACGAAAGCATAAACATAAAATCATATAATAGAGAAACCAATATTAATTAAAATTTAATAATATGAGTATTTTTCGATACGATTTACCTTATTTTTGATAGCTATGAAACACATGTTGGCAATTTCTTCTTGGCTATTATTTCCGTCATAATCATCTTCATCGCTTTCATCTCACGTGGCTTGAAGAGTCTTCTTCTTGAAAAATTTCTTTTTATTTGGATATTCGGTACTCTTATGACCTGGTTTGTCACAATTGTAACAAATGATTTTCTTGCCCCTTTCTTCATTCTTTTCTTCCTTCTTTTGGAATTTTCGGTTACTTCGAAAATTTCTCCATTTCTCCATAAGGATGACCAAATTATCAAGCTCTTCATCACTCACATCATTGCTTGTTGTGCCTTCATCAATTACCGATTTTAGAGCAATTTGGCGCCTTTCCTCTTTTGATTCATCTTTGCTCTTTCTTGTCTTTTCCTTGATCTCGTCATTGTTGAGTTCATAGGTCATCAATGTTCCATACAATTCTTACAAAAGATATGTATTCACATTCTTTGTGTTTTCTATAAGCATTCGTATGGGGCTTCATTCCTCCGAAAGTGACCTAAGCATTTTACTTACAAGCTCACGGTTAGTAAATTCACGATCAAAGCCTTTGAGACTATTAGTAATGTTGGTGAAGCGAGTAATCATGTCAACAATAGGTTCATTCTTCTTCATGAAAAAATTTTCAAAATCTTTAACTAAAATATTTATCTTCGTTTCTTTTACTTTACTAGTTCCAACATGAGTAATCTTTAAAGCATGCCAAATTTCATGAGCCGAATCACATGTACTAATACGATTAAATTCATTTCTATCTAATGCACAATAAAGTATATTTTTGGCTCTAGAATTTAAAGACAATTTTCTCTTATCATTTTCATCATATTCCTCTCTAAGTTTTGGAATAATTTGGTCCCATTTCCATCAATTTTGATAACCTTAGTAAGCTTATATGGACCAAATTCAATAACCTTCCAAACATTATAATCTATGGATTAAATATATATAGTCATTCTAGTTTTCCAATAATTATAATTAGTACCATCAAATAAAGGAGGACGATTTGTAGAACACCCCTCAAGAGTTTGAAAAAAGTGGTTATCCATTATTCAAGATTGTGAAATCTTTAAAAATGAGCACCTTGCTCTGATACCAATTGTTAGCCCAAGAATAACTAACCAATAGGGAGGGTGAATTGGTTATTGAAACTTTTTCGTTAATCACTCAAGATTTTAATAAGTAAGCATGCAAATGATAGAGAATAGTCTAAACACAAGTAAACACGTAAATTGAACAATGTAAATTTGCGCGAAGTAAATGCATTAAGTAAAAGGGATAGAGAATGCAAACGATATGTTATGGAGGTTCGATCCAATCCAATGATCTACGTCCCTCGTTACCAAGTTCTCCGTCACGAGCAAGGTCAAATACACTATAATGGTAACTTACAACAAGGAGTACCAATCCTTAAGTGACTTACAACAAGGAGCACTTATCCTTAGGTGACTTACAACAAAGAGCACCTACCCTTAAGTGACTTACAACAAGGAGCACTTATCCTTAGGTGACTTACAACAAGGAGCACTTATCCTTATAATCGAGTTTTCACAAGGCTCTCGAAACCGTCAAGAAATAAGTGATAAATTATAATGAAGAAACTCTCTTAACAAATGATATAATCAAGTTAAGTATTAAAGAGTTATGTAAACACTTCAATAGATAGCAAATAATAAAGCTCAAGTGTTGATGTTGTAAACTTTGATGAATAATGAATAATGAAATAGTTTGTATCTTTGTATCAAAGTTTTTCAACCAATGATCTCTCTTAACAAATAATACAAGTTAAGTATGAAGAGAGATTTACACTTTAATAAAAGTGTTGGCAAAGAAAACCTTTATCAAGAATTGAAGAATAGATGAGATTGAGAAAGTTTCTTTGCAAAAAGAATTCTTGATGAAATAGATGAAACTATTTTGATCAATCAAGAAATTCTTTGTATCAAAGTTTTCAAGCCAATGATCTCTCTTAACAAATAATACAATTTAAGTATGAAGAGAGATTTACACTTTAAATCAAAGTGTTGGCAAAGAAAACTTTTATCAAAAATGAAGAATAGATGAAGTTTGTGAAGAGTTCTTTGCAAAAAAGATTTCTTGATAAAATGAATGAACTATGTTGAATCAATCAATAAACTCTTTTGTAATAAATGAAATAGAATTTATACTCAAGTAAACTCAATGATTTCTCAATAAAAAAGCTCTCAAAAATCTCTTCTAAGTTGGTGAAAATGAATGGAGAAGAGATAGGTATTTATAGAGCAAGAAAAACAAGCTGCAGGAACTTTCGGTTGAGTAAACAGTAGATTTCGGTCGACCGAAAAGGTAACATAGCCGTTGGAAATCAAACCGTTTGGATTTCGGCCGACACTTCGGTCGACCGAAAGTTGCAGACAGGCCAGACGACTTTTAGTATTTTGATCATATCTTTCTCTCCCAATATCCGATTAAGGTGATTCAAAATGGATTGGAAAGATAATGCAAAGATATACAACTTTGCTTCATAAATAATCTTTTAATTAGATCATCTTCCATGTCAAAAAGCTGTCCCAATATGAGATTGAAAATCGGAGTATAACTTTTTGATTGAAAGTTGAAGTGTGATCTTTTGAGGGACGTTTGAAAATGATTTTTCAAGGTTTTTGATTTATTACAAATGTTAATTTTTTCAAAATCATTTTCATGTCAAACCAATTTATGCAAGTAATGAATTCATGAGAAATACTTGAGCTTTATGCACTTGCTAAACATTGACGAGTTATACCTTTACATATATAAATGATGTTCGATAAATAACTCGATCTTCAATGTTCTTGATCTCTTCGAGCCTCTCTTTGGCTTGTATCTTGATTTGCAATTTTGTTAAGTTCCAATTTGATTGTCACATGCAAATCACTATTGTCTCAAATGATTTGTCTTGAATGCTCGTTTAACCTTCACTCGTACTTCATTTGAGTGTGAATAATAATCTTTATAACTTTGAAGGCTTAAACACTCAATTCAATTTGTTCGTAAACAAGATGGACTTGTTTTTTATAATCAAAACATTAAAATCATGATCAACCATAGGTCAACAGTCATGACGTCTTCCGCCAATTGGCCCAGAAACTCATTATCATTGACTTCTTCATCATCATCGAATCCCACTAAAAGCGCACAATTGAAGTTGAGATCTTCAATTGCAAGTAAATGAAGATCAATCAAATTTGCAATATTACAAAGATTTATACACACCGAATAGAAAAATTCACCATTCATGTGGCCAACCCATGAAGTTTTATAAGAGTGAAGAACAATGGCACGTAACACATTTTGATTGAAATGCAAATAATTGTACCACCCGGTTTGAAAAATAGGACGCTTGTACCTTTTTGACATGTGAAACGTTTTTGTTGCTAGTGAAATGTGGTTCCCAATAATCTGTAGTACATTTCAGTTGTCACTCATGCCTACACTATTTTTTACCGAACAGAATAACATAAAAAAATTTACATTTCAAACGATCACTCAGTACAGTAAATCCATGCTTGAGAAAATCTAATGTCAGATCCGTACAATAAAGGTACAATATCAAATGTAAATATCCGCGAAAAGTACAGAAAATATGTTTAAATAAAACAAGTATTGTAGAGTTCGTTTACACATAATTTAAGGGAGAGATTTATTACGCTCTTTATACTACCACTCAATCCACTTGAACTTCTCATCGACGTCCTGCATGACACAAAGTATGTCTCGGTATTTCTTCTGTAACAGAAGTGTACAGGCAAAGAAATACAAAGGTGTGCATCATTCGAGCCTTCTGTTTACAAGCAATTCTTCGAAACAGACAACCCCTGCATTTTTAGATAGCGCCATGATGGTGTTAATCTTCGTCGCTACTTCCTAGACAACGCTGGTTACCCGATCAACTGAGTACGACAGCTCCCGAGTAGAAACCTTTTTTGTCTTCCCTTTTTGCCTGCTCGACGCCAACTTTCACTTTTCGCCACTTCTGGCATTCAACATGTGCATGTTGCAGTACTCTTTTGTTCGTCGCCTTCATCGCTGGAATCAGTACCCTCATCTAAAACAGGGATCGTATCCCTCTAGTCTTCGAGAGTATTGTACTCAAACAAATTGAAGCCTGTACGACATAACTTCTCTGAGTAATTGCATACTTGTCACTGTCGTAGCTATCCCCGAAAACCTGACGATAGCGGACATAGATTTCGCTCAGGTCTTTGTCCTTGAAGTCCTTATACTCCTTGTTTTCTTGCAATTACGTTAGCACTTTTGATAAAGGTAATGTCACACAGATATCGTAATGTAATTCGACAATGGAAAATCCATAAGTGTGGCCGATTTAATTCAACAAATTTTACACAATTCCCATGCTAGTTGACTGGTGAGAATAAGAGATGAGGACACCAATACAAACAAATTGATCACGAAGCTAGGTGAGAGAAATCAGAATCACATCATCATAACTGGGCAACGAATGAGAACTAAGCAGACCTGATGTAATCAACAACCACAACCTTACGTATTGACCACAAAATACACGTGTAAGTGAATGTGAAACAGTTATTAAAAAATGTAACCTTCAATTTTCGGGTCTACCATTCATCGAATGCTACAATCCAACCCTCCGACGGGTTGTACTCGATACCGGTACAACCAACAATTTCGTTAACCGTTTGTGTTCCAGTCGCATTGTGTCCCAGTGGTTGCGCAATTGGAGTTTACTCCAATTGTGGCCTGTTGTTTGGTTGAACAAAGTCATAATTCGTTCCCTCCTGATTTTCGTGAAATACTTGCCGTGTCGATAGCCTTCGGCAATGGCCGTTTCACAAGCTGCTATGAACGTTCACCTTTCTGTATCTCTCTATCTCTCATATTTCTTAGACGACTCAACAGCCATTAATGAACCCAGACCACGAATGTTATCGATCTGCAAGTCGTACAAATAGGTTTGGAAATGCCAGAAAAAGAAAAATTAAACATAGTAATTGCGATAGCAGACGAGATATGAAAAATCCACCTGAGAATTGAATGGTTTCATGCCTATGGTGTAGTCTCCTGAACTGGCGTTGGTGGGTCTACTGCACCCAGAGTCAATGGTAGGTCTATTGCACCTGAGAATTGAATGGTGGCTCTACTGCACCCGGAGCTAGTTAATTCTAGTTGTATGTTTCGCTTCTCTACCAAATCACGAACCGGCCAACATCTTCTTCATGCAACTTGGGTTCGTATAATCTATCACCAAAGTTTTTGTTTCTTCAAGACCCACTATGTGAAACTGATGTGCGACTGAACCTCGAAGAGCTGTCTGCAACAAACTTTATGATGGGGGAGTAAGAACATTTCCGGTTGTCTCTTTCGTAAATGAAGCCGAATCGCGAACTATTCAACCTCTTCGTCGTGTAAACGGGGCTGTACAATCTCTCACCAAGTTTTCTTTTCTTGAAGACCCACTATGTCAAACTGATGTGCAACTAAAAGACAAGCAGTGGCGTAAACCAATTTTATGATGCCAAAGCAAGAGCATTCCAATCGTCTCTCGCGCTTATCTGCCAAGTCCCAATCACCTCAACGTCTTCGCCGGCGAACAGGGGCGTTTTAGAGTCTACCAAGTTGTCTCCCTTTGAAACATAAGTCTGTCAAAATCTTGTGTGGCTAGAACTTTCTGCAGTGGCCAGAATAAGATTTCTACCCAGAATCGTCTTTGCATTTGTGGGTAGGTGATGTTAAGTGTGGGTAGGTGAGAGTTGCGGGGGAAAAGTAAATGCATTTGGTTTGGGTAAAGGGTATTTTTGGACACACATTCTGCTGTTTTAGTTTTTGTACAGTTATTATTGTACTGGGTTGTCAGCCAACACTATTCCAACGTTCAAATTTTTTATACATTTTGAGAATAAAATCTGCCTCAAACATGGTCTTAATTACTTCAAACCATTTTTCTTCATTTCATCTTTTTATCATCTTATCTCCAAATCTCTTTCACACAATCTTTGATAATGCAAGTTAAGTAAACTAAACTCATTATTTCTTGAAATAACTTATTGATTCTTAAAACTTTTAAAGTTAAGATTTTGAAATAGAGAAATTATAATTCACCATCCTTGATTTAATTAATTAAATTTAACTCTAATTTTATCTTTATTCAATTATTAAAGAACCCTAAAACAAGAATTTTAATTCCTACTCATAAATTAATTATGTACTTAAAAATAATAATTAATTAAATTTTTACCTAAATAAATAAATAAGGATAATGCTTGTTGTACATAATTTATGTACATAAGGGGGTACATAATGTGATGTGGCAATCATTCGGTAGTTGATGTGAAAGCGTGCGATTTGAATTAAAGATTGAATATGTGCCACATGTAATTATGTAAATCATTATGTAAAAGATTATGTACCCCTAACAAAGTCCAATAAATAATTAACTGAACAATTAACTAATTAATTAAATTACATAAAGAAGGAAAACTAAAAACTTACCTCAAAAGGAAAGAAGAGAGAGCACGTCCCAAATTCCATAATCATCCCCTATAAATAGGGGATGAGAAGGGTTTAATGTGCAATTTCTTAAATTGCACTTTTAACCCTTGAGGTAAATACGCAAATATGTTATTTTCTTATAAAATTGCACTTTTGATCTTTAGGTAAATATGCAATTACTCTATTTTTGTTAAAAAAATTGTGCTTCTAATGCCCATGTTACTTTTTTTAATTATAATTCCTATAACATTTATACTGTTAATTCAATTAACTCCCTAAAGTTTTTAATTATTTTCTAAAATATTAAAATATTTGTTAGAAAATTTCGAGATGTTACACACACATTATTATAATAAAATATTCTGCACGTAAATTCGATTTTTTTTTACTTTTTAACCACGGGTAATTAGCACAAAGCATTCATACTTTTAACTATTATAGTACAAAACGTTCATACCTTTTATTTTTTAGCATTTTCACACTTAATTACACATTTCATTGCGTAAAATGTCATTTTCATCCAATTTTTATTTAAATGAAGGGTATTTTCGTCTTAAATTTTTTTCCTCTCTTTAAGTGAATGGTTGAGACCAAGTCTGCCTCCTCCCCCACTACTAAAGTTACCAAAACCATTACCGCTACCAAAATCAGTTTGTCCATGTGTCATCGAAGAAGGTACTCAAATTACTTCGTATTTGCATTGGAGGTTAGACATCTCATTCTCTTCTCTTCCCATTGTCTTATTAGAGATTCCCATTTACATTTGCCTTCATCTGCAACAAGATGTGAACCATTTACATTTCTATGGTGCTCAATTAGAATAGACTCTTCCAATACTAGCGAATATGATGGTTAGAGATGAGAGAAAATTGAAACCATAAATCTGACATGAACAAATTGACTTGAATTCACAAATCAACTAGTTATTTTTCAAAAGTTTACACGGGAAAAAATGGATTCAAATGGAGAAGAAAGAGGAGAAAAGATTTTAAAATGAAAATACCCTTCACTTAAATAAAAAATTGGATAGAAGTTTATGGAATGACCTTTTGCGCAACTAAATGTTTAATTAAGGGTAAAAACGTTAAAAAAAGGAATGTATGGAGATTTTGCATAATAATAATTAAAAGTAGGGACGTTACATTTGTCTAAAATCACTATTCAAGCCATTGTTTTTTTCCACATAATGGTTGTAAAAAAGGGACTTATTATTTACAATTTGTTGAAGTGTAAAAATAACTTACCTATAACCTACCTAGTTCTCTTCTTTTGAAAGGATGTGATCATACATATTGAAGAAGGCTCTGAAAACGCAACATTCGAGCGAAGCCTTTACTTACACGAGAAGTTGCACAATGACCTTAAACAATTCAATAATAAATTTGATTTTTAATACAAAATCATATTGAAAAATCCATTGCAGTTCCATTTTCAGAGTAAATTGAAGTTCACAATGACCTTCATAGATGCCAACAAGAATGAAATTGCAAAGAGCAAATACTTTTATTTATAATTAAAATTAAAAAAATAAATAACAAAACACTTTCTACCATGATTTCATGCAGAGAAAAATGTCATCTAAATGATAATTTGTTTATATTTGCTTGATTTTGTCCACTATATAAAAAATATCACAATCCTAGTAATAGTCTCAACTTTTCATTTATTTATTTATGTTATGCAAAAAAGAAAATAAATATCAAAGAAAACAAAAGATAAAAAAAAAATAGTTAAAACCCTAGTCAAAATAAACTTTCCGACAGAATCTACTGCAAACAAGGAGACCAGGGGCGGGTCTGATGGGCCCGATCCAGAACCAGCCCAGATCCAATGATAATGGGTCAAAAAAATTCTAGTTGAAGCTCGGTTCCCATTTCCAGCCCAAACCCATTTAGCCTTCTTTCTATTCCACACGGCCGAAACCGTTTCTCTACTACTTGACCATTACCAGCGCAGCGCCTCTTCGATATTCCGCCTCCGTCTCTGCACGTCACTATCGCCGGCAGATTCAGAAACTTCTGCTGTCCGCTTCTACGTAGGTGCCTATTCTTGGTGAGGAAAACTAATTTCCATCTAAATAAGTTGCTTCTCTTTTCTCTGTTCTATTTCTAGGTATTCTTAATTCTTGTTAAAATTTTTGCTATAGTTTTATGGTTGTTGTGGAGAATATTTTACGTTTTAGGGGACATTATTTGGTTGTTCTGGTTCATGTTCCGTTGTTAATTGTTGTCTGTTGAGTTTGAGACGTGCTCATAAGTTATAAGATGTATTTTTTCACCAGTTTATTGACTCGTAGTGTGCCAGACTACCAGTTCATTGCTAGTGCCCATGTTTCCATTTTGACATTGCATTTGGACAGCAACGCGTGTTTTCTGACATTGGAACATAAAATTGTTATAATTTCAAGCAAAGCTGTAATAAATTTATGAAATCAGCATCCAATTGTCATTAATTAACATATAATCATATCAAATTATGAATTATCCCTCAAAATTTTGTAATATATTATGAAGATATAGCAACAGAGAGAACGATACAAGATGAATGGACAGAAATTTGGATAATATAATCCAATCTACCTTCAAGGCACCGCCCACCCACTACTGCCCTCCTGAAAGCTTAGGCCAAGCTCACTTCTATGCAGGCTTCATAGAATGTATAGAAAAATAAAACAGTAGGGACTTGAGGAATAGTGATGCCATGTGTTTGAATAGGATTCATTTGAAGAAATAGACAAAAGGTTGTTTTCATATTTTTCTATTCTTCTAACAGTTTTATTATTTTAAACGATATATCATGTGTGTTTCATACTATTTATTAACTCGATCATTTTGAATGGTGAAGGTGGTGAACTGTCCACAAAAATTTTATTATATTGATTTTCTTAAGTTTCACTCCCCTTATCGAAAATCCTCGTTCCATCGTTTGGGAGAACCCTAGTCTACATACATTGCCCAAACCCCTATTACATATTAGAGTTTTGTATTCCACATTCAAAACGGTACCGGATCTTAGAGAGAAATTTCAAAGATTAACTCCTTTTTCCTCAATTTGCAGAGAAATTTGTTTAAATATGGGAAAAGCGAAGAAAACCCCTAAATTTGCAGTCATGAAGAAAATGGTTACTCACAGAGCACTTAAACAGTAAGCTCACATCTATCTGATTATTTTACATTTATACTTAATTAATTTGTTAATCGTGTGAATTTTTTATGTCAGACACAAACAGGAGGTTTTAAACCCTATCAAGAAAGACTTGAGCAAACTAAAGCTTCCCAGAAATGTGTAAGTAATTATTATTTTTATTTTGAATTTAAAAGTTTTGATGCATGTGTTTATACTTTGTGATGAAATCAATGTTGTTGCTATATTTTAATGCAGACCTCACGTTTCATCTGCGCTTTACTTTAAGCACAACACTGCATTAGGGCCGCCTTACCGAGTTCTGGTTGATACTAACTTCATCAATTTCTCCATTCAAAATAAAGTGAGTTCTCTAAGTTTCTTCTTTTTCTCATTTGATCATATACTTTGATTGGGACGTTTCTATACCACTGAATGAGAGAGAATGAGGTCAATGGAGCATTTGTATTCAACAAGAGAGAAAAATAGCTATCAGTTGCTTGCTGTATTGAACTGGGATTGCAAATACATATTTTCATTTTACACAATCAGAAGAGTTGAAGCTGCATGCATGAAAAGAGAAATGGAGATAAGGATTTGACCTCTAAGATACATGTCCGTATCTGACACCTGTTTTCAAGTCCGAGAAACATAATTCTTCACAGTGATGGCAGTGACTTGCCTTCTGTAGGAAAAAAATTGGGCATAATCTTCTTTGGATGATTTATAATTGAGGATGTTGCACAGTTTGAAAACTCACATTGTTTAAATGTTTAATGTGGTGTGCCAAACTTTATGCTTATCCTTTCCTTTGTTTTTGTTTTTTGGTATCCTTGGTCTTTTGGATTATGTGGTTGATAAGAGTAAGACTTTACCTTCCAAAATACTACTTCGAAAAAAAAGGCACCCAAGATGGTGGCTAACACGGAGAACAAACAAATGGAAGGGAATTTTCATTTTTTCAGTTCGTCACATGAAGAAATATGTTTCCTATAGCATTACTGTTGTACTGAATTGAATGCAATGACTGATTTTTCTTCTGTTGATCTTCTTTTATAATATTAAAAATCTTGTGCAGTTGGATTTGGAGACTGGAATGATGAACTGCTTATATGCAAAATGTAAGTTCTGTTGCAGCTTTTTCTTCTTGAATTTTGATAATCTTCTATGCTGCATGTCTTTATTAATCATTTTGAGCAAGTGATTTATAAGGTTGTTGGTTGTTTCTAGGTTCCTGTTCCTTATTTTGTGGGAGATACATGATTATCTTCTCGTAAATGCATTTTCTGCTACTACTGTTTGTCCAGTAAAAGAATTATAGAGTTCACTTTACTTTTAGAATGTCCCTGTAATAACAGTAATATTATAGTTAGAAAATTGTTTTACTGATTTTTGGTTTTAAATTCTACTCTTTTATTATAATGTATTGTGATGGTAAGCCTGCTATGCTTCTTGCTGGCTATGAATAGAGAGTTTCGCGACTCATCTGCTAGCAGTGAATTCTGTTGTCCTTTTATTTGGCTTGTTATCAAACTCTTGTATCACCATTTATTTCATTCTCCCAATCTTTTCTAGGCACTCCTTGTATCACGGACTGTGTAATGGCTGAGCTTGAGAAGTTGGGTCAGAAATACCGAGTTGCTCTGAGGTATGTTCTTTTGTTCTTTTTTGATCACTACTGATGAAGATGTAGTTTGAGCTGTTTAAAAACTTTTGGGGTTATATACATTATATTATCTAATGGGCTAAGCAAATTTTTATGCAATACAGGTTTGGGCACTTGAAACAATGATTTTGTGAAACTATATTGATAATTGGTGTTATATCTGTAATGTTTTTATGCAGTGCAAAGGATGAACATGATAAGATCCTGAATGTTTGATTGTATTTTATGGCTGATTTTCTAGTACTTGAATGCAAATTTCTGGAATATGGATTGAATTTATGAATGAAAAGTTACTATAAATATATGACGCTGTCATTGAAATGCAGAATGGAAATTAACTACAAATTGGAAGGCATTCGAAAGGCCATCCACTTTCCCTCACTTAATTCTCAATATCTGAATTATTTTAACAGACTCCCCTCCCTTACATTTATTATAGGCCCTCACCTTTATTCTAGAAAGATCCTAAAATACCCTCCCCCTTAACAACTATACAACTTTATAATTCAGCAACCAATCTTGTAACCAGAAAAAATCTCCTGCTCTTCTAGTGGATGCATCACTGCTTTTCTCCATCGTCGTCGAGCATAGGTAAAATGTATAGGGGGCCTATCAGAATACACATAAAGCAATGATTTTGTTCAAGTAGTTCATTTCATACATCTCTCTGTCTGTGCGCATGTATGTGTGAGCATTTGTGTGAGAGAAGAATGCTCGTCTGATTTTTTTTTGATTCACTCTGTAATGGATGTGCTATTTCAGCTCAGGTTTATTGTGAAAGAAGATGTGGATTTATGTATATAATGAAGTTAATAGTCAGTGCAGGTTACAGTGATCCAAGCATTATAGTATATAGTTGAGAATAATTGAGTTTTGCAGTTTTCTTAGATTTCCTCTGATTTATCCTTCTTTATTTATCTTTTTGGGCTCATTGTGCCTTTATATTTATATATACATCTATAGATAAAATTAGCTTAACAAGGATCTCAATTCTTGTACTTACAAATGCCAGAAACTGTATCAAATTTTTAACAAACATGCAATTGATGTCCTACTTGTCAGTTGTCGAGATGGGGTTTCTTTAACTGAAATGGATGGATATAACTTTTTTGCTGTTAATGGTGATTATTTGGCTCGCAATATGTATTTTGGAACTTGTACAAGAGGGAAGGATAGACAAAATTAACAGGGCATATGATAGTTGCTAAGAATATGGTTGCTTTGGATCTTCTAGTAGGTGTAGTATGATGAATCGAATGGAGTGGCATAAAGGGATTCACAAAGCCGGCCCCAAATTCATGGTTAAAAGGACCTGTTTTTTTTTTTTTGTTATGCTTTCTTTGAAAATTTCCTTCTTTTTACTTTTGCTGCAATTTTATTCCCATAGTCTTGTGATGATAAATCGCTATAGCGATGAAATCCTCTTCTCTTTGCTTATACCAACGACTTCTCTGTGTTCATTACTTCTTCTCTTTCTTGTGAATAGAATTGCTAAGGATCCTCGATTTGAAAGGCTTCCCTGTACTCATAAGGGAACCTATGCTGATGATTGTCTTGTCGACAGGGTTACACAGGTATGATTTAAAGTCAGCTGCTGACTGCTGTTATATTTTTGTCTTCCTGGACATGAGATTCTAAACAATAAAAATAAACAATTTTCACTTCATTCTGTTTTCTAACTTCCATGTTTTATAAAGTGCTAAAAAGCATGAACTCACCTGCTTCTACATGTTTCTCTATGTCCTATGGCATTTAGATTTCCTGGGTAGATAGTACTCTCAATATGAATTTTACCGAACAAAGTTTGTTTACAAATAATTTAAACGATTGCTCTTCGTGACAATAAAACAGCACAAATGTTACATTGTTGCAACCTGTGATCGAGACTTAAAGCGAAGAATTCGGAAGGTAAGTATTAATTTTCCTGCAAAAGGTAGTGTTATTTCCTTTCAGTAGAAACTTAACATTGATATTTATGATCAGATTCCGGGTGTACCAATCATGTATATTACTCAACACAAGTATTCTATTGAACGGCTACCTGAAGCAACAATTGGTGGAGGTAGGATAAAATCTCTATGTTATGGACCCTTCCACTCCATCGTTCCTTCAAACTTCTGTTTTCCTTTTTAATGTGATAGTTAACTTAGTCATGGTCCATTTTTGTGCAGCTCCAAGAATGTGATGCTGAGGTTTTAAAGTGTGCAAGTCATCAGTTTGCCAGAAAAATAGGTTGAGGACATCGGTAAGGTTGGCCTCAAAGAGGAAGAAGCCACTTATCCCAATGGTTGGGTCCCAACACCAGTGGGGGGCATTTTTGAACTTTACTTCTACCAAGCTCTCTTCAAACTTGTTATTTGGTGGTGGTTAAAGAGTGTTTATTTTAGTTTATGTAATATCCAATTCAGATCTGAAACAAGATGATACGAGGCAGTAATGTGTTTCTATTAAGCAAATTTAAGGCTATTTAGATGCTCCATAGAATCAAAAGCCAGCTGTATGAATTGCCTTGGTTTTGTTTGTTTTGTTGAATGCTTAAAGCTTAGCAATTCCTATTTGTATACCGTTCTATCGCTTCTGCTATAGGGTGTAATTCAACAAAGATGTGTAGCATAAATTACTAAGGGTGTTGGACTAATGGTGCATAGAATGGTGAAAGTTGCATTGGAGTAGTTCGATTCAGTTTGTTTTAATGAGTGTCATTTTGTGGAAAACCTAATTTCGATGATGGTGGTGTGTGAACAAATGGATGAAACAGTTACCAGAGGGGAATATATGAATGGAGCGCCCGATTCTTGGAGTGCCTTCGTGTGTTGAGAAAGCCAGTTTTATAACCCTATGTTTGGCATATAATCGATTTTTATTTTTTTTAGCACAAGAATAATTTTTAAGGGGCCATGGAGCCCAAAAAATAATGTATCTTGCTACATGTACATCAATGATTACAAAATATTACATAAAATACAGTCAACTTTTTCATTCAATATTTTTCCTTCACGTTTTTGATGTACAATTTTGATGTACAAGTAGCAAAATTCAAAAATAATAATTGTAAACAGTTTATTTACTTTATAACAATACAAGGAAAATTAGAACAAAAAATTGTACAAACATATATTAGAATCTCATTACAAATCAGTGCTGAAAGAATAAAGTACTTGGCAGCTCGCTCCTCTCTTACGCTACTACAAAGCCATGTACAAGGTTTTCATCTCACACGACTCCTAAATAATAAAAGAAACAACTAATCTTCATTCATTTTTCAAACAAAAGTTTCATTTGATATAAACGTATTCTGCCAGCACCATTTACAAGTCAAAAAATAAGGTAAAGGCCAGAAAAATGTAATACATTTTTCAGGTCAGAAGGTTGCTAAGACATACAAGATCTCCAATACGCAAAATCTAGTTGATTAAAAATTAAAAAATGGTGTAAGAAGGATTAAATTCATTGAATTAAGTGATTTATCTGGATGATTAAATAATCACAAGATCGATTCTATGCAAGAGCTGTTGAATTTGCCTCCATCTGCTTCGGCACAGACTTCACATACTTACCTATCGATTTTTGATGTGTTCGGTTCCTAATCCGTTGGATTTTATCTTTACTTTGTTGTCTCTTCTTTTCCTTTTCTTTATTTCTCAGGTTCCTCTCCTTTTCGTACATACCTTGCCAGAAGACCTCGCCTGTTGAAGGCCACAGCCACCGCCTCTTTGGGCGGTCGGAATCAGCCTCCTCAGCCAGGTCCTCATCCATGCTCTTGAGAGTGCTATACTGGAACCATTTAACCCACATTTGACCTCTCCGGCTTCTCAACTCGTGTTGTTCTTGCATAAAACCTGTGTTTGGGTCCACATACACCATTCTTCTCGCGCTGTGGTATGCCCAAACATTTACAAGCAACTCGAGCAAACGAGAGTAGCAATGTTTGTCCTGCCAATCAATGTCATAATTGTGAGTCACAGATAAGCTATCATCTAGAAAAAGAATAGGTACACAAATATTTCACAAGTCAATGGAAATTAAGTTATTATTGTCTTTTCGGGTTAGCAGATAAATAAAGTGACTATCATCTCCAAACTTCTTGCATTTTAGCGACCATATGACTCAACATGTCCTAAATTTTTAGCATTTGCACTCACAAAGATATTTCCAAAACTGTAGTTTGAAACCAACATTACAGAGGGAGGGAGTTACCTTGGACAAACTCAGATAACAATGCCCGGTTTTCTGGTGCTCGTCGTAGAATTGTGAGTCAAGTGCATTCACAAACATTCTGTGAATTAAAAGTTGATTCCAAGTTAACAATTCTGTGTTTAAGCAATCTCTTTGAGACCAAAATCAAAGGGTTAATATTACAATTATTAAAACCAGACGCACAATCAGGTTGGGTTGCCTGTAAGCAGGCAAAACCGGCAATATCAAGCTGGTTTCCATTACTCCATTTGATTGGTTAATATAGAAATCAGTCAAAACCTGCCTAAACTGGTCAACCCCGAAATTTCTTGGGTCAATAACCGATCGAGTTCTGATAAATAAACTGTGTATAGAGCTATGGTAAAGGTTCAAACCTTGAGAACATAACAAACTCTAGGAAAGACCGAGTGGGCAGAACCCAGCAATGCATGACAGACCAAGAGTCTTCAACTATCGGCATCACGGGAAGAGAAAAGTTATGCTTTATGCCATACATCTTCTTAAGAGCCTCGGAGAATGCGAGCCTAAACATAAGAAACAAGACAAATCAGGTCTAAAAGCCATCTGAAACTTTTTTGGACAGTGATAAAAAGAAGAAATTCATGAAGGACAACTGGAAATGAAGTGATTATATTAACATTATGACTCTTCTTACTGGCAATTCCCAGCATTTATAGCATCACAGAAGGACCAGAAATCCTGTTTCAGTGGGTTTCTTGGGTCCCTGTCTAAACGGGCCCAAAAGTATAGACTGTCAATATGTCTTCGTGATTCGATAGCATCCAACAGCAATCTTTCAGCAGACTTGGACAAAGATACCTGGCAAAATCCAAATTTTAAATATGAAACAACATTTCTCAAGGAAAAAACACACGATCACCACATATATTGTTTCAATATGCAAACCTGATGCTCAAGGGAAGAAGTAATAGATAAATAAACTTGCTGGCTAAGATTAAAAATAAATAATAGTTAATTTAAGTATTTTTATGTAAAACAAATACGTTGTCCAAATATGATAAAATAACATACTTTTCTCTTAAAGTACAAAAATTCGCTTATTTTGGAAGTAATCCTAGCCTTACAGTCAAACTAACTAATACCAATTTTCACCCACCAAAAAATTATATATTTTAATACTTCTATACTTAACATTAATTTATTTATAAGTCAATTTTTTAAGCTTAGCCAAACATGTTCTCATCTCAATCTGTAAGAACAGAACCACAGGATTATGTACCTTCCTTGCTGTGGCTCTCCAAGATTGGAATCCTATCCAAGCATTTCTGTGAATGCGGTCAATTCGGTTTGCAATCGCAAAAAAGGCTCCATATTCTCCCAAGACATCTCGATAATAAGGGTTATTTAATAGGGGAAGACGAGAAGGCAAATCAACATCATCAGCTCCAGGTCTACGGCCTTTAGTGGACTACAATCACCCAGACCATGAATCCATGTTAGATTGAAGAGAGTAGATATTTTATAAACTTGGAGAAAATAAAATGCTTCATATATCTCTTAAAAGATGCTGAAGCAATTATGTGACTACCAATAAGCAAAATTTTAAACATTTTTTGACCAAATTTTTTTTTTTGAAAAATTAAAAATTGCAAGGGATATAGCCAAAATAGTCAATAAGCAATGTAATGATAAATATAGGCACCTCATCATTTTCGAAGAAGATAAAAGCAAACAACAGTGTTCTGGCCATGAAGCAGAATACTTACCAGCCCAAGTCCGCGATATAGTGAAGTACGGTGCAAAAAGGGCCAAGTTCCTTCTCCAAAGTAAGGCTCATAGATACATAATGGCTGACCTGTCCTTTCGAGCTCTCCTTCATCTCTTTCATGCAACGTCTTGTCAGCCCTTCTCGCATTTCGATATACTTCCTCCCATGTTCCCCGAGGTTGATCAGTTCTGTCCTTCAACTGCATTATATTCCAAAGAAAAAGGAATTGCCAAAAAAAGAAGTAAGTTGCTTAGATCCTGTAAACTCTCACGCTTCAGCCTGTAAAAAGAGACAAAAACCGAGATCACTTGCCTCATCATCCTCTCTTTTTCTTCTTGTATTAGCCATTTCAATTTGTTTTTGCTCCACCCAGATACTATACAAAAAGGTATCATTTGTTGTAATGGACAACATAGAATTCTCCCAATGGGTATGGTCAAATTGCTTTTCAACTTTGTCCAAAATTTCCTGGATCATCCAGGTTTTATTCTGATAATGCGTATCCGCAATTGCTTCAAAGAGATGCCACTGCCATTCTGCTTTCAATTTGGTAAGCATCTCTTTGGCAGTCTCAGGAACAGCAACTTCAGATGGGAATGTGAGAATGTTTTCCAACAGTGAAATGTATCCTGCCTTACTTTCCGAAACCATAAGGTTTCTAGCCGTACCTCTTCCAAGTGATGCAGCATTGAGGGCTAAAAGAGAGAGTTTTCCATGTGAGATCATTTGAAACATGATCTGAGTCAGGACCCTAATATCGTCCTTTGGAAAAAGATACCCATTCACCCTGTCATCAATCTAGAAGTTGTGCCAGCTCAGTCAGTCAAATTGAAAATGAAAAACTGCAGTAAAAAGCAACAAAATTGAATCAAGATTTTCACGATGTCCATGCATGTCAGGTAGTAAGAAGAGCTCAACAAAAGGATTCTGTAAAGTAAGTTTGCTTACATTTTAAAAGGCTATCTAATGTGTAAATATTAAAGGTTGATTTAAAATGTAAACTTGTAAATCCTCTCCTAGACTTCATTGGGTTTCAGAGTTCTAGAAATGAGCCAAATTCACCCTATGAAGCTCTACCAAGAAACATGGCTTAGCTGAAGGAACAAGTTGGCACTTTTTAAATCCAAAATAACTGTTGAGCATAGAAAATATTTTTGCATATGTAAACAACCCATGTAATCCCCATCTTCAAGACCCTACTCGATTTGAGTAATTCAAGATCAACTCAATGGGAGAAAAAGGCAAGTATTAGGCTTAATTTGATATATTTGTTAAACATAAGGACCCTCAATTTGAGCTAAAATGGGCTATGCCTTGATCGATTAATTAACAGTAAGTAGGTAGTCTGTCTGCCTTTGCGTGCATGTGTTACTGCATGTACAAGCATGTTATTAGAAAATATATGGTAGGGATACCTACATATTTTCGGATCATCAATAGATCTGGTGCTATAACAGGTTTCCTTAAAAGCATGGCTTTTTGCAAAATGCCCGGAAAAGATAGCTCTTCAACGAAGGATCCATATATCACAACATCAACAGTACTCAGTACAATGTTTGTATCTTCGTCAGCGGCAACATGCTTCACTGTTTCTTTTGGATATTTCAAGTTTAGCGCAATGTTCTACAGCAAAACATTTCGATATATCAGATCACAAGGAGATGCAAATTAGTTGATTGCTTCATGTCATCTTGCAAAATATCTAAATGTTTTAATTTAAGATACATTAATGAAGAAACTAGACGGGGGAATAAATTGATGTACCTCCACAGTACTACTGTAGTTACCAGCTAAATCCCCAGTTAAAATGATGATTTTGAGATGAGAATTCAAATTGCCCGCACTTCGGTAATCCACAAAAACTGGATACAAAGCCTGCAAAACTAAGGCATGCTCCAGCCAGAGACCTTTATACATAAGTTGACTTCCAACAATAGCAACAACAAAATCGTCATGCCCGTACTCCAACTTCACACGCAGACTGTCTTTGTGCAAATCCAAAAATTTATCAGCCTCCCAGGCTTCTGCAGGAGACCCTGGAATAACAATGTAGTTTCCCGGATCACACACCGAATAAGTCATCTAAAAGAAGTATAAACAGAGAGTGTTAGTTATCAAGATGGCTGTATTGAACAGTGTTGTGAAATACGAAGTCTAAAATCATTTTATTTATGAACATCAGATATAATAATATTCAGCAAACCCATGGATATTTCAGACTTTAGTCTTAGAAGGCATAAATAAATAGGGAGAAGTCTCATACATTGCAACCTAAATGGGGTAACTATAGATTACAAATACACATGTTGTATGACTGCAAATGTGTTGTCCTCTCATCAAATCTTAGAGACAAACAAAAAAGGGGGGGGTGGAGGGAATCATGCATCTTGTCATCAAAATCAATATAAGCACTGCCTTAACTAACTTTCTACTGTAATTGAAGATAAGGAACAAACTTCTATATCCTTTTCTATTTTTAGTCTATGGCATAGGCTCATTTTCTTTCCATCAGCATCCCATCAGAGGTACAAAATTTAAGTCCAAAAAGGGCAACGACACGGTGCTATTTTCTTCCTCTGAAGCGAAAAGAGAAATATGCATAGTGCACATGCGAAGCTACTAATGTATAACATTTCATTAACAGAGAGACATTGTACATAATAATAATAATAAGCCCGCATATCCAAACAAAACATGTAACCAAGAATGAAATTCTGCAATTGATAAATACCGGCATAATGTAGTTTGGGAAGACCACAGCAGTGGCCCTGCTGAAGATTTTTCTCCAATTATTAACAAGCTCATTCTGACCACTTGATACATATTGCCTCAATCGAGCAGCAAGTATTTGTTCATGGATAGTCCATACGAGAGGTATATTTCTAAAAGGTTCCTGCATAAGACTGTAAAAAGTAAAATCTTTCATTTTATGGGACAAGGATACCGTAAACCACAAAAGATAAAACTGTTACAAAGGAGAAGAACAAATAGGAACGGCCACAACTGAGTTTTGTAACTATAGCATATTAATGCATGTTCTACTAAGCAGAAAAAGTAAATATACTTCAAATAATTTTGTTTTCCAAAAAAAAAAAATCAGTTTTAAGTTGCAAATAAGTTAGTTACTATTTTAAGAGAAATGCAATAGTTATTTTGAAGATAAGTAATATATTTCACTTAAAAGTAAGAAAAAGCATAATACATATCTAAACCCATTTGAAAACAAAATCTTTTAAGCTTAGCCAAACCTGCTCTTACTCATTTGTACAAAGGAATTGGACAATATGTCGACAGATGTGCAGACAAGAGAAAGGTTATATGGAAGATCAATAAAGATGATTAAGACACTTCATCTTATATTTCATAAGCTATCAAAATAGCGATAGTTAACAGAATGTCATGTGATTGGCAACCCTTATGCATAGGAAAACTGTAGAGAACCCCCAATTTAGCAAGAAGTTGAAGGCAATTCCTTGTACTAATCTTATACCCTTTAGTTAATTCTAGGTTGTGTGAGCAAAAAACACACGACAATAAATGTAAAAGATATTTCTACAGCATTAACAAAATAACTAATGATGTGGTGGTTCATGCATGAACCCACTTAAGGGTTAACTGATCCACAAATCAGGACACAACAAAAAATTAGATATCATACAGTTGCTTCTTCAACTAGCATAGTGTTGCAACCCGCGAAGAATAAAAAAAGAGAACAAAGTTTTGGTCAAGTCTCTGTTGGATTACTAAATAAAGGAAGATGCTTACCAAGAAAAGATACCAACAGCTTTAAGAGAATTCACAAGTATGCCATTATAGCTGCAAATGACAAACATAAAAATGATAAGAATGGTTATCGCACTTTCAGCCTTATTCCTCAAGTCTCAATTTACTGTTTTATGAGACATGAATCCTAATCATTTCAATTATTTCAACAAATTAACTAGCCACCGTGGAGGAAAGCAATATCAACTAAGCAATCATGAAGATCAAGTAAACTGGCTAAAAGTATCTAAATTGATTTTTAAAAAAATGATCGCCTCAATATTAAAAGTCAAATTGTTTAATCCCAGGCATGATGAAGGATGTAAACAAATTCACTAACTGTTAAGTGAATCAAAAAGTTGAGTAATGAAGGATGAATCGAAAGGGCCTGAAATGACAGAAATAATCTACGAGGGTCATCCAAATGTGAAGTATAATTATACCCCAAAAAAGGATCTCAATTATCCAACACTCATTCATTTTTTACCAGGTCAAACAAGAGATCTATTAATACTACGTTTAAAATGAGCTTTCTTTCCACTTGAAGATTAATTATACTACATAAATTCAGATTTATTCTAATAGCACCACAAGGTAACAGAGAACATCAAAATTGAACCGGAATGTGATAGTGCAGGTAACAACAAAGATTCTCAATAATTGACTTCTAACAATCAAATCACATTTTAGCATGAATTTTAATGATGTCATGGATTGAGAATGGTGTGCATACTTCAGCCAATCTACAGAGCATTTTATAGTTTCATTGGTTGCAATTACGTTGAGAGGAAGCCCAATATCTCTCCAAACAGTACCTACAGGGCCATCTTCCAGTGAGAATACCTGCAAACATGAAAACATGTATAATATTAAGAATAATATTCATGAGAAGTATCATTAAATCACAATTAATTGCTTCTGTGGTATTTAACAGTAAACCTTGAAGCACGTCTCTGGTATAAAAAAAAATGCAATAAAGTAAGGATATTTTGGACATGGCTAAGCATTTGCTTGATGGTGCCAGAGGAATATCTTTATGGCTGGACGGGAATTATTGATGCGTAAAGGATTCATAACTTGGGCAAAATATCAGCAGGAATCATTTTAATCATTGCCTCATCTTATGCTTGGAATTGCCATGTGAAAGGAGAAACGTGTATTGTGCATGCCTACAAATATAGCCCCTGTTTGACATCCATTCTCTTTCTCATTTTTTTTCTCTTTCTTCATTTCAACCACACATTCTATCAATAAAATAATATTACACATAAACCCAAAAATTCTTCTTACTTTTTAACTACACATTCTTCCCATCAATCACTATTTCAGAATTTATTCTTCTCCAAAATGGGTGTCAAACACACCCATAGAATCCTAGACCCTTTATAGGTTAGAACTTTATTTTCCTCAGAAGTTGCCCAATTGTCCGAACTCCTACCTTTTTATTTCTCCTAGAATGACAAAAAACAACTGCATTTCTGTCTTCCACATTGATCTTCATTGATCAAAAGGATGGCACTCCTCATGCTTATCCATCTTTATCTATCTAATGCTCTATATATGAAAGATACAAGCCGAACAGTACAAGTAGCTAGCAGATAATATGTAAGTAAAAAAAAACCCCCCAAATTGATTTGAAAGTCAAGCATCAAAAAGTCGATACCCTAAAATAGTTTAGTTGTTCTGTTCCTCTAAATTAATTTTGGCAAATGAGAAACTCAATCTAAAAATTGTACTTTGTTATATGTATCCAAGAAATAGTTTATATAAAATTTACCTGAATAGGTTACGTCCTATCTACTCGATGGAAATTGAATAAGAGGTTTCGATGATGTTTCCAGTCTCGTTTGGTCTGTCAACCTAATCCAAGCTCAAAATTTTACCTTGAGCGAACCATACCTCTCTCTCTCTCTCTCTCTCTCTCAAGTTTACTTTGTGAATTATTATGGATTAGGCCCTGATCCCTACTAACTAAGAGCAATAATAAATTGAATGAACTCAAAAACAAACAACTCAAATAAATTTATAGTGTGTTCAGCCTAAATATGATAAATGTGTGTAATTTCCACCTACGTTTTCACAGCATATAAATGTTCTCACACCTCTCACACACTCAAAAAAATTTCCCTAGAAGAAACTTTTATGAAGTCTGAATATTAAGGTGACCGATACATGTATGGAATACCCTATGTTGTACCACATATTAGGCTCCACACAGTCCCACAATATTTTCCCAACCATTAGCATTGAGCATAACAAATTAGCAATTAACATGCAACAATGGATATCGTATATTAGCTGTGCAACCCTGGAAATCACCTACATTCCATTTGCTCTTAAATACCAAAGGCACAACCAATGAACTGTGGAAAAAATAGTAAATTGCCTAAAGTACAATCATTACACAGGCCGAGACACAATGGCCAAGTGATCAACTAGAACTGAAACTAACCAACCTTTTCTCCCTTAATAAACACAACCAGAATTAAGAAATCCAAAGCACTTCTCAGTAATTACCTCAATTTCGTATCCAATCTCTCGCAATGCAGTAGCAACTGTAACCATCTGAATCTGATATGGATCAACGGACAAATCCCCGAAAACCTACAAGCAAAGATCAAAACATTTAAAAATAAGATGCAACTAAAAAACCCTCTTTTAAGAATTCTGCTCCAAGAACAAGCTACTTACTGAAATTCAAAAGAAATAAATCCCACACAAACCCAAGTATAATCAAATCAGCCAAATAAATTTCGGCATATTAGAAATAACAAAATCAAGAAATCAGCACCAAACCAATTGAAACAAAAAATAGAAAGAAAAAAAAAATGCTTACCAGTGCAAGTTTGGGTTTTATATATCCAAATCCCAGTACTTTTCTCGTAGCAACAGTTTCATTGAACTCTTTAGCATCCCTTTGAAACTTGGCTAGTAATTTTGAAGGCTCAAACTTGATATCTTCGCCAAAATCCAACTCGTTCAAGAACTTCAAGGCCTCATAATTATAATTATTCGCAGATTTTTCTTCCTCCACAACGGATCCAGGTAAGAAGAACATCTGGAACAGAAAAACAAAGAAGAAGAAAACAGCAATTGTGCAAATCCATTGTAAATAGTCAATCTTCTTGAAGCGAACAAATCTTGCGAATCTTGATCTGGGTCTTTGACTAAATAATCCATTACTACTATTACTTCTCTCTGATGAAGAACGCAGCAAATGGAGATCCCTCTTCAATGGCATCCCAGTTTCGAGTGAACCCATTTACACTCCCATCAATGAAGTGCCAAAATTTATTCACTTAATAGATATAAATCTGTGTACTATAGCTGTATGCATGCATAGATAAGTACAGAGATTAATTAATCGATTAACTTAGTGGAATGAAACGCTTTGTTCCTCTTTTGTCTATTTCTTTGTGTATGATTTCGTACAATAGAATGCAAAGAGATGCTTGTGAGTTTCTCTTTCTCAAGTAAATGCCGAAGAGAGAGAAAATATGAATAGATTAAGGTTGAACAGCTGCTTTATTATCGTGGGAATAGTTGTCCTACATTGTCAACGATATTTACACGAACAGTCTATACGCGTATCTGTATGACGGGAGGGAGAGAAAGAAACGAGTGTTGTGTATGTCTATGATGAGTAAGGGACATCACGGCTGGCAAAGAAAGCTCGTTTTAACCCTATATGGGCGGTGTCACGTCCCGAGAAACTCGTTCAACCCAATACTTGTGGTGCTCTGCTTCATTTGAGACGGAAATTACCACCTAACCGAGTAAACGGGTTGGAGACAGTGTAGGGTTCATTACATCGAAGTGAATACGAAACTGGTACGGGAAACATAATTCTAGCCCGCTACCCGCCTCATTTAAAATTAATTTCAAATTTAAGTTTTTTAACCAAACAAAAATAATAGATTTATTATCATTTTTAAAGAGGATATAAGTTATTTTTAACAAATTAGTAAAAATATATATATATATTTACTAACTAAAAATATAAATAAAAAAAAATAAATAAAAAAATAAATAAAAAGAAAAACTAAATGGGGCAGTGGACCTGCCTTGCCCTGCCCCGCCCTGATCCCGACCTGAATTCGCCCGGTCTCGCTTTAACCGGGTATGAGAATGGGATAAAGTAACAAAAATACTCAACGGAAAGAGGGTGGAAATTGCTTATCCGTCTCATACTCGTCCCACTGCCATCATGAGCATCAAATTGAGGACAAATATATGGAGCTATGGAATGGGACGAGAATCTAAAATAATCTCATATCTATAGAACTGTTTGCCTCAAAAGTGAACTATGAAGTTAATTACATCGAATTAATTGTTAGGTTTCTACAATTCATCTTTGCTATTAGGGAAATAAGTTTGAACATGATCGAAATCCTCCCATTGTTGGAATATTTTCTAACCATGTCAATTTTTGACATTGTAGGATGGCGAAAAGAGTTTACAAGAGTTGTGGAATTATCTAAGGGTTGTTTAGAATGTTGGAGGAAGGAGCATGAGTCGAGGCCTTCATGGACTCAGAGACTATCGCCAAAGCTAGTGAGTGACCTGGGCATAGGGCTGCACAAAAAAATCGCGAAACCGCAAATCGAACCAAAATCGTTGGTTCGAAACCGTTGGTTTGGGTCCACGTGGACCCGCGATTTTTTTTCCCTCAAACCGAACCAAATCGTTTCAAAATGGTTTGGTTTAGGTTTCGATTTTCAAAAACCGCACAAAACCTAATCGAACCGCACTTTTTTTAATTAAAAAATATTTTATTAAATTATAAATTCTCATATATATTTTATGAAAATTTTGGATTTATTTTTTATCTAATAGTTTACACTTTAATAACCCAAGAGCAGCCCACAACTTAAAGCCCAAATCTAATTGAAATATATCCATACTATATTCCATATATCCATATTTCATTAACCCAACCCAACTTTGAAACGTGTGACCTAATAATATTCTCAAATCCCAACTTTCCAAACGGTGCGTGTCGTCTCTCTCTCTCTCTCTCTCTCTCTCTCTCGCTCCCCCCCCCCCCCCAAATCTCCTTTGTTTCCAGTTTTCCTCTACCTCAGTCACGAATTCTCAAACGCCTATGCTAATTTATTGAACGAGTTAATATGTTTTTTTGCTTTATTTGCAACTATTATTAAATGATTCCAATAGCTTATTGATTTTTGTCCAAGACAGATAGATATCCTCGTGTTTCTTTATGTTTTCATGGTGTAAAATTTTATTATTCCGTTTTGATGTTTATATACTGTTATATGTGCATAGAATATCATTCTGCTTGGGACACATATTCCAGCTTGTTTATTGGGTATAGTAGCTAACTTTTCTTTCCCTTTTTGATGCACAATAGAATTTTGTTACTCGTGATATGTAATTGTAAGCAAAAAATGTCATCTACACAATCATCAGATAGCAGAATGTTGAATAACCTGTAGTCCGACTCCTCAAGCTCTTTGCTAGCTATTTCCTCTGATGTTAGACCCTCCTGAAAAAAATTGGCCAGCGAGAGGAGTTAAACTATGAGAGTTTAGGGCAGTTCCATATTTAGCCATTAATTTTTAAATTGATTTCATTTTAGTCACTGAATTTTATGGTGAATTTCATCCAGAGTCTTTGGACCTACTTTAGTGAAATCTTAATTGGGTTAGTATAAATGAATTAATGAATATAGTACAGAACTTGCAATATTTGTTCCATTTCACATTTAAATAACTGCAAGAGTTTTGTTTTCATTTACAGATATGTGTTTTTTTATGCTAAACTTAGGAAGATCTATATTGTAGTTTTTTTTTTTTCAGATATGGATCCAATTCTAGAAGAAGCCGGTGAAGCAATTCCTTTAGAAGATGACAGGTTACAACACGGGATATTGCTCCAATTTTTATCAAATGATAGGTTAGTACTCTCGTACTTATTTTGATATTGTTGCTTGTAAAATTTTGAGTGGAGTTCCTATTGCTAGATGCTAACTTGATCCTATTTTTTTGTCTTTTTGTTTATAAGTCGAATTTTAGACATATATGAACGTAATTTAACATTTAACGTTAGTAGTTCTCGTTTAAATTTATATGTTAATGCGTTTTAAACATATTACTATAATATCGATAAGTAAACCGTGGATTAAAACCGAATCAAACCGCAAATAATGGTTTGGTTTGGTTTGGTTTGTAAAATAAAATGGTTTGATTTGGTTTGGAAAAATTCCAAACCGCATTAAATGGTTTGAGTTGAAAATATACCCCAAACCGCCCAAACCGAACCGTGTTCACCCCTACCTGGGCATATTCATGAATGCCCGAAGGTGGCCACCCCACATACGTTCAAGTTTTTTCACCTCCTTTCACATTATTCGATTATGTAACTATAATTATGAATAGCTTTGGCTCTTGTGATGGTTTGTAACTCTTTGAAAGGGTGTGTTACACATCTGCCTATATGGCAAGCTACATTGTTGCCCGCTAAGAGAAGTGCCATATAGGCAATTTGCTAGGCCTTGTTTTATTATCTTCATAGGCGATGAATGACATACCTTCGCCTTTTCGATTACAGCTTTTCAAGGTGTTGAAGGTACAACCCAATACCTCGTCAACGAATGCCTTCGAGGCAATTTGACTTTATAGAAACACCACCTCTATGCTCCGAGGTTATACAAAGGAACACAACCCTTAGTCACACATTATGAGCCTCAAGTATCATATGCAGTTGATGTTGATTCTGAAGCGCCTCATGCAAGCTTTAGTCTGATAGTATGGAGTCATGTGAGAAATGATGGATGAGACATATTCTATTGTAGTGGCTGAGATTCAAATATCTCTTTTTGCTTAGGACATTATGTGAAGTCACAAATCTATTGATGCCAAGATGGATGTTACGACATCTTGAAACTTGACTAGTGAGTTGTTGGGATGAAGCTATATGTCAAACATTTGAAAAGTCTCAAATCTACTTCTTTGCTTATAGATAATCATGCACATTGACTTGATAAATGTAATTGCAATATTGGTAAATCTCTCTATAATTCAAACCAAATTCTTATATTTCTTTTCCCTTTTGCGTCATTCCCGCACTCAATATTTTTCCAACTATCTATTTTGACTAACTTGAGTGTTTGAGCATATAATTTCAACATTCCCCAACCTTTTTTGTGTTTGGAAAAGCTCTGCTTTCGCTCATCTAATGCGTGCATACCAAGTACGCATGTAACATATGCTTAAAGAGGAGTAAAGACGAGGTCTATCGACACACTTTAACAACAAGTGAATCTTTTAAGTAAAAAGCCTACCTATTTTGCAAGAGACTTGATACTTTCTCTTGAAAAATATTTGTTCTTGAAAAAATGATTAGTGGAAGCAATGAAGAAATTAACCCAAAAAAATTTATATCATTGTGTCCTTATCCTTGAAGAAATGAAAGAGATTTTTTGGGTCTTCCTTAAGGTTATTTTCTTGAAAAAAAAAAAGTAACTTTCTTTGGCCTCTTCTCAGGCCTTTTTGAAAAAAAAAAAAAAAGGTTTTCAAGTCTCTCATTAAAGCCTTGTCCTAGAAGAAAAGAGAGATGAGTTCTCTGACCTCTTTTAATGTTCTCTTCTTGAAAAGAAAGCATCTTTACCTAGCCTCTACTCATGCCTATTTCTTTAAAAGGAAATAAAGTTTTCATTTATGGCCTTGCCCTTGAAAAGAGAAGATTTTCTAGCCTCTTAAAGAATTGCTAATGAAAAGGGAGCAACGTGGGTGAAAATGGTGACATCGACTTATGAAAAGCTCCATCTGAAGACATCCGAAAATGGCACAAATGATGAGGCTATCGAGACCATAGACCACTTAGAAAGATATTAGATGACTTAACTCCAAATGTGAGGCAGTTGACTAGTCACAATGCTGCCTTACAAGTCTTTCTCCTAGAGATGTAAGCCCAATGAGGAATATTAATGTCCTTGATTGTCCCTCTCCACCCCTTCCAATGGCCTTAGGAAGAACAATCGAAGGAAAAGGGATAAATCGGTTCCTCCTTCATCATATAGATAAATGTAGATAATTGTTGGAATTTGGTTTAGAGAATAAAAATAAATTCAGTAAGTATGGAAAAGTCGTGTCAACTTTGCTCAAATATTCGAACTTGATCCAATACTCAAATTATAAATATAAATAAACTAGTTTCTTCTACTCGTCGAGTAAATCGGTCAAAATCAATTCCGGATGAATAAGAAATTGTAATCCAAAGTTGAATAGAAAATAGGAAATACAGGTTGGAAAAATGGCTAACTTCATAGCTCGCCTATTGCTCGAAGGACAATCTAACGATAGGCGAGTAAGAGATGCTCTGATGAAAAGGTATCATTGTCGCTCGAACAAGATGCCAGCAAGAGGCTAGCCATAGCAAAGGAAGATTCCCTTCATGAAGGTTGCTAAGTTTTGGGCGTGACACTTCACTCACAACCCTTATTCTTCTATGTATATGACACTTTGGATGTCCATTATGTATCCCATATCATTTTGCATTGACCATTACATCAAAACTCTTGCAAAATACTCTTCAAAGTCATTCCAAAACCATTTTCTTGTAGTAAGAAAATTATCGTTCCAAGTTCGTTGTTGCTTATGGATTGAAGTGCTTCTACCACAAATTGTATCCGTTGTATCTTGGGAGATAAGTGCTATATTCCATTAGCATTGTTGCGGGACAATATTGTTTTAAGGAAAAAGTATTTTCACTTGCCTCGGATTTCAATCTTCGCTTTATATTCTTTTTCCTTACTTTCTTTCTTTCCTTTTTCCTAGAATTTAATTACGCTCCTGCAAATTAAATATTTTCTTTGTCTAAACAATCATTTATATATACTAACGATCCAATGATCTTAAGACAATACTCACTTGTTTGTGTTTGTTCTTGGACATCCTTTCTTCATCTTTGGAATAAGCATTTGTGTGTTATTCCTTTCTTTAATTATTTTGTACGTTGAACTTCTATTTATAACATAAATGAATCATGTTGAGATTACTTTAAGTCAAATAACAAATGGTATGAACTATGTAGCTCCGCCTTTGGTCATACCTATATCAAACTCTCACATATCACAGGGGGAAAAATCGAAAAAGTTTGCAAGTGTGGATTTTAAAAGATGGTAACAAAATATGTTGTTTTATCTTACTACTTTGAATTTGGTAAAATTTATAAAAGAATATGCTCTTACAGGAAGAAGAAAATAATTTTGAGTCGATTATTGCATTGAATGCATGGAAGTATTCTATTTCCTTTTCAAAAATTACATTCTAAATGGATTGGACAATACACTTTATAAAGTGTATAGTTTAATGGACTCGACCAAGGATCTATGGGATTCGTTGAAAAAGAAGTACAAGACCGAGAATGCCAGAACAAAGAAATTCATTGTTGGCAAGTTTTTGTACTCCAAAACCATGATAAGTCAAGTACAAGAACTTTTACTTCTACTTCATGACATATATGCTGAAAATATGGAATGGAGTGAATCATTCCAAGTTACAGCCATCATTAAGAAACTCTCTCCTATGAGGATAGATTTCAAAAACTATCCAAGCAAAAACATGAGGAGATAAATTTGGAAGAATTGATAGTTCGTTTGAAAATCGAGGAAGACAATAGAAACACCGAAAGGAAATCTATTGTTCAACTTGGAGCAAAGTTTGTTGAAACTGGTTCGAAGGTTGTCAACAAGAAACGTAAGATCTCCAGTGTTGTACCAAAAATAGACAACTCTAAGAATGCCAAGAAGTTTAAAGACAACTGTTACAATTGTGGAAAAATGGGGCATTGCTCTAATGAATGTTGAAAGTGATAACCCAAGAATAACAAACCAAGAGGGGGGTGAATTGATTTTTAAAATTTTTTCGACACTTAGTCTCAAAACAATATAATACATAAGATATAAATGCAAAGTATAATACTAGAATTAAATATGAAAGTTTAATAACTTAATTCAAGTATGGATATAGCATAATATAAATGGCAATGTAAAGTAAAGTGCAATAATGTAAAGATAACAAATCAATTTAATGGGGTTCGATACACAATGTGTTCTACGTCCCCCCGTAACCAAGCTTTCCGTCATGAGTAAGGCCAAATGCACTATAATGGTAACTTACAAATAAGGAGTACTGATCCTTAAATGACTTATAACAATGAGCACTTATCCTTAGGTGACTTAAACAAGAAGCACATACCCTTAAGTGACTTACAACAAAGAGCACTTATCTTTAAATGACTTACAATAAGGAGCACTTATCCTTACAATCGAGTTTTCACAAGGCTCTCGAAATCATCAAAATGTAAGTGAAAATATTACAATTGAAGAAACTCTCTTAACCAATAATATAATCAAGTTAAGTATTAGAAAGTTAGGTAAAACACTTCAATAGATAGTAAATAATAAAGCTCAAGTGCTTGTATTGTAAACTTTGATGAATAATGAATAATGAAATAGTTTGTATCTTTGTATCAAAATTTTTAACATATGATCTCTCTTAATAAATAATACAAGTTAAGTGTGAAGAGAGATTTCCGCTTCAATATAAGTGTTGATAAAGAAAACTTCTATCAAGAATGAAGAATAGATGAGATTGAGAAAGTTTCTTTGTAAAAGGAATTCTTGATAAGATAGATGAAAATTAGTTTGATCAATCAAAAAATTCTTTGTAATAAATGAAATAGAATTTAAAATCAAGTAAGCTCAAGGATTTTCAATAAATAAATTATCTAAATATTTCTTGTAAGTTGTAGAAAATGAATGCAAAAGAAATGATTATTTATAGACCAAAAGATTGAGAATCGGTTACTTTCGGTTGAGTAATTTCGGTTGACCAAAGTGTGAATATATCCGTTGTAAAATTCAAACCATTGGAGTTTTAGTTGACACTTCGGTCGAGCAGATTGGTCGACCGGTGAATTTTCAATCGACCGGTAATGGCATTTTGCAATTCGGTAGGCTTAATGTAAAACCGGTAAGTTGTAAATCTGGTAAGCAGCATTTCGGTCGACCGGAGTGTTAAATCCAGTGAGAGGCAAAAAGAGTAAGTAGTGTAAATACAGTAGGTAGTGTAAATACGGTAAGTAGCCCACTTCGGTCGACCGAAGTATACAAGTTTTGGAAATTAGTTTTTATATCAAAATATTCATTTTTCCAAAATCATTTTTATGAAGTGATGAATTATGAAAAAAATTTGAGCTTTATGTACTTACTAAAAATTGATGAGTTAATACCTTTACAAATAAATTGAAACTTTCGATAAACAACTTCTAGACTCTATTCTTCAAAATTCTTGTTTTTTTCGAGTTTCTTTTGATTACTTGTTCTTCAATGGATGACGATTTGAGCATTTGAATACTTAATAAGATTTATTCATGAAAAACTCAACAAACAAGACTTGTTAGAAATAAAAGTGTATTGTTTGTTATAATCAAAACAAGTGGATCTATATTGAATTATAGGTCAACAATTTCCCCATTTTTTATTATCACAAACAATATGTGATTTGTGATTATTTGTAGAGATACACAAGATATTCCCTCTAACTTTTACACATTAATGAGAATCGAGTTTGTGTTTATATTATTTTCCATAGCATAATGTTTAAAACCATGCTTTTTCATAATTCAATAAATCACATTAGAAGTCACAATTCATTATGGCAATTCATAAGAAGTCAAGTCCTAATTCATAAGGACAATTCATACCAATTTATAATAGCAATCACATATCACATTTCCTTTTCCCCCTTTGTCATCATCAAAAAGAATGAGGACTTAAAAAAGAGACTTCCCCTATAATTAAGACATAGGTGCACGTTAGGAGAAATAAGTAAAAACCAGTCAATCAATTCATAACAAGTGATATAAATCATAGGTCATGACATAAGAATAAATTAGAAGTACGGTTAAAAAATGCATCAAACTAGATAATTTTTATTAGAAGAAGTTTTTGCATAACTAAATAGAACATTAACAAAAAAAAAAAAAAAAACTTCAATCGTCCATCGGTGGATGAGGGCATCGAGGATAGATCGAGTACATGTGAGTAAAGAAGGCCTCCGGTGATAAGCTCATTTGCTCTATCCTATGCTCAAGAGCATCCATTCGGCTTGTGACGGTAGTAGCAAGGGAGTCAATTCATCCTTGGAGAATGTTGAATTGATCTTCGGACATTTGTTGGCCGGGAGTGGGTGCAACTTGTGGAGGAGTAGGCCTATGTCTTGCTTGCGGTGCTTCAGTGTCATCACCACCCATTTCTTCTTCGGTAAAGGGCCAAGTAGTAGGTCCCGAAGCATTGTTGAACCCTTGAGTGCGACACACTCATTGCCCCTCGCCTTTAACAATTTTCATGCGTGTAAGGGTGTTAATGTTAATGACGTCGGTGTGTTTTGGTTCAAGAATGGGCTCATCATCTAATGGCACGTTAAAGTATTGAAAACTTTTTGTGGGAAGCATGGCATATGGTAGACCTAAGACTCGAGAAGATGAGTGGACATGCCCAATGTTTTTTAAGAAAAGATAGGGGAAATCCAACTTACGATCAACAAGAAGTGAATCAAGAATGAATAAATCAAGATGGTGAACTTCTTCAAAATGACCATTCCTAGGGACGATAATGTGTGCAATTGCATGATGAAGAACTTTACAAAGGTAGTGAGGTGGTTTAGGCTTAAGGTCATTTTAGTAGTCAATGGACGGTCGGTAACCCGACAACAAGCCTCAAGTTCGTTGTAGCCTTCAAACCTAACCGAATAATTTTGGACGTAAGCATAATTTTCACATTCCTCTAACTCAAGTATGTCCCGAAGAGTGGCTCTATCAAGAGTGAAATGTTTGTCCTTAATCGTGCAAGTGACATGATTGGAATAAAAGGATAGATTTCGATAAAATTCACGAATTAATCTAGGATATGCAATTTCGGAGATAGAGATAATATTTTTCCATCCTATACCCTCAAAGTATTCTTCTATCTTAAATGATGGTGTTTGAAGATAGAATTCAAAAACATCAATTGACTTACCGATAAGAATGGGGCAATCGGTGAAACGATCGGGCACGGGTGTGTCAACCTTGACATTCGACGAGCTCGCTTCACTTTCTTTGATTTATTCTTCGAAGGCATGGTTGGTTTGGATTTTTCGATCAAGAATGAGATAGATTTTTGGTTTTTCGAAATTTTGGTGAGGAATTGAGTGAAAAATTATAGGAGATGTATGGGTAGCAAATCTTCGAAGTAGGTTAATGTTTTAATAAAATTTGCAATGACTTTTTGAAGGAAAATCAAGATTTTCGAGTGTTGAATCTAAAGCCCAAATTTTTGAATTTTCTTGATAAAAATGGTGTAAAAATCTGAGATTTGATCGGAAGGTTTGATAAATGTGATAGATTTTTTGTAATATTGGAGTGATCTTGATGAAAAGAGTGAAATGTGTATGATTTGAAGAAAGGAGATGACGAGAAATCGCAATTTAGGGTTTAAAATGATGATTTGGGGATGGAATTTGACTTGAAAAGAAGCTAAGCTGCGAGGTTTTCGGTCGACCGAAAGTCTGCAGAAGATTTTAAAGGCAGCTATAGTCATTTTCGGTTGATCATTGGTCAACCGAAAATCATGTTTAGGTCGATCATTTGGTAGACCGAAGTTCTGCAAGAAATTTGTAGGGAAGCTGCAGTTTATTTTGGTTGACTGGATTCAATCGACCGAAATAGTAACATGGTCAACCGAAAAATCAAGAATATCACATAAAATATCATTTTTGATCATACATTTTAAACAAATTTAGCCACAAATTTCAGATTCATCGATAATACCTAAGCCTCTTCAAATATAAGAGAATCTATCGAGAGCTAGAGGTTTAGTAAGAATGTCGGCCAATTGTTTATCTCTGCTAACAAATTCTAAATAAATATCACCTTTTTGCACATGATCTCTAAGAAAATGATGTCGAATTTCAATATGTTTAGTGCGAGAGTGCAAAATGTGATTTTTAGACAAATTTATAGTACTAGTGTTGTCATACATGATATGAGTGTTTTCAAAAGTTTAGTGATAATCACTAAGGGTTTGTTTCATCCAAAGAGTTTGAACACAGCAACTAGCGGCTGAGATATATTCGACTTCAGCGGTTGATAGTGCAACGAAATTTTATTTCTTGCTAAACCATGATACAATGGCAAAACCTAGAAAGTGAGAGTTCCACTTGTGCTTTTTCGATCAATTGTGTAATCCGCCCAATCGGCATCCGAATAGCTAATAAGGTCAATGTGCGTGCATTTTGGATACCAAAGGCCTAATGTTCTAGTACCATATAAATATCTAAAGATTCATTTTAAGGCACTTAGATGTGATTCTTTAGAATTAGATTAAAATCTAGCACATAAGCAAACACTAAACATGATATCGGGTCTACTAGTGGTTAAGTAAAGAAGAGATCACATCATACCTCGATATTTTGTTACGTCAATTGAAGTGTCGTTCTCGTCTTTATCCAATTTGATTAATGTACTCATCGGAGTATTCATCGGTTTCAAGTCTTCAAAATCGAAGTTTTTGAGCAGTCTATGATGTATTTTGTTTGGCTAATGAAGAAGCCTTCATTAGTTTGTTTGATTTGAAGTTCAAGAAAGAACTTTAGTTCTCCCATCATACTCATTTCGAATTCTTTGCTCATACATTTTGGAAACTCTTCACAAAGGGAAATATTAATAGCACCAAAGATAATATCATCAACGTAAATTTGTACAACAATCATGTCATCCTTTTTGGTTTTGATAAAGAGTATATTATCCGCATTTCCCATTTGAAAATCATTTGAGATAATAAATTTACTCAATCTCTCACACCAAGCTCTAGGAGCTTGTTTCAAACCATATAGAGCTTTTCTAAGTTTAAACATTTTTTTTGAAAATTTGTGATTTTTAAAACCGGGAGGTGGTTCAACATAAACATCTTCTTGAATGAAATCGTTTAAAATACACTTTTTACATTCATTTGATAGAGAGTAAAATCTTTATAACAAGCAAAAGCGAGAAGCATGCGAATAGACTCTAATCTAGCAACCGGTGTAAAGGTTTCTTTGAAATCTATACCTTCTTCTTGATTGTAACATTGGGACACTAATCTAGCATTGTTACGCATAACAATACCATTTTCATCTCGTTTATTTCAAAAAACTCATTTTGTACCAATAATGGTTTGATTATTTGGTCTATCAACCAAATCCCAAACATGATTCCTCTCAAATTGATTTAATTCTTCTTGCATTACAAGAATTCAAAACTCATCAAATTCAACTTCTTTAAAATTCTGGTTCAATTTGAGAAATGAAAGCATAATTATTTAGAAAGCTTTTGGTAGAATTTCTAGTACTTACACATTTGGAAGGATCGCCGATGATGAGTTCCTTTGGATGTGAGGGAACAAACTTCATTCAATGGGGAGTGTTGAATCATTTTGATTTTCGGAATTTTCTTCTTCTCCTTGTTGAAGAATTTGTTCTTCCAAATCTTTTTCTTCAACTTCTTTAGGATCTTCCTTCTTTTGATCTTGAATGTTCATTTGGTCAAAAGGGGTTTCCAAACCTATATCAATACATTTCTCTTGATCAAGAGAATTAGTTTCATCAAAAGTAACACCCATGGATTCTTCCACTACTAAAGTTCTTTTCTTGAAATTCTATAAGTTTTGCTAGTAGGTGAATATCCAAGAAAAATTTCAACATCGGACTTTGAATCAAATTTTCCCAAATTTTCTTTTGTATTAAGTACAAAAAATATGTAACTAAAAACTTTAAAATAACTAATGTTGGGAACTCTGTTTGTCCAAAGCTCATATGGAGTTTTGGTATTTTTTCGACTTATCAAAACTCTATTCATAATGTAGCAAGCGGTGTTAAAGGCTTCGACCCAAAAGTATTTGGGTAAATTGTTTTCATTTAACATGGTTCTAGCAATTTCTTGCAATGTACGATTCTTTCGTTCTACTACACCATTTTGTTGAGTAGTTCTAGGAGCCGAAAAATGATGTTCATATCCATTTTCTTTAAAAAAATCATCAAAATCAATATTATCAAATTCTCCACCATGGTCACTTCTAATTGTTGTGATAAGAGTATCCTTTTTTATTTTGACATTTTTACAAAAGTGTTTAAATACTTTTAAAACTTCATTTTTCAAGTTCAAAAACAAAACCCAATTGAATCTTGAGAAGTCATCAACGATAACAAATGCATAGTGCTTGCCACCTAAACTTGCCATTTTAGAGGGTCCAAAAAGGTCCATGTGAAGTAGTTGTAAAGGTTTTGTGGAGGAAGAGAATTGCTTAGTTTTGAAAGAGCTTTTTGTTTGTTTTCCAAATTAACAAGTATCATGGATTTTGTCATTTTCAAATTTCAAGTTTGGTAGACTTTTAACAAAACAATTTTTAGAGATTTTTGAAATTAGGTTCATACTAACATGACCTAATCTTCTATACCATAATCAAGTATTATCTTCAAAACTTGACAAACATTTTAATTCCTTTTCAAATTCAATGTTGATGACATAAATATCTTTACATATGCTACCTATGAACAATATCTCTTTCGATGTAGCATCCTTAATAAGGCATTTCAAAGAATCAAGTTTGATATGATAACATTTATCACATAGTTGACTAATACTTAGCAAGTTATGTTTGAGATTATCTACAAACAAAACATTTTCAATAGATGGAGATGAAAGATTACCAATATTTCCAATGCCCATGATTTTTCCTTTGACATTATCTCCAAATATGACATGACCTCCATCTTTATTTTTGAACTTGACAATAATGTTTTGTCTCTGGTCACGTGTTTTGAGAAACCAATATCTAAGAATCAATTGCTCTTTATCTTTTAAGGCACCTACAAGAATTGATTCAAATTTTTGATCTTGGTACCCATTTAACTTTGGGTCCTTAATAGTTAGTGCTAGTGGACCATTGAATCCACCTATTTCTTTGTAAGTGTAATTTCTTTTTGATTGAGCAACTAAAAGTTATATGTCCAAATTTGTTACAAAAACTACACGTGGTGTTAGAAGATTTGACAAACATGTTTTCAAGAGATTTTTGTTTTAGAGAAGGTTTGTATCCAATGCCACCTCTATCAAAGATACATTTTTGTTTTCCAAATATTAACTCAAAGTTTTTCTTTCCTTGTATGAATTTGTGCACAATGTTGGTTAAATCAAGGACTTTTTCTTTTATGGAAACATTTTCTTTGATTAGGAGTTCATGATCATCATTTTCCTTCTCAAAATCCTTTTGAGTTTCTAAAATCTTGCTAGTCTCATTTTTCAATAAAACATGTTGCTTTTTGAGGATAGAGTGTTTGAGAGCAAGTTTTTCAAAAGCACCAATAATTTCATCATATGAAGTAGATAATTTATCATAAGAAAGAGTGTCATTTGTGTTTACCTCATCCTCCATGGCCATGAAACACATGTTTGCAACTTCATCTTGACTTTCATCTTCTTCTTGCTCATCATCACTATTATCCCAGTGGCTTCTAGAGCTTTCTTTTTGAAGAATTTTTTCTTGTTTGGACACTCGGTTATTTTGTGACCGGGTTTGTCACAATCATAGTATACAACATTTTTGTTCTTTTCCTCACCTTTGTCTTCTTTCTTTTGGAATCGACGGTTGTTGCGAAAGTCTCTCCACTTTTTGACAAGGAGAACAAGATCATCAGGTTCCTCATCAGTTTTGTTTGAGTTTGAAGTTTCTTCATCATTTGATGATTTTAAAGCTATTTGCCTTCTAGGAGAATCCTTCTTTTCTTCCTACTTTAATTTTCTTGATTTCTCCTTTATTTCGGCATGATTTAGCTCATAGGTCATCAAGGTTTCATAGAGCTCTTCCAAAGGATATGTGTTGACATCTTTGGTGTTTTCTATCAACATCCTTAATGAATCACAATCTTCCAAGAGAGACCTAAGAATTTTGCTCTCAAGTTTACCATTGGTAAATTTTCGATCAAAACATTTAAGTTCATTAACAATATCAGTCAATCAAGTAATCATGCTAGCAATGAGTTCATCTTGTTTCATAAATAAGTTTTCAAAGTTTTTAAACAAGAGATTTATCTTAGTTTCTTTTACTTTATTTGTACTCATGTGTGTTATTTCTAATGCATGTCAAATCTCATATGCGGAATCACATGTGCTAATACGATTAAATTCATTTATGTTTAAAGTACAATAAAGAAGATTTTTGACTTTTGCATTTAATGACAATTTTCTTTTATCATGCTCATCATATTCTTCTCTAGGCTTTGGAATAATTTGGTCTTGATTTTCATCAACTTTAATAACCTTAGTAAGCTTATGAGAACCAAATTCAATAACCTCCCAAACATTATAATCAATTGATTGAATATAAATCATCATTCTAGTTTTCCAATAATTATAATGTGTACCATCAAACAAAAAATGACGATTTGTAGAATGCCCCTCAATATTAAGATTAGCCATAACACAAGATAGTGAAATCTTAAAAAAAGTGCACCTAGGCTCTAATACCAATTGATAACCCAATAATAACTAACCAAGAGGGGGATGAATTGGTTTTTAAAACTTTTTCGACATTTAGTCTCAAAACAATACACAAGATATAAATACAATACACAAGATATAAATACAAAGTATAATACTAGAATTAAATATGCAAGTTTGATAACTTAATTTAAGTATTGATATGGCATAATATAAATGATAATGTAAAGTAAAATGCAATAATGTAAAGATAACAAACCAATTTAATTGGGTTCGATACACAATGTGTTCTATGTTCCCGTTACCAAGCTCTCCTTCACGAGCAATGTCAAATGCACTATAATGGTAACTTACAAATAAGGAGTACTGATCCTTAAATGACTTACAACAAGGTGCACTTATATTTATGTGACTTACAATAAGGAGTACCTATCCTTAAGTGACTTACAACAAGGAGCACTTATCCTTAGGTGACTTACAATAAGGAGCACATATCTTTACAATCGAATTTTCACAAAGCTCTCGAAACCGTCAAAATGTAAGTGAAAATTTTACAATTGAAGAAACTCTCTTAACCAATGATATAATCAAGTTAAGTATTAGAGAGTTAGGTAAAACACTTCAATAGATAGTAAATAATAAATCTCAAGTGTTTGTGTTCTAAACTTTAATGAATAATGAAATAGTTTGTATTTTTGTATCAAAGTTTTCAACTTATGATCTCTCTTAATAAGTAATACAAGTTAAGTATGAAGAGATATTTACACTTCAATATAAGTGTTGACAAAGAAAACTTTTATAAAAAATGAAGAATAGATGAGATTGAGAAAGTTTCTTTGTAAAATGAATTCTTGATAAGATAGACAAAAATTAGTTTGATCAATTAAGAAATTTTTTATAATAAATGAAATAGAATTTAAAATCAAGTAAGTTCAATGATCTTCAATAAATAAGCTATCTAAATATTTCTTGTAAGTTGTTGAAATTGAATTCAAAAGAAATGGTTATTTATAGATCAAAAGATTGAGAACCAGTCAATTTCAGTTGAGCAATTTCGATTGACCAAAGTGTGAATATAGCCGTTGTGAAATTCAAACCGTTCGAGTTTCAGTTGACACTTTGATCGAGCAGATCGGTCGACCGGTGAATTTTCGGTCGACCGGTAATGGCCTTTTGAAATTCGGTAGGCATAATGTAAAACCGGTAAGCTGCAAATCCGGTAAGTAGCATTTCACTCAACCGGTATATTTCGGTCTACCGGAGTGTTAAATCCGGTGAGATGCAAAAATGGTAGGTAGTGTAAATACGGTAAGTAGCTGACTTCAGTCGACCGGTGTATGCTTCGGTCGATCGAAGTATACAAGTTTTGGAAATTAGTTTTTATATCAAAATATTCATTTTTCCAAAATCATTTTTATGCAAGTGATGAATTATGAAAAATATTTTGAGCTTTATGTACTTGCTAAAAATTGATGAGTTAATATCTTTACATATAAATTGAAGCTTTTGATAAACAACTTCTAGACTATATTCTTCAAAGTTCTTGTTCTCTTTGAGTTTCTTTTGATTACTTGTTATTCAATGGATGACGATTTGAGCCTTTGAATGCTTAAGAATATTTATTCATGAAAAACTCAGCAAATAAGACTTGTTGGGAATATAAGTGTATTGTTTGTTATAATCAAAACAAGTGGAGCTATAGGTCAACAGAAAGCCTAAGAAAAACGTACAAGCAAATATGGTTGAAAGAGACACCCTTTATGAAGGAATACAAGAGATGAATCTTTCAGCAGTTGTTTCTGAATGTAACAATGTTGGAAATTCAAGGGAATGGTACGCTGATACTGGTGCTACCCATCACATTTGTGCATATAAAGACTATGTTCTCTAACTACAAGGAATTAAATGAAGAACAACTCTTCATGGAAATTCTACAAGTTCTAAAGTTGAAGGACAGGGGAAAGTCAATTTGAAGATAACATTCGGTAAAGAACTCATCATCAACAATGTCTTACATGTACCGGACATTCGTAAGAATCTTGTATCTGAGTCTCTACTTAGCAAAAATGACTTTAAACGTGTATTCGCATTCGATAAATTCGTACACACTAAGAATGAGATGTATGTTGTTGAAGGATACCTATGTGATGGAATGTTCAAACATTCTTACAATTGTATCGAAACAAAACATTATAAATAAAACGTTGAATTCTACTTATATGTTTGAGTTGCCTTGTTTATATCATAGTCAATTAGGAAAGGTCAATTACAAATCTATGCGCAAACTTATAAATCAAAGTTTAATTCTGATACTTAAGATTGATCATAATCAAAGTGTGAAGTATGTGTTGAAGCAAACTTGGCCAAAACACCTTTTCGCTCAATTCAAAGGAACACAACTCTTTTAGAGTTAATATATAGAGATATATGTAACTTAAGCAATACTTTATAACTTTCATTGATGATTGTACAACGTATTGTTATTTCTTTCTACTATGAAGTATAGATGAAGCCTTGGATGTCTTTAAACATTATAAGACGAAAGTTGAAAATCAACTTGGTAAACGAATAAAATGTATTCTTAGTGATAGATGTGGTGAATACGGGGCACCGTTTGAAGAATAATGTTATGAGCATGGAATCATTCATCAAACAACGACACTTTACTCACACCAATCAAATTGTGTTTTTGAACGCAAAGATCAAACTCTTAAAGAGATGATGAACTCAATGTTGATAAGTTCGGGTCTACCTCAGAATTTGTAGGGGGAAGCTATTCTATCGGCAAATAACATTCTTAAGAAAATACCCCTTAAGAAAATGGAAGAAAGTCCTTATGAACTATGAAAATTCCATCCTCTTTCTTATCAATACTTTAAAGCATGGGGGTGTTTGGCTAAGGTTGAAATACTTAAGCCTAAACAAGTGAAAATCGATCCTGAAATGATTGATTGCATATTTATTGGGTACTCCAATAATAATAGTGCGTATCATTTCCTTGTACATAAATCTGAAATTCAAGATGTAAATGAATGAAAAATAATTGAATCAAGAAATTCATCATTTTTTTAGAATTCTTTTCCATATAAAAGTAAGGAAAATGTAAGTTCAAATAAAAGAACTTATGATACTACAAATGGCACTTCAAATGAGGAAGAACCAATGCGTAGTAAAAGGGCTAGAATATTCACTTCGTTTGGCCCAGATTTTCTAACCTATATGGTAGAGACTTTCGATGAAGCAATGTTTATACCGAAAGCACCGCATTGGAAAGAAGCTATCAATAGTGAGATAGATTTTATGTAAAATCATATTTGGGAGTTAGTTGATTTACCTCATAGGAACAAGCTTCTAAAGTGTGAATGAATTTTCAAAAGGAAACTGAAATTTGATGGATCCATTGACAAATATAAGGCTAGATTAGTTGTCAATGGATATAGTCAAAAAGAGGGACTTGACTTATTTGATACCTACTCACCTGTAACTAGAATCATCTTGATAAGGTTGTTAATTGCTATTGCGACGTTACGTAATCTTGAGATTCACCAAATGGATATAAAGATGACATTTCTAAATGATGAGTTAGAAGATGAGATATACATGGAACAAGCTGAAGGGTTCATCTTTCTTAATCACGAACAAAAGGTTTGTAAACTAATTAAATCCTTGTATAGATTGAAATAAGCTCCTAAACAATGGCATCAAAATTTGATAAAACAATGTTTTCTAATGGTTTTAAGATAAACAAGTGTGTATACATTAAACATACACCAAAAGCCTACGTGATTGTATGTTTATATATAGATGACATGTTGATAATAGCCAATAGTCACAAAATACTTCTAAACACCAAGATAATGTAAACAAAATATTTTGACATGAAAGACGTGGGTATAATTGATGTAATATTAGGGATTAAGATCTCTAAAACATCATAAGAAATTATACTTTCTCAATCTCACTACATTGAGAGTATTCTTAAAAGGTATAATGTACTTGAGGAAAGTCTTATGAAAACTCATATTGACACAAGTTTTGATAAGTGTGTTTTTACATACTTATTTTACTGTCAAAACATGAGCAATTGTTGATTAAAATGTTCGAATATAGCTTAATTCTATGCAATTTATGTTTTGTAGGACAAAGTGATGAATGTAGCGAAATTGAGGTGAACCAAGCGAAAAAGGACCAAACTGGAAGAAAGTGAAAGTTCAGGGACTAAGGTGCAAATACTACAAACTTGTTTCCAACCTTGTGATGAAGATTCAAGAGTTTTAGAGATCAATTGGATGAAGAAATGAGTCAAATGGGTGAAAGATAGCTAAAACATCATCAAATATCAACTTTCAAGCTGAAAAGTTTCACACCGGTTTTCAGCCTCGTATTGGGACGGATTTTTGACATAGAAAACGATCGAATTTGAAGATGGTCTCTGAACCAAAGTTGTAGGTCTTTGAGTTAGCTTTTCAACGCATCTTGAATCACCTCAATCGGAGATCGGAAGAGAAAGTTATGACAAAAATACTGAAGAAGGCGCAGAATTGAACAATGAAACAGCGCCCAAGCGCCACAACCTAGCGCTCAGGCGCCATTTTACCCAAAATTTGACAGAATTCAGGCGCTCAAGCGCCGCTCCCATGGCGCTTAGGCGCCGCGCCGCGCAAAGTAGGGTTTGTTTAATATTTGGGCCGTGAGAAGCCTAAAAAAGGACCCCAAAAACATTCCATTCATCATCATTCTTCATTCTACACCATTCATTCATTGATTTTGGCTAAAGAAACCTATGAAGAACTAAACTAAAGGTGAAGCAAGGGAGGAACTCAATTGGATTCGGGGATTTCATCATCATTAATCCATGCTCTTTGGTATTTATTTTGCTAAACATTTCTAGATCTAGGTTTTCATCTTATTGAATTAATTTTGAAATTGATTTAACATGTATTAAGTTTTTCATAGAATCAATCTTGTTTTTTCTATCGAACAATTGAACTATGTGTTGAATCGTTATTTCATTGAATCTATTGGTGTGATTATTTACTTTCTTATGCTACATGTATATGAACGATTTATAATCTGATTTCAATAGATGATTGTGATAATTGTTAAGGAGATCTAGAATTTAGGATGTGTTTTTCATTGTTTAAATAATTCTAGGGTTTATGTTTTCCCGTATTTTGAATTAGATTTGAGTTAGATTTAACATTTATTCAGATTTTCATGGATTTAATCATGTTTCTTCCATTGAATAATTAAAATACTTGTTCAAGTTTGATTTTCAAATCATTTATTGGTGTGATTTAATTACTGCTATATGTTAGAGATATATAGTCGCTCTTTAAGTCTGATTTCAATAAATTGATGTATGATTATGTTTTGGGAAACATAAATTCTAGGATTACATGTGCAATTAAATTGGTTTGTATCGTTTAAATCATCCGATTAGAAAGTTAGGACAAAAACTTCTAATTGAGTAGAGAATGCATGAATTGTTGATGTTGATTGATCCAATCTAATTGAGGGAACCCCGAAACTTCACTATTTTACATATTATATTAAATTTCATCATTATTTCCGGTGACATTTACATTTGAATGCAATAAACAAATTCCCTTCATCAAATTCACGAGAACCCAAAGTTATTGAACCCCTTGATTCACTTTTCCATCTCCCTGTAGATACGACACCCCAAAAATATACTACAACATCGCGTAACACTTTGGGCGTAATCAAGTTTACACTTATTCAAAAATATCGGTGAATGTGTATCACGACTAAAGTATTCACGGGTTATAGGCAATCTTATGTATATTAAAAACTGTACTCGATCGGACATAGCATTTGCTATGAATAAACTTAGTAGATTCACAAATAATCCAAGTCATGATATTGGAAAGGCTTTAACAAGGGTTCTTAGGTACTTAAAGTATATTTTAACATATGGATTACATTTCACAAAATATATCAAGGTATTAGAAGGATATTGTGATGCGATTTTAATAACTGATATAAAAGATTCTAAATCTACTAGTGATTATGTTTTTATCATTGGTGGAGCTGCTATATCATGAAAATTGACAAAGCAAATGTGTATAGCTCGATCAACAATAAATTCAGAGTTTATTACTTTGGACAAAGCTGGAGAAGAAGCAGAATGGTTTCGTAACTTCTTGTAAGATATTTCGTGTTGACCTGAGTCGGTACCTGCAATTAGTATACATTGTGATAGTCAATCAGCTATTGAAAGAGCTTAAATCAACATATATGATGGTAAGTTTAGAAATATACGTCGTAGACACAATACCATTAACCAAATATTCTCTAATGGTATCATCTCCATAGATTATGTGAAATCAACGGAGAACATTGCGGATCCACTTATTAAAATTTTATCGAGAGATCAAGTACATTGCCTATCATTGGATTAAAATTTATTACGTAAGGATCTTTGTAATTGTAAATCAACATTTTTTACTGGATATCACAAGATCTTAGTTTAAAGGAACAATTAAGTTATGAAGATTCAATAAAACACTTGGAAAAATATTTGCTAACTCATTCCTTTGATAATTAAAGTTCTTTTTTGCAGAATGTTAAGGTTAAGATATCATTTTAATGATTCCTATATCTTGATTAATTCAAGTAGAGTGTGGCATAATATTCTTAATAAGATGTCACCTATGTAAGTGTGAGGTGTGGTTGCCTCAATGAAAATTGTTCAAATGCTGAAACTTTCTAAACACTTATGAAACCTAAGAGTTGTTCATTGTCAAAATGAATAAAAGTCATGAGAACTATGAACGATTAAGGAAAGACATCTGTGTGAGTATTATTATCTTGGTTTACACCAACGGCTGAATGATTCAAGACATTACATTTACCAATTAGCCAAGTAAATTTGATAGTATTTTACTAAGAAAGATTCAAAGTCAAAAGCTACCTTACCTGATGCAGTGTTTTTCTGCTATTTCTATCATCTCTCTACAATGCATCATATTTCTGCATAGTATGAGCATATTCAAATTTCCATTCATATGGAGGATTGTTGAAATTTGGTTTAGAGAACAAAAATAAATTTAGTTAAGTATGGAAAAGTGACTTTCGTGTCAACTTTGCTCAAATATTTGAATTTGATCCAATAATCAAATTATGAATATAAATATACTAATTTGTTATACTCGTCGAGTAGATCGTCGTTGTATATTTGGAATCTCAAAACCAATTCCAGACGAATGAAAAATTGCGGTTCAAAATTGAATAGAAAATATGAAATATGGGCCGAAAAAATGGATAAATTCATAGCTCGCCTATCACTCGAGCGAGAGCAACAGGCAAGCGAAGAGGTTCTGATGAAAAGGTATCACTGTCGCTCGAGTGAAAGGCAAGCGACAGGCTAGCCACAGCAAGTGATAAGCTTCGTGAATGTTGCTAAGTTTGTGGCGTGACACTTCACTCACAACCCTTCATCTTCTATATATAGGACCCTTTGGACGTCCATTATGTATCTCGTAACATTTTGCATTGATCTCTTACAAAATACTCTCTAAAGTCATTCCAAAACCATTTTCTAGTAGAGAGAAATTATCATTCCAAGTTCGTTGTTGCTTGTGGTTTGAAGTGCTTCTACCACAAGTTGTGTTCGTTGTATTTTGGGAGACAAGAGTCATATTCCTTTAGCACCGTTGAAGGGTAATATTGTCTTAAATAAAAAAGTGTTTTTACTTGCCTCGAATTTTAATCTTCGCTTTATATTCTTTTTCCTTTCTTTCTTTCTTTCTTTTTTCCTAGAATTTAATTACACTCTTGCGAATTAAATATTTTCTTTGTTTAAACAACAATTTACATATACTAACGATCCAATGATCTTAATCATATGTAGATAAATGTCTATAGAATACTTAGATATGTTAATATTTTCTGAGTCAACCTATATGAATATCGAGGATGGTGTCATCTTCAAAGTAGTTTGGCAACCTACTTAAGATAGTTACGAATTAAACCAAGATATAGGATACATGGCCTATTCATGTGTTGGTTTTATGAATACTAAAAGATGTTCAGCTTTGTGTGTGGAGTATGTAGACCTAAAAAAGTAGAAATTATTTTTAATTCTAGCATTAGATTTTTCTGGTCGGAATTTTGAAAGATTTTTGCCTCTTTTTGGTGTGTATAGTTGAATTTTTTGTTTGAAAGAAGAAAGTAGTTTCCAGCAAAATTTGGTTAGAATATGACACTTTAATTGAAAAAATGCTAAGATTTCCCAGAGAGTCAACTTTAATTTTTGCCTTGATTGGAAGCGATTTTTTACAGTGAAATATTGGACCCCTAAAATTTTCTTCATTTTGCTTTTTTTAAGTCGTTTCTTGTTGTGTTAATAGTAGTTTCTATAGAAGATTTTTAGAAGCTTCTTGGTCATTTTTATGAGTTGACACTTTTTATCATTATATTGTAAGTCATGATTAAGTCCAAGTTCCAATATTTTGGTAAGTTTTGTGCTTTTGTGACACTTGTCATGAAATTTATTATGTACACATAAAGATTTGCAAAGAAGATCATGTTGATTTAATAATGTCAAAATGTACACTTAAAATAGCGTATATGTCCGAGGCTGAGTTGAGGCCTTTATTTCTACTGACTGGACGAGACTTCCAATTGTCCTTTAATCCAAGTGCTAAGGTCATGCACGTCTTGTTGCTAGATGGTGATTCGACGATCGATACATCTTATACTTTGGTTGTGCCTCAACCTTGATGCAAGTGCTCATGGATATGCTAGCATGCAATGGAACCCTTTTTAAGATGTGTTCATTTTTTAAGATATATGAAAATCTTGCATTATTCTTCTGCAATTTTCTTTTACTTGCTATTTTTATTTTTACTTCCTTCAAATCATTCTTTGTGTTCGATGTACTGTGGAATGGATACCAAAGACTCTTGTATATGTTCTCATCCATCTATTGTGTTCGATTTGAAAGGGTGTCTTAACTGCATAGAGATTGATGTGTTCAAATTTTAAGATATATGAAAAATTTTCTTTCTTCTATTTTTTTGTACTTGCTATTTTGATTTTTGCTACCTTCATATCATTCTGTGTTTGACATATTGCAGAATTGGATACCAAAGACTCTTATATTCGTTCTCATTCGTCTATGGTGTTCGATTTTGTTGTCATGAGTGCGCAAATGACAACAAACACTTTCGTTGATTTCATTTTATCTTGAAGGCTTATTTGGTTTCTGTGTGCACTCATTTTTAAGAGACAAATAAAGTTCTAAAAAGAACATTATCCATGCCTTGAGATTAATGCAGAGTTATTGTTTCATGCTAAAGGAATCCGTTCTTCAACACCCATAAAGTACAAGAGTCGGAAATTCATTGTCACATGGTTGTCAACCAACACCTAGGGGCGGACAAAATGTTGATCGTTGACAAAGCGATCGTAGGGAGATTGATTATTAATATTTAATTAAATAATATTCAAAATTATTCAAAACAAAATGCCCAAAACTAGGGAGGCAACTATCTCAGCCCAAAAAAAGGGCCAAAACTAAAAAAAGAAAAAAAGGCCCAAACTAGTCTTCTTTTTCCCATCTTTCCTTCCACAAAAATAGGCATGGATGTTACATTTGTATCGAGACCAGAATACAAATAAGACAATAAAATTTAAAAAAATGAAAAAAAGGGAATTTAAGCCCACTACTTAATCTTTGCACACAAAAAATGAAGCACCCCACAGAAACCAAAATTACAAATCAATCTTTGCACAAATTATAGACTTGCATACAAACATTCCAGTGGAGGAAGTCGGAGGCATGACATGTCACACTGTCACGGGCCACAACGGTGACAGGCGATGCACATAGAATAAGAGAAAGAGCGAAAATTTGGTGAAAATTGTATTTGTTTTAGTTCAATCTGATTGCATATTTAATCAGGGTTTCGGATTTTGGGCAATTACCAATGGGCTTAATGTTATAAAAAGGGGCCTAAAACAATTCAAGCCCACTACTTTAAAAAAAAGGGCCTAAACCAATATCATTTCATCTTCTTCAACTCCCCTACGAATCTGCGATCAGACTGCCCCTGCACCATTTAAGTCGTCGAGTCTACTGCTGCCAGCTGCGGGTTGCTGGTTCCAAAATACAAAAGTCCCGACAGATCTAGCACGGGCGGCCGCTCCCCCTCATCAGGTGCTGGGTCCGCTCCTGCCAACACCCACTCATAAAGAATCGAATCCTATAACAAATTCACCATCACATGACAACCAATAATTATTGGTTATTTCGACTTCATGTAGGTGATTATTGACTGACCAGCAATTTGAAATTTTATTTTGCATAAAATCTTGACTTAGTTCATGTAAAACATCTCATTTGGCATAACATTTTAGTCAAACTTGCTTTTCATCCACACACTTCATGGGATATACAAGTACTATCCACTTATCTACTCTTCACTTATATATATATATATATATATATATATATATATATATATATATATATATATATATATATATATATATATATATATATAGCCCTTGTTTGACAACATTGTTTGTGGAAAATAGAGTTTTGAATAGTAATTTTTAAGATAATGTTTGTTAAAAAGTGAGAAAAATTTTGAATTTACGTATAAAATATTTTGTTGCGTAAATATGTGGTTGAAAATAAGTATGTAAAAAAAAGAGATAGAAAATAATAGTTGTCAAACATGGGCAATATTTCTCGATTTTGACAGTTTTTCTCTCATATTTCAACTCAAATACTTCATTATTGGTTCTACCTACTGTAATAGGATTTCATCTTGTGTTAGATTCTTGTTTGTATTAATTATCCTAGTATGTTAGAAATTCTTGTATTTTAAATATGTGATGTATTATACATATTTAGTTGATTGATTTAGAGAGTGATCCGGTGGGATTTAGGTTAATAGAAAAAGACTCATAGATAAAGATATTAGGGAGAGTTTTGTGAGATCTCACATAATATATCGTAACTATTTACTTTTGATATAGTGAATTTTTTGCTTCTACCCATGATTTTCCCATCTTGAATTTTCACATAAATATCGTGTTTTTATGATTGTTATTTTTCATCTTGTTCATTATCTTGTCTTTAATATTCATAACAATTGGCTTGATTTCTAAAAAGTGGTATTAGAACACGTACCAACTGGTTAGATTGTTAAAAATTATTTATTTTGAAAATCCACATGAACTGTGATTCGGAAAAAAAAAAAGTGTTGGGTTTTTTGATACCCAATAAATCCGGGTGATGATGTTAAATCGATTTTTATTTGGATTATACTTCATAGGCTTTGGCCGATGAGTGAACTGAAATGTCGATACTACAATCGAACCAAATGAATCACGTAACATTCTTGGGCCATTTGAAGCAGCCTAATTATATTAGAGTTACTCATGGCCCAACCCAAACGATTTGGAAGGCTTTAAGGATGTTAGCCCATTATCCCCTTTTGTTATTGGGCATGTTGTTTGACCTAAAGCCTAAACCTATTGCTAACCTATTTATTTGATTGACCATTACTATTGTTTGTGTGAAAAAGAAGTTGCAGCCGTTCCTTTTTTGGTGAAGAGAGAAAACTGGTTCCTTTGTGTGTGCTTTGTGCAGTTTGGCTGTGTGCTTCTTTCTTTTGCAAGACCAGTTCATTCTCCTTCTTTGCCTAGCCTTTGTGGCTGTTGTCCTTGGCTGTAAACTTTTACCATTAGTCCTTTGTGGGCTGAAATCATTGAGCAACCATTTGTGCTTGGGAGGGTGTTGGTTTGTGGTCTCATTTGGTTGATTGTGTTGTCGATTAGTTTGGAGACTGAGCCCGGATCTCGGAGCAATTGAAGGAAATAACTAACATATGGTATCAGAGTTTTAGGTGGTCATTATTTCCGGCGAAGGCAGCTCCAAAAATCAGCAGAAAAACCGGCAGAAACTGAAGAATAAATCTGTCCAGTTTTTTTTCCCAAAAAACCGCACCTGCAATCGAGTTTTCTGGCCAAACCATTGACCTTTTGAAAAATCCAACACCACTGGTGGAACGTGTAGGTCGAGGAGTTTCTGGGTCACCTGCGCGTGGTGGTGACGGCCGCCGGTCGCGGCGGCGCGTGGGGACTCCGGCGCCGCACGTGAGGGCGCGTGGGGCCTTTTTTGGCTTCGACTTTTTCAGGCAGTTTGTTGTATTTGATTTTGTGAACGTACTGATATTTTTGGTTTAGTGTTTCAGGTTGCGGAGAAAAAGTTAGACGATTTTGCCCCACATTCGTAGTTCAATTGTCGCTCGGTTAATTTCCGCAGGTGCTGGAGACTTTAGGGCGAATAGTGGTGGCACTAAAGTGTTAAAATTATATTCCTCGAAATTTACGGACTCAGATAAGTCCGCTCTGGTAAATTGGCTTATCCTGTTTAAATTTAGCATTAGCGCGTTATCTTGTGGGGTGACATCAGGATTGAGATTACCGTGAAGGGGTAACCATTGCTTGTGCTAGAAATTTAGGAATTAATTGCTTTATTTGAAGTGTTGAATTTTGACTGCAAGTTGGTAATTATTTTTGTGCTATAACTGTTGTTTAGTCACTATGTGAGACTGCATTGCATGGAAATTTTTTGAATTTTTTTTTTGTTTGTATATCTTCGTGTTGCATTGATTATCCTATTAGAACACCTTAGACTTGACCCGTTCGAACGTTCCCTTGATCTGAGATTTTGAGTCTCACGAAACCCTGAGAATCTAGAACTGTGTATATTGCTACCTAAGATTACTTTGTGTGATCTATTTGTGCAATTTTAGTTGTTCTGTTTTTCAAAATGTCGTCACATTTCAAAATTGAGATTTTCAACGGGAAAGAGGATTTTTCAATTTGACAACAAAAGATGAAGGGTATTTTGGTTCAACAAAAAGTTTCAAAGGCCATTGATGGCAAATTTTCGAAAAATTTTAAAGAAGCACAAAAACAAGAATATGATGAACTTGCATACACTTCAATTATTTTACACCTGTCTGACACTGTTGTGAGAAAAGTTGGAAAATTTGATTCTACCAAAGAACTTTGGAAAAAGTTGGAGGATTTATATTTGCTTAAATCCACTCCTAATAAGTTGTACTTGCTTGAAAGATTTTTTAACTTTAAAATGGATCCTTCAAAGGATCTTGATAACAATTTGGATGTTTTTAACAAGTTGGTTCAAGACATTGTTAACTGTGGAGAGTCGGTGTCTGAAACCTACAAGGCTATTATTTTGCTGAATGCTATATCTGATACTTATCATGAAGTTAAAAATGCTATTAAGTATGGTATGGACACCTTAACCTCTGAAATTGTCATAGATTCCCTTAGGAGTAAGGAAATGGAGATTAAGGCTGAAAAAGAAGATAAGAGAAATGGTGAGTTGCATATGATGAGGAGTAGAATGAAATTTAAGCAAATGAGTTTGAGTAGAGCTCAAGATAACAGTGATTCGAGTAGTGACTCGAGTAATGAGGATGATAAAAAGAAGAGCAAGAGTTGGGACAAGTCCGGTGGTAGACGGTGTTACAGCTGTGGTAAGTCTGGACACTTCATTAGGGATTGTCCCAAGAAGAAGGGTAAGATGAGAGGCAAGACGAATCTAGTTTTAGGGTCGAGTAATGACCCTAATGAACCCTATTGAGTGTTACTCTATTTACTGCATTTGCATCCGTGTGTAATCCTTTCTGCATGTGTGTGTTCGTTCGTTTCTGCTGCATGGCTATATGTTGCATTTCAATGTGTTTAATATGTGTATTGGCATGATTTGGAGTGATCTTATTACTTGGTGTAATGTGTTTGCATGCATAGTGTGTTTGATATCTATGGCGTACTCTATTTTGCTCTGTGAGAGGGTGTGGTAGTGAGAAGTTGGGGGCAGCCATTTTCTCCTTCATCTTAATGAGCCTGTGTGGTTTGTGAGATTCTGTGAGGCAGCCTGTGAGGGTTATCTTCATTATCTGTGTGAGTCTCTTTTGTGAGTGTTGTGAAGTAACCAACTCTTTCTTCTATTCTTTTTGTGAGTACCACCTTCACCCTTCCCTTTGTGGGATTAATTCTTTGTGAATTTGTAAGAGCGTTGGTCTTGGAGTAACATTGTGGTGCGTGGGTTAATTTTAAATTGAGCACTAACCTTTGTGGTCGTCGAAAGGTGTTGTTTTTGTCATAGTGGATTTGGAATGCATTAGCATTGTATGTGTGTATGTATGTCTTTTGGTAAGGTAGAGTATAGATGCCTAGGGGTACATTGTGTTTGTACCGTGGGATGTCGAGTGTGACATTTGGATCATGGTGGAGATGTGATCAAATGTTGGAATCCTTTATCTTTAAGAGACCCTGATCAGGTGGAGTGCAAGTGAGGCACTTCTATCACTTCTATTAGGTGGAGACCCATTATCCACGTTAGTTGGAAGAAGTGATGTGGTGATAAAGGATTATTCCGAGAACTTAGGATCTATAGAGGCTTACCGTTAAACATGAGTTGAGTGATTAGTCTAGTGAGCTCTGTGGGCGATGAGGTGAGACATGTGTTCTCGAGGTGTGAGCAACACGGATGGGATATGATAAGTGTGGTGAGATCTTTGTGAGGCCATTTATGCATTTGTTGCGTATGTGTTGGCCTGTTGATTGACTTGGTGTTAATCTGTTGTTCTGTGTGAACGTGTTTGATAAGATCTGTGTTATCCTATATGATATCTCCATCGCATGTTTATTTGCTCTTGATTGATTGTTGTGATTACTTGCTTCTACTTGGGTGTTCTTGATCTTAGCCCCGGTGAGTATATGGAGCATGTATGGTATGTGTTTCGGGTGCGAAACACGAGGTAAGGTCTGTGAGACCAATTTTATTGGTTGCCTTGATTATGCGAGTATGAACTGTGTGTTTTTTGATTGCTTGCAGATTTATCGGGAATCAAGGTGGAGATTTGTTGGGTTTTTTGATACCCAATAAATCTGAGCGATGATGTTAAATCGGTTTTTAGTTGGATTATACTTCATAGACCTCGGCCGATGAGTGAAGTGAAATGTCGATACCACAATCGAACCAAACGAATCACGTAACCCACTTAGGCCATTTGAAGCAGCCTAATTATATTAGAGTTACTCATGGCCCAACCCAAACGACTTGGAAGGCTTTAAGGATGTTAGCCCATTATCCCCTTTTGTTATTGGGCATGTTGTTTGACCTAAAGCCTAAGCCTATTGCTAACCTATTTATTTGGTTGACCATTACTATTGTTTGTGTGAAAAAGAAGTTGCAACCGTTCCTTTTTTGGTGAAGAGAGAAAACCGGTTCATTTGTGTGTGCTTTGTGCAGTTTGGCTGTGTGCCTCTTTCTTTTACAAGACCAGTTCATTCTCCTTCTTTGCCTAGCCTTTGTGGCTGTTGTCCTTGGCTGTAAACTTTCACCATTAGTCCTTTGTCAGCTGAAATCATTGAGCAACCATTTGTGCTTGGGAGGGTGTTGGTTTGTGGTCTCGTTTGGTTGATTGTGCTGTCGATTAGTTTGGAGACTGAGTCCGGATCTTGGAGCAATTGAAGGAAATAACTAACAAAAAGAAAAAAAATAATTGAGGATAACAAGATGAGGTCAAACTGGTCATTAAAAAAAATCATGAATCATTAAAAAAAGTTTTTCTTTTTGAGATGAACCGACTAGTTTTGTGGTTTGTTTAGTGGGTGAATTTCAAACTGTTTAGACTATTCATAAATTCTAACCTAAGGTAGGATATCGTAACCATTTCACCTAAAAGCTAGAGCTTATGGCATCATGCAATTCATTTTATGTTACTCAAAATCAAATTAAAAAAAATCCATCGAAATCGATTCAACGAACTCACCCATTCAAACATACTCATATATTATACTTTTAGTAGTATTCGTAATGCGTGCTAGATTAGATACAACAATAACTATTTTTCTCGCTTTCTCTTATGTTAGATTATTTAGCTTACCATGTAAATTTTGCAAATTATTTACAATCTAGTGTTAACTTCTTTCATCAATTGATAAAGACTTGCTTACGGTGGATTGAAGTGGACCGGAATTGGTGCATTGAATTTTTTTTTTCTTAATTTAACTTACAATTTCATGTAATTGGATTCGAAATAATTGTACAAGTTACTTATATTAACTTAATATATTAAAAGATAATTGACTTACGTTGTTCATTTATGTATCCAGTACTAAATTTAGTAGAAATAAAACTTACTTTTATTGCAGAAAAATTTCATTGTTTTAAGGTTTTGATTACTTTAGAGTAATGCAATGCTCGTGTACAGGGGCGGTTACAACTTGCAAAATCAAAGGACTGTCCAATCTAAAATGAGATATGCTACACGTACATAATTCATTGTACATAATGGTGTTCGGAGCACTTCGGATATATCATATTTCATCTAAAGTGAGTCTTCTTTCATGTGAGGGTGTGGACATCATTATATACAATAGATTATGTACAAATAGCATAATTCATCTAAAATAGATCCAGCAATTATAGAATGTCGACCATATCATGAGATTTTTTCATGGTAACAAATATTAAATTGTATAATATTATTTACAATAAAATAAGATAGGTTACAAGAACTAATATGAATTGTTAACTGAATTTGAATGAAATTAGTGTTAAATTAATTATAATATAAATAAAATAATCTAAGGAGTTTGTTTATTATCATAACTACCAAAGAATGTGCCGACAGCAAAAAATAAAAATAAAAATAAATAAATCGTAAGCGAATTCCTAAACATTAAACACCGACAGAAAGACCATCTAAAACCAAACTTAAGCAAAAGAATGCATATAAAATTGACACCAAAAGAATTATCTAAGATTCAATAGTTTAAACTCAGGGGGTGATGTCGGTGGTAGACTGGTGGAACACCACAAGTGGGCCATCGACAGTTAGATCCTGCTGAAGTATATGGAATTGTAGTATATTGGACTTGATCATGCTGATGAATTGAGCTAATAAACGTGCACCATGGGACCACTTTTTATTTTGTTGTATTAGCCTTTTATTTTCTGTTTTGTATCACATGATTAGTTACTCTTTGGCTTGCTAATCACTTCAAGAAATCTGTATATATATTGTATCTTGTATAATTGTTTATTTAATATGTTAAAATTAGAATTATTATCTGGCTTTATCATCTTCATCACTTTTCATTTATCATTATTTTCAACTTGGTATCAGAGCCAATGGCTAACACCGAATCAAACAAAAACACTCAATCAGCTTAGCCCACTTCAAGTACCCTGATGCCTTCAATGGTGGGAGGTAATCAGCAGCCATTATTTAGGATAAATCTTTCTCAAGTTGTTCAGGTAAAGCTTGATAGAAACAACTTCTTTCTCTGGAAAAATATAGTTATGCCAATCATCAGAGGGCACAACCTTGAAGGTTTCATCACAGGAGCAAAGGCCCGTCCACCTGAATTCCTAGCTACTCAAACCACCGGTTCTACTGGTACAACTGTGGAAATGATTCCCAACACTAAATACATGAAGTGGATGTCCACTGACCAGCTATTGATGGGCCGGTTATACTCCTCAATGACACCAGAAATAGCTACGAGAGTAATGGGATTATTAAGCTCCTGTGAACTCTGGAATGCAGTCTAGGAAGTTTCGGAGTCTTGAACAAATCAAGGATAACTTTCCTTATCAGTGAGCTTCAAAGGTCTAGGAAAGGATCAATGACAATTGATCAATACCTCAACGCCATAAAACAGTTGGCAGACAATCTGGAAATTGTTGGGAAGTCAGTCCCTTAAGGTGATCGAGTCACCCAAGCACTGGTTGGTTTAGATAAGGAGTATACTCCTATTGTAGTTCAAATCAATAGTAGAGAATCCATCTCTTGGCATGAGCTACAATCAGTACTTATGACCTATGAAAGCAGAATTGAACACCTTAATACTGTGAAAAATAGTCTTGCTTCAGTAAACTTGAGTCAATCATCAGCAAATTTTGTGTTAACATATCAAATGCCAATAGAGGTGGAAGGTTCAATTCCAATGGAAGAGGCTATAGCAACAGAGGTGGTAGAAACAAAGAGAGAATAACAAGACCAACTGGTAGCAAGGGACCTTGTCAAATTTGTGGAATGAGCAATCATCTAGCTGATAAATATTTCAATCGCTATGATGATAGATACATGGGCACTAAACCTGAAATGCATTATCACACTAACTCATTAGGACCAGCAGCATTCATTGCCTCATCAAACACTATTGCAGACCCTGCTTGGTTTGTAGATTCTGGAGCAAGCCATCATGTAACTGGTGAAAAGGGAAATTTGATGGAATCACGTGAGTATGGTGGTAATGAGAGTCTCATTGTTGGAAATGGTAATAAACTTCATATTTCCCACATTGGCACAAATCACTTAAGCACACTAAACAACAAGTCACTGGCTCTAAAAAATGTTCTGTTGGTACATTCAATCAAGAAAAACTTGATAAGTGTGTGACAATCAACTGCTGATAATGCTGTGTTCATGGAATTTCACTCTGGTTTTTGCGTTGTTAAGGACAAACTATCGAAGAAGGTGCTATTGGAAAAGAAGCTTAATGATGGACTATATCAATTTGAATTCCCAAATCAAGATGAAAAGCCTTACTGCCAAGAGTCAGTTGCCTCAAATAAGTTGAACTATGTTTTGCTGCTAAGTTTAGAGTGTCTGAAGTTATTACTCAAAATGAATCAAAATTAAGACTTGGACATCCATCAAGTCCTGTAATGTCACAAGTTCTCAATTCATGTAATGAAAAGCTCAATGTTAATGAAATCAGCCATTTCTGTGATGTCCGTCAGCTTGGTAAATCTCATTCATTGCCCTTTAAACTTTCTAATTCTCGTGCTTTAGCCCCTCTTGATCAGTTCATCCAGTTTAAAAACCTAGTTGAAAACAAATTTCAAAGGAAAATAAAGGCTCTTCAATCAGATTGGAGAGGTGAGTTTAGAGCATTCACTAACCTAGCCCTACAATCTAGTATTGAAATGAAAATCTCCTACCCTTACACTTCAGCCCAAAACGGCAGAGTTGAGAGAAAACATAGGCATATCACAGAAACTGGTCTCACTCTCCTTACTCACTCTAACATACCTCTACACTACTGGTAAAAAGCCTTTCACACTGCCACCCTCAATAAAAAGTCACCCTATGAAATTCTAAACCACCAGCAAGTTGACTACAAGTCCCTTAAGGCCTTTAGATGTGCATGTTTTCCCTGCCTAATGCCTTATCATGATCCTAAGTTTAGTTTTCATTCCACCAAGTGTGTGTTTCTTGGCTTCACTAACTCACATAAAGGTCACAAGTGTCTCAGTCCTACTAGTAAGATTTATATCTCCAGACATGTTTTCAATGAAATGAATTTCCCTTCAAATTTGGCTTTCTTGATAAAAGGAGCAACTCACAAACTGAAGATAACATCATTCAATATCTTCCTTTCAACACTTCCCAAAACCTTGATTCAACCTATTCAACTGATATAGTTCCTCCTGATGCTGCCCCAACAGACTGGCCTTCTAGAACTGAGGAGTTGGAAACATTTGAAAATGAAATACAATGGGGAAATGAAAATGACATGCAAAGTGCTAATGAAAATGAAGAATTAAGAGAAGATCATGCTCAACTGGAAACTTAAAGAGAAATTGTAAGTGCTAAAGAAAAGAAGACTGAAGCAAACATGGAGTAAAATCAAAGTGCAGCAGAATTGAGCAGGCAGAACATTGAGCACCCTATGGTTACCAAAAGCAAAGCAGGTATTTTCAAACCAAAGGTGTAATCAACTCATTGCAATGAGTACAGAAATAGGCAAAATGACTCTGAACCCAATGATGTGCATGAGGCTTTGGCAAGCAAAGAGTGGAGAAATGCAATGATAGATGAATACAAAGCTCCCACGAAGAACAAAACATGGAAGCTTTGACCACCATTACTCAGTCACAAGTCATGAGGAACAAGTGGACGTTTAGAGTCAAACGAGACATTGAAGGAAATGTGTTAAAACACAAAGCCAGACCGGTTGCTAAGGGATTCCTTCAGACCCCAGACATTGATTACTATGAGACTTTTAGCCCAATAATCAAAGCCTCTACTTTGAGAATAATCCTCACACTTGCAGTTTCAAGAAACTGGAGCATCAGGCAAGTAAACATTAATAATGCTTTTCTAAATCTGGGAATTGAAGTCAAAAGGGATGAATCAGGGATGTGTCTCACTCGAACTAAGTACATAAAGGACTTGTTGAAAAGGTTCAATCTCGAGCACCTCAAGCCATGTGCAACTCCAATGTCTGCTAGTAAATATATATCCAAAGATGAAGGTGAAAAGATGACCGATCCATCCTTGTATAGGAGTACAATTGGAGGCCTACAATACTTGGCTTATACAAGACCTGATATAGCGTTCTCAATAAACAAGCTTAGTCAGTTTCTTCAAAATCCCTCATACATACACTCAAAAGTAGTCAAAAGAGTTTTTAGATACTTAACAGGAACAATTGAGCAAGGTTTGTGGATCCAGAGAAGTGAAAGAATAAGTATAACAGGTTTTGCTGATATAGATTGGGCTTCTTGCCCTGATGATAGGAGATCAACAGCAGCATATTGCATCTACCTAGGAGATACCTTGGTTGCTTGGTCCTCTAAGAAACAAAAAGTTGTGGCACGGTCCAGCACCGAATCAGAATATAGAGCATTGGCTGAAGCTGCTACGGAGATAGCTTGGATTGAATCACTGCTCAAGGAAATTGGCCTGTGTCCCATCTCATTACCTTTGTGGTGTGATAACCTTAATGCTAGTGCTTTGACTTCTAATCCTGTCTATCATGCTCGAACCAAGCACATCGAATTGGATATTCATTTTGTTCGAGACAAGGTTCTTGAAGGGAAACTAAGGATACAATATATTCCCTCATCAGATCAAATAGTTGATCTCTTGACCAAACCACCAGCCCAAACCAGGTTCTCGACTCTTAAAGACAAGCTTGGAGTAAAAGGCTAAACTCTAGCTTGAAGGGGGATGTTGAAGTATATGGAATTGTAGTATATTGGACTTGATCATGCTGATGAATTGAGCTAATAAACGTGCACCTTGGGACCACTTTTTATTCTGTTGTAACAACCTTTTATTTTCTGTTTTGTATCACATGATTAGTTGTTCTTTAGCTTGCTCATCACTCCAAGAAATCTGTATATATATTGTATCTTGTACAATTGTTTAATATGTTAAAAACTAGAATTATTATCTGGCTTTATCATCTTCATCAATTTTCATTTATCATTATTTTCAACTAATCCCTTCCTCTAACCTTAAGTAGTTTAGAAGAGTTGAAATAAGGGTCTCCGTCCAGATACATGCCTTCTAATACTTGCCAAGATTGATACAAATATTCCATGTTTGTAAGTGACTGCTTGAACTCGTTCACCAGTTCTCACCTTTAGTATGATTTTACATGGGTTCAAAGAATTGGCTCTGAGGTCGATGCTCATAGAAAGGAATAGTGAATATTTTTGCCAGAGATTCCGTAACACTGAATTCTTCAATCACCCATAGATCAAACGATTTACTGAAGAAAAGGTTGTACAAACAAAGCTTTCGCTTCAATACGCATAAATGTAGGAAACCTTGACCACAAGAATACCAAGTCCATGGTAGTGATAACTCTCTATATTTTTCAGTTCCTATTTCAAGTGAAACCAGCAGAATCAATGTTATCTTTGCCATTTGTAATAATCCAATGGAATGCTCCGTTCAACAAGTTAAAATTTTCCCTATGCCAGAGATCTTCACATGGGAAATTCTCAAATTTTCTCCACAAGAAATCACTCTTCAGTGAATAGGATTTTAACTCAGTCCTTCTGCCCTTTTCAACATCAAGAAACAAGAAATTACTGAATACTTTATAGTTATCTGAGATTGAGTCATAAGCTAAGGCATATGTGAATCCACTTGTATGGATACCAGGAAGCATTTTGACATCAATAGGACAATCGGGAAGTTTTTTCCGATTCTCTAATAGAAGGGTTCCATATGAACACACCTTCTCCTCGTTCTTCAATGCAAAACAATCCATCACAAGAATCGTAAATGGTCCAAGTCTCTGACTCTGTAACTGGATTATCAAAAATCTTCAAATCCTAAAAGGGTTCTTCGTTATAGGAAAGAGATGAAAGGGAGATTGACGAAACGCGTTTTCCTGGAGATTCAAGATAAATTACCAACTTTGCAGACCGATTCATATGTTTCTTTTTGAAGTAGGGATCTTTAGAAATCAAAGAGTATAATGATTTTTGTTGACCCTTGAAAATGAGCCAACAGATGTCGGGCCTACTCACGTCAAATCAAGTACGATTTCGACGCGTTCCTACCGGAATGACGACGGTAGCAAAGAGAAGATGGACGCGGGAGGTAATTTATGGCGAGAGACAAAAATATTCAAACTCCGACGGATGGAACAAACATAATCGCGCTAACAACGATCGCAGGGTTTAAATCAAACTAATTTGTGCAATAGAAATGGGAATATGTGGAAGGATAGATATGATGTGCATTGAAATCGTTACTTTGTATGTTGAGATTTACAACTACTAAGTATACAAAGAAGATAGAAAATAAGCACAAGTGTTCGCATATTTTTTTCTACAGTTCAAGTGTTTATTTCAAATATATATGATTTTCTCCATTCTAATCAATAATCCCACCCTTTTTAAGTTACAAAGAGAACCTATTTATACTACATGACCGACGTGGTGACCTTTGGATCAGAACCATGTGACATCATCTCTCTAATTGGGACGTTGCATCAATGTCTATTAATACAATTAATACTTTGATAAGGGGTCAACCGCTCTATACAATAGGCTGACATATTGACAAACTTGATTATAAGTGTTACATCAATCACTTCTAAGAGATCTTCGAATCTATTACAAGGAATAGCATCAGCCATGTGAGCTTCGGACGAGTTGAAAGCCTCGGAGGAACCTTCGAAGTGGTCCTCTAGGTGGAGAGCTTCGGTTCCTTTCTTTGTTTCCTCCGGCAGCTTTGTCTTTGAGGTAGTGCCTCAGCCTGGAATGTAAGGACTTCGGCTTTATTTGACTTCTTCGTGTTTTGGCCTCATGAGTCTTTATTTGACTTTCTTGTTGACTTTCTGCCTACATGACTTGTTACATGGTGTCTCTTTGAGCCTCGAAGGCGAGGTGCCTCAGCCTGGACTTCGTCCTTGCAGTGTAAAGACTTCGGCTTTGTTTGACTTCGTCGTGTTTTGGCATCATGGGTCTTTATTTGACTTTCTTGTTAACTTTCTGCTTACGTGGCATTGTCTCTTTGAGCCTTGGAGGCGATAAGTGACAATTTTGAAACACATTTAAAATGTTTCAGAGATTTTACAAGAAGAATGGAGAGTATTTCGAAGATGATATCCCATAGTAAATTCGCTGCCATCTTTCCCGGACAGCCAGTATCTAGGAATAAAAAGAGCTTTTTATAGGTAGTCGTATGTTGCTTTGATGATATAGGTTTTGGGATGGAGTCCTATTTCTCCTCTATCATTCTTGTATTTCTGATATACTCTCAAGTAAGTGTCTTTATTAAAAATTTAACTTTCTCGAAAAGTAAGAGACTGATCTCTTCGTATTTCAGTTTTGAGTTTTGAATTCATTTTGAGTTATATTTTGAATGTCCATTTTGAGATTTTTGAAAATGTGTTATTTTGTCATTTTGAAAAATTATTTTCAAAAATAAAAAATTGAAAAAGTTGTTCTCTGCTTCCCCTCTCTCTCTCGTCTCTCCCTCTCTTCTTCCCCTTCTCTCTATCGTCTCTCTCTCTCTCTCTCTTCTTTCCCTCATCCGGTCGCCTCTCTTTGTCGTCCCCCTAGCAAGGCCACCGGCACTGAAGACCACGACAGAGCTGTCGCGACGAGGAGTGGTAGTGTGCGATCGTTGGCTTCTTCGTTTCTTTTTTTTTTTTGAGATGTGGTGGTTGGGTGCGTGGTGTGCTACGATTTTGGGTCACTGTTGTGGTTGTGGTTGTGGTGGTGGTATGCGACGGTTGTGGCTGTGGTGTGCGTGGTGTACGACAGTTGTGGTTGCGTGGTGGTGGCGATGGTCTTGGATCGCGACGTTGTCGGGGTTTTGGCTGTGCAGTGGTGCAAGCGGCGGCGACGATGGTTTTTGTTGGTGGCATAACTGAAAACAACCAAATCGCGTTTTGAAAATTTTGGCTTGATTTAAACTGAAGACACCCAAGACGACATTTTTGACGTTTTCTATTTTCTTTGGAAATTTTAAACTCGTTTTTTGAAAATTCATTTTTGAAAATAGGTAAATAAACGTATTTTCACTGTTTTTAAAAATTGAAAATAGAGAACGGGATGAAAACGGCAAAGAGAACGACCCCTAATATTTTCATCTACGTTATATTCTAACATTATTCTTATTAAATTCATTTATTTAAACACTATGGGCCTGTTTGAGCTCCATTTTTTTCTCCAAATTATATTTTAATATAATATTTTGATATATAATATGTAGTTAAAAAATAAGAAAAAAATTGAATTTACGTGTAATATTATTTTATTGAAAAATATGTGATTGAAAATAAAATAGAGAATATAATTTAAAAATAACGGGAATTAAACAAGGGTTATATATCTGCACCATTTTTATATATCTATCACAATATATGTATTTTTAAAAATATTATATTCATCATCATTACATTCTAACATTACCCTGGTCAAAATTGAACTTCATTTTTCTCAATTTCATCCTCTCATTTTCTTTTTTCTTTTAAAAGGTTCAATTCGGGCATATGGAAAAATCTTTGGTACTGGCTTAGATCGTTTGCCGAGTTCTACTTACACGATTGGTAAATATTTTTAATTTCTTGATTTCTATTTAATTTAAAATCCCGAATTGAAGTCGAGAAAAGGATACAAAGGAGAGAAGAAGGCAAAAGACATTTAGAACGAGTACGCCAAAGATGGCAAGATGGGTAATAGGTGTAAAGATGATTGATAATGCGGAGATACTGACAAATATGGTAACCACGATTATGAAAAGTATCGTGAAGACATTGACAAAGATGATTACGCAGGGTGATAATGAAGAACACGGTGATATAGTTGGTAGATACAAGGAAGGTATTGTTGACCTATATATCTGTACGAATAACGTGACCAACCAATTCCAACTCCGACGTAAGACTCCACACACTCGTATCGCGACGGTCTGTTTTTGCTACTTTTGTCGTCGTTGGAACTATGTGATATGGTTCAATAACTACCCCATTTGGTTCAATAACTACCCCATTAAATTAGTTGGACCTACTCGTTATCGATGAGATAGTGCAAAAAAAAAAAAAATTATTTATTTCTAACTTAAATCCCCAATTAAATTAGAGTAAATGCCCATCCGATGATGTCGGGACTCTTAAGACAGAGGTAAGAGTCCCAGGTCACACATCGCCCTAGTGAAGCTAAAATACCTCGAGTGATATCTTAAAGATGGGAAATAAGTAATAAATTTTGTAAACTTAGCTAAACATCTTCAAAGAGTGTTGTGATCGAACCTTAAATAACAATAATGTTCAACAAAAGGAAGCACCAGAACTTATACAACTAACAAAAGAAAATTAACACGATTTGTGACTCGTTTTTATTGAATAATACTATCGAGTACCTATAATATTTTCATGTGAAGAGGCTGGCAAAAGAGGGGAGCTTCATTTCACCCTTTTTAGAGAGAGGAATTGTGATGTTACCAACAACTGGTAGATCAAAAACAAGTCCCATTTCCAATAGATAGTCGATATCCCCATCTGCACCTATGTCCTTTATCAAGCTCACCAACACACTGTGTGGAACCTTTATTCCCACATCGACCATGGTGGTATCGTTCCCCTTTAAGCTCCCAGGGTCCGGTGTGATACCTGAAGCTATCACTCTGTATAAAATAATTGTTACACAAATTAATAAAAAGTACACACATTTTTCATCAGAAAAAAGTAGTTTTTTGTGGGAATTAAATGAAGCAGAAAACACTACTTCCGACGTGCAAGCAGTTCTAGCTTTATGGGATCTGCCTGCCAAGTAAGTGAGATGATACAATTTCAAATAACAAAAAATTAACTAACTTGTATACTACAAATTTAAACCCTTTTTTCCCTTCTCTAATCAAGAATATTAAGTCCGTCAATCACATATTTTTTGTCAAATTTACTTTCAATCACGTATTTTTCAATAAAATAATTTTGTACCCAAAAAATGGGCTCAAACAGAGCCTAAACAAGCGTATACATAGAGAAAGAGATATGGATAGATGCAGGATGAAAAGGGAATAAAGAGAGTGAACCTGTCAGCACTTTTGAGGGAGTAATGGATCTCGCAAATGGGAACAGAAACACTGTAAGGATTCGTAATGGAAACCTTAGCCATATATGTTATGCCCTCTTTTCCAACATCCTTAAGATCCACATCTGTGACGTCTGCTTCTGGTTTTTCTACGCCAGCCACATGTTCTGCTAAAAAATTCTTCGCTTTGCCCGCCAAATCCTGCATTTTTCGTCTCTCTTCTTCTCTTTACGCTTGTACAACAACAGGGGATCGGATGCTAATGAAGTCCAGGATGTACGAGTATATACATATGCACTTGCAACGTATACCAGACACGTGTTTGTAAACCATAATAAATGAGCAACGTGGAGGGTAATGGTCCAAAGGTTTCATCATGCGTGTCGACATGAAATTCAACTGCCCTTTTTAGGTGGATAGGGAACAGGAAGCAATGAGTTATCTTACTTTTTTTCTCTCTAATTTTTTATCATTTGGAGCCTAGTGCAAGGTGCAAACACGTCAAGGCATGTGTTCCGTCCTTACTCTCCCCGACGCATAGGTGTGTCAAATGGATTGAGTCGATCAGTTCAAATTGTCCATCATCAAGCTCGATTCATTCTACTTGTGAGTAAACTCGCAATTATTTATGGGACGATTCGAGCATGAATAGACTTGTTTAATTAAATGTGGGCTCGATTCATCCAGGACGAGTTGATTTGACTTGCAAATCGATTGCAGCTCATCCTTTTTTCAAGTGAAAGAAGAATTTCTCACAATTTATGAGCCAACTTGCCTAATCCGCGAGCCAAATGAGCTTGGCTCGACCAACTTAACATTCCTACCTACGTTGTCCTATCTTAATTTTTATTTTTTAATGTTTAAAATTTAAATTTTTGAAAAAATAATAATAATATATAAATCAATCGATCAAATGAACGATAGAGATGTTTTAATCTCTATCTTGTTTACCCACCTTTCAAAGCTCCAGAAAAAATAGGAGATGACAAGGACCTACCGACGTTGCCATCGTAAGGGTTTGTCATGAATTGGTGCTAGTACGCAAAATTAGTCACATTAGTCATCCTAGGGGTTTTGTCATGAATTGGTGCAAGTACGCAGAATTAGTCACATTAGTATGGTATGAATAATAATTTATATTTTTTCTTTACTCTAATAAAGAGAGATGATTGCATTTAGAGAGAAAATTAGAGACGTTAAGTGAGGTGAGTCACTCGTTGACTCAACTTGCTATAGGAGCGAGCAGTGGAGCGAGTCAAACTGATTTTTTTTCGTGCGAAACAGTACCGCTCCATTCCAAAGTAAAAAATACACCTAAAAACATTGTTAGATGGGCTACTTTTGCAGCCTATATAATAGGGAAAAATTCATAAATAAGGTGTATTCTTTACACCAATTCAAAAATAAGGTTTATAGTTTGAAACTTCAAAAATCAGGTTTTTTTTTTTTTTTTAAATTCTAATATAATATAATAAACCCACCCCACATGCACCACCCCCTGCTCCGGTGACTATTCCGACGACAATTCCGACCACCACTTTTCTCCGGCTCCGATTCCGGCGACCATTCCGGCGAGGTCACAGATTTTTAAAGAGTCACGTATTATTATAGTCACCGGTCACATTTTGGTCACAGATTTACAATTTAGTTAGTCACATATTATTTTTCAGTCACGGATAATAATTTTTATACGTCACATATTATTTTACGGTCACAGTTCAAAAATTTTGTAGATCACAATTGTTTCTTTGGTCACATATTTCAAATTTAGTTAGTCACATATCAAGATTTATAGGTCACATATCAAAATTTATAGGTCACACGGTCACATATTTCAAAAACTGGTTGGTCACAGATTATTTTTGAGTCACATATTACTAAATTTTTAGGTCACAGTTGAGTAATCAGTCACAGATTACCAAATATTTGGTCACATACCCTCAAATACTTGGTTACACAACCAACTAATTGGTCACATACACCAAACAGAGGTCACACACCACACCACACCACACCACCGTCACCAACACCGCTTGTGACCACCCACACCTCGGCACCACCACAACAACACCAACGCCACACCACCACCACCACCACCGATGAAAGCCGCCACCACCAACAAAACTGTCACATATTCCTTTGCAACGCACATTACCAACAAAAAGTCTATGAGGTTTTCAACGCACATCACCACTCTGGATTTGAAAATCGCCACCACCACCATCTCAAAAAACACCATCCAAAAACCCTAAACCAATCCGAAAATCACAAAACAACCAACCCACCAGTAACACCTCCATCACCGCCAAATCCAACCACATATAAACGCAGCGAAATCGCTGCCGGGAAAGCTCTTTCCCAAAGAGAAATCATTCTTGGGACAAAGACAATGAAATCGCCGTCGTTGGATTTCATTCTTGTCCTCAAAGACGAAATCGCTGCTGTTGGGAACTGAAGAAGGAAATCGTCGTCGGGTTCCCAGCAGCAGCGATTCTCTGCTGAGGGGGGAGGGAGGAAGGCGGAGGCGCGGCGGCGGTGAGGAAGAGGGTAGAGAGGGAGACGTGAATGTGGAGGAGGAATATAATAGAAATGATTTAGGTTTTGTTTGGGATTAGGGTTATGTCTTGATATATACCTGATTTTTGATTAAACAAACTTTGCACCTGATTTTTAAAAACTAAACTTTAAACCCCTGATTTTTTATAATTTCCCTACATAATATGGGATGTAAAAGCTCGTCCCAAAGCGTGCATAGACAAGCTCATGAGGTGGAATGAGTCGAGCCGAGATAGTTTGGCCCATTAACATTCTTAGAGATGATTGTTTTGGGAGGAAATTACACTCATCCATGTTTTTTAACTTACAATTTCAAAAATAAAGTTTAAAATTTTTTGTACAAAAAATACATGATATTTCGATTTTTTAATATTAAATAATAAAATTATAAAATTAAATTAATCTATATAACCCCACCCTACCCACCCCCCACATTTTCTTTCTTTCTTCATTATCTCTCTATTGTTTCCATTCTCTCATCTACTCTAATCTATCTACCTCTCATTCTCACTTCGTCATCGTCGTCGGAGCAATGCTCATCATTGTTTTAGCTTCGATGCAACAGAACTATGAGCGATTTGAGCGACACTCCACTCAGATGTGCAACGCTAGAATGTCAGACATGTTGAATCCCAGGATATTAGCTAGGTCCTCTAAAGATCTTATCAGTCGTTTGAGGCACAACTCATTAAGGTTATGAAATTCTCCATCCTTGTGAAGATTTGATCGACCTTTGATTGATTCACCGAAGTTGATGATGTAACCTGGTGTTGTGTTTGTATCTTAAGGATTCACATTCACGTTAAAGAACCTAGTATCTAGAAATTTGGTGCTAGCGCCAAAAGGCAGGTGCTAGTGCTGGGATCGAGCGGTTGTAAAAGTAGGAGTGGCCTTCGTTGTAGTGGCGGTGAGGTTGTAACTCTCATTTATCGGTAGTGGTTTATTGATGGTTGTTGGTGATTTTTTGATTTGGTTTTTTTATGGTTGTTCTTGGTTGATTTTCTAATCCGATTACTGTGGGGTGGTTTATTGGTAATTGTTTGTAGGTGAGTTTTTTATCCGATCTATTTAGCCGGAGTTTTAGGGGTGATTGTTGGTGTTTTTTCATGGTGAAGTGGTGGTGGTTGTGCAGACGATGGTGCAGGTGGTGGTCATAGTTGGTGCTCGTAGTGGTAAAATGGTGTTCGATTAGTGTCATTGGTGGAGTGGGTTTGAGAATTTGGGTGATTGTGATCAACAAATAATATTTGGTTTAAAAAAGGCAAAATTAGAATTAAATTTGTAACGGTAACTCACAATTTGTTAGTTGTGATAATTTGTGACCGTGAAATAAATTGTGATATGTAAAATTTTTGATTTATGATCGAAAAATAATGCTTGTTTACTATTGTGGATTTGAGATGAAAGTATTACTTATGGTTGTGGATTTGAGTTGAAGGTGGTAGTGGTGGTGCCTTGGAGGTGATGGTGGTGGTGATAGGTGGTTCTGGTTTGCAATGTGTGCAAATTTGTTTGTGGCGATCCTCTGTGATCAAATATGTGTTTATTGTGATTGGTTGAGACAAATTCTGTGTTGATTGTAACTGGTCAGAGACAGACATACTAAATACAAATTTGGTTACATTTAATCATATTGAAGATAAATTTGATCACAGTAATCATAAATAGCACATGTTAGTGCTTTGGTTACATACCACACAAATTAGACAGTTACAAACAGTTATACTAAAAATAAATTTGATCATAGTCAATCACAAATAACACAAGTTAATCACAAATCTCGAGTGACTCCTTAAGGGTGGGGTGTAATTTTGATAAGCGTTTTAAATTATTTGAATTTTTTTAAAGGTTGGGGTGGGTGGAGGTGGTTTAGTGCTTTGGTTACATACCTCACAAATTAGACAGTCACAGACAGTTATACTAAAAATAAATTTGATCACAGTCAATCACAAATAACACAAGTTAATCACAAATCTTGAGTGATTCCTTAATGGTGGGGTGTAATTTCGATAAACGCTTTAAAGTTTTTGAATTTTTTAAAGGTTGGGGTGGGAGGAGGTGGTTTCGAGAGTGGGGTGTAATCTCCATGAACAAATATTTTTAATTTCTGAAATTTTTTTACAAGTTGGGTTGGGGTCTTGTGTGGTTCCGAGAAAAGTTATAAATTTTTGAATTTTTTTTTATTGGTGGTATGGGTTGGGGGTGGGATATTATTATTTGATATTTTGAAATAATTTGATAAATTTGCTAGTTTTGAAATGTAATTCGTATATGTAGGAGTTATGTATTGTTCCCTTGTTTTGGACTTATCTTATTCATTAGTTTTGGTTAATTTCTTCAGGAATCATTGTACTTTAATTCGAGTTTCAATTGAGTTACTTTAATTTGTATCAATTAAAGCACTACTTTATTTTTTAAACAATGCTACCAGTACATGGAGTTTGACATGAAGTTTTACATGATTCACATGTCGCAACATGATTGACCAGTTTAAAAATAAAAAACAATTTTCCACCCATTCACTTTTGAATTTACAAAGTCATGTCAAGGACCATGTACAAATGGTTTAATCCTTATTTTTTAGTGTGCAACTGATGTCCATGGGAAGGGGACATAGTCGGGATTCTTCTAAAGCATTTATCGAGGTCAACATATTGCCGTATGTGAAAAATCGGTACATTAACCATGTTATCACCTTATTCAAAAGGTCACCGAAAAATTCTTTAGTTTTTCTACTGAAAAAAGCAAAAACAGCAACCGTGAAGGATAGTGCTTTCTGGAAGCTCGTCAACCGAAAGCTGGAGGAGGTCAACAACCAAGATGAAAGGAAAATGGCTACTTTCAGTTATGGGTCGAAGAAACCTACCATGAAAGTGGCTATTGCAAATAGATTAGAAAAAGGAGTTTTCCGCCTTGAAAAAAAGGCTGTTGAAGAAACCCACAACAAAATGGAAACATCAAACAAAACTGGAAAAGGAAATTTTCTTGCGAAAATCAAAGAAAGCCTGCCACCAAAATCAGTTATCGATGATACCAAAAAAATGCCAAATATGTCTAAACAAATTCAAGTGAAAATGCAATCCAAAATCTCAAACCGACATGAAGACTCGATGAGAAAGCTTAGGTCGATATTTAGTTTCATAGTGCTACGGTCATCGAGGCAGCATCAAAAGCAGTCGACCCTATGAGCAACAATCCTAAGTAATCCTCTCAATGAATGAAACAACAAGGGGCACAACACATGGTCAACAAAATGGCTCAATCGTATTTTCTCTACCTCCGGCAACCGTCAGCATCACAGGGCTTGGTCCAATTTTTTGTCCATATTAAATTTTGACGGAGACAGGACAACAATGGTTTCGTGTTTGGATAGAGATGAATTTTTCAATCAGATTTTTGCAAGCTTTTTTTGGCAAAAGAAGAAACGGACATTTACAGCCTACTATTAGTACTTTTGCCGACATCTTGTAAATTAATTTCAACCACTAAAATAGATGGGAAAAATTCATAAATAAAGTGTTTAGTTTACACCAATTCAAAAATTATGTTTATAGTTTGAAAATTCAAAAATCAGATTTTTTTTTTTTAATTCTAATATAATATAATATAATATAATAAACTCACCCCACATGCACCACCTCTACCGCTCCGGAGACTATTCCAGCGACCAATCTTCTCCGGCGACCATTCCGGCGACTGCTCCGATTCCGGAGACTATTCCAACGACCATTCCGACGATTATTCCGGTAATAATACCGATCACAGATTTATAATTTAATTAGTCACATATTATTTTTCAGTCACAAATAATAATTTTTATACGTCACAGATTATTTTATGGTCACAGTTCAAAAATTCATAGGTCACATTTAATTCGTTGGTCACAGATTTCAAAATTAGTTGGTCACAGATCAAAATTTATAGGTCACACGGTCACAGATTTCCAAATTAATTGGTCACAGATTTTTTACGGTCACAGATTATATAATTTTTAAGTCACAGATAAAAAAATGGTTAATTTCATTGGTCACAGATTATTTTTCAGTCACACATTGTCAAATTTTTAGGTCACAGTTAAATACTTGGTCACAGATAACCAAATACTTGGTCACATACCACAACACTACTTCAGCAATCATAACCACACAAAACACCGCCACCACCCACAGCCACCAAACAAAGCACCGCCACCACCCAACCTACCAACCCACCACACACTCCAGACTGGTCAAAACCCACACACCCAGGCCGCCAATACTACCGCACCGTACCCACAGCGCGCAGACACACCCACCACCACCGCAGCATTCAGCTACAGACTATTAACACCACCACCAACCAAATCTGAACCCACCACAAACCACATCTGTAGTCAAACACCTCATCCACTTCGCCGGCTGCCGTTCACAGCACACACACACACCCCCACTGAACAGCAGCCGACAGCTACGAACGACACACACCTTGCGAGCGCAAGCGTCGCGCGATCCACCACCACAGCGACCACCCCAACAAAGATCCATTGCAGATCGCGAGAAGAGGCACTGTGAAACGGCGCAGAGAATGGAAAATGTGTGCGGCGGTGCAACCACCACCGCACCACACCGCACCACTGTCTATACCGCATGAACCATCAACCACCACAAAGTAAAACAACCAACAAAAAATTGAATAGCTCCCAAATCAAAACAACCAACTGAAAAGGGAGAAAGGAGAGAAGAGGCGGGGGAGAGGGAAGGGGAGAGGTGACGGCTTCAAATCGCCGACGCCGCTTCGAATAGCTCGACGCTCCATCGACGGTGGCCGGACATGGGTAGATGTTGTCGCCGCTTGTTGTCGTCAATTGGGGTGGGAGAAACGACGGTAGAGAAGAGAGAAAGAAGGTAGGTCCGTCGGAAGAGAAAAAGAGGCGATGGGAAGAGGCGGGTAGAGAGAGAAAGAGGGAGATGAAAAATGATTTAAGGTTTTGAATTGGGTAGGGTGGGAATAATATTTAATTTTTAAATCAATACCTGAATTTTGATTAAAAATTTTTCTCACCTGATTTTTGCACTCTAATCTTTAAACACCTATTTTTTTTATAATTTTCCCAAAATAGATTGCAATTGTTGCAAGTTAGTTTGGGCTTCAATATACTTGGGCCAAAGATTTATGGAAAGTTGCCCCATGATGATTTAATTTTAGTTGGGCCTAATGTGTGAGCAAAATCACAATGATTGATATGTTTGGCCTCCATTTTCACAAAAATTATTTTTCAAAAACTCATTTTTAACCACGCATTATCTTATAAAATAATATTACACATAAATCAAAAAATTTCTTACTTTTAACCACGCAATTTCCAATAAAATAGGGAAATTATAAAAAATAGGTGTTTAAAGATTGATTTTTAAAAATCAGGTCTACAATTTATTTATTCAAAAATCAGGTATTATATTAAAACCCTAATTCATAACCTAATTTATCTCTCATCCCTTCCTCCCCTTTCTCTCTCGCGCCTCCATCATCTTCCCTTCTCTCTCCTTCCCCTACCCCTCTCTCCCTCGCCTCTCTCTACATTCGACGTTGCTGTCGGTAGACGGCAACGTGGTGGTGTTTTGTACACAGCAGCGTGGTGTTGATAGTCATCCGGCGGCGGTGGTGTTTTATGTGGTTGGATGCAACGGTGGTAATGGTGTGTTGTGTGGTTGGATGGGACGGTGGTGGTAGTGTTTTGTGTAGTGGTGGTGGTGTTTGTACTGATTGTCGTGAGGCCGTGGTGGTGATGGTGACGCTGGGGTGAGGGTGGTCAAAGTGATTGAAGTGGTAGTGCCAGTTGTATGTGACCAATTATTTGGTTATCTGTGACCAAGTATTTAACTGTGGCATGGAAATTTGACAAGATGTGACTGAAAAATAATCTGACCAATAAATTTGAAAATATGTGACCAATCAAAATAACTATGACCTATAATTTTTTGAATTTGTGACATCGAAATCATCATTGACTAATTAATTTGATAATATGTGACCAATAAATAAATTGTGACCTATAATTATGTATATGTGACCATTAATTGTATAATTGTGACCTAATTAATAAATATTTTTAATTAATTAACTAAATACCTAAGTTTTGTATTTTTTAAACTTAATACCTTATTTTTGAATGGGTGAAATTTAAAACCTGATTTGTGAATTCTTCCAATAAAATACTATTTAAAAATGCATTTTTTGCCCAAAAATGAGGCTCCAACAAGGGCTAAATTGCATCGGGCCTAGTAAACCTCTTATAAATACTTGGCCTATTGGATCTTTTATTTAACTTTTGGGCCATGTAATTGTCTTCTACTACAATGGTCAGCTGGAGTGCCGGACATACTAAGGCCTTGTATGGGAGGGATTAAAATCGGATTAAAATTGAAAATATAGCCGTTATTGTTGACTTTTATTAGACGGGTGGGGCCCAATAACGGTTATATTTTCAATTTTAATTGGATTTTAATCATTCCCGAACGGGGCCTAATTGTTATTTTGTTTTGGGTCTTCATTATGAGCTTTTGCATAATTAGGATCGAGCGAAGCATTTAGGCTCCTTGGATGCTTCCATTTCTCCTGGATCTATTTCTTCTACTTCAGCTGCGATAGTTACTTCACCCTCACAAATTTATGAGGTTTGTTAAGTCTGCCATTTTCTATTTATTATGAACTCTCCTCCAATAGCCCATGTAAGATGGCTGAACAACAGAGTGATGGCAGTGGTATGGCATCACCTATATTTCAGCTGAAAAAAGGCACTATTTTCCTTCAATTAGATACAATTATTGCTTCTATGAATGGTAGCCTGCCATTATGTTCAAATTCACTATAATCTCATTATGCATTGGAGGTTTGGGAGTAACTAATATCATCCTCAAGTTGACACCACACAAGAATTTTGAGAATAATTTCCCTTCTTTATTGATTTCTTGAGGCCATGGACTACAGCTTAGGTAGAAAATACAAAATCACGAATGAGCACACCAAGCGTTCGATAAAATGCTTAGCTCGAATCTCTCTTATTCAAAAGTTATTTTGATCATCTCTATTATTCAAGGGAAACTCTAAGAGGACTAACTTGTAAGACCTCGCATTTTTTAGGTGAGCCTTAGCTCATGGATTTCTTATTATCAGAAGCATAATTTTGGAGCCTTCATTCATTAAATAAAGGAAGAGGTAAATCGACATATGCTTATTTCTTGTCTTTCACTATCGTCGTGCCTAGCTATAAGCCATCGTCTATTCAATGCCAGCTTATAAGACTTTGATAGTTCGAGAGCTATTCACGAGATGTTTATTCCTTATCTCGCTGATGCTTATTCCTAATTTCGCGAGATGTTTATCCCTCGTCTTTCACTTCGTCGAGCCTAACTATAAGACTTCGTCTACCTGAGGCCGCTTATAAGATTTAGATAGTTCGAGAGTTATTTGTGAGATGTTTATTCCGCGCCTGGCCAGATGCTTATTTCTGGCTTCGCGAGATGTTTATTTCACGTCTCTCACTATAGTCGAGCCTAACTATAAGACATCGTCTATCAGATGCCAATTTATAAGACTTCGATAGTTATTCAAAAGATGTTTATTCTTCGGCTCGTCAGATGCTTATTCTTAGCTTTGCGATATATTTATTCCTCGCCTCTTATTATTTTCAAGCCTAGCCGTAAGACCTCGTCCTTCCAGGCCAACTTATAAGACTTCGATAGTTCGAGAGCTACTCACGGTTTATTTCCTGCCTAACCAGATGCTTATTATTGGCTTCGCGATATGTTTATTCCTCACATCTCACTATCATCGAGCTTAGTTATAAGACCTCGTCATCTCGAGACCAGCTTATAAAACTCTGATAGTTCGAGAGATATTCACGGGATGTTTATTCCTCGTTTTGCCAGATGCTTTTTCCTAGTCTCGTGAGATGTTTATTCATCGTCTCTCACAATTATCAACTTAGCTATAAGACCTAGTCTATCCGAGATTAGCGTATAAGACATCGATAGTTCGAGACGTTCCGTCGCTCGATATTCATTTCTCACTTCGCTAGAAGCCTCACCATATGCATTATAGATGCATTTACATTCAAAAGAGCTCGTCATGGCTCTGCATCGACTACATTACAACTTCATGTGGTTTAGTTATGTCACATCTACTTATTTCAGAGAGTTTATATTATTTATCGCTTCTTAAAAAGAGGGGTAGACCCTCCTTAATAACTCCGAAGACTAAGCTTTACATGGTTGGATCAAACACCATGGAAAAAACCCTTGACATGGTGCGCCATCCCATGTAAGGATGCCATCTTATTATATGTACTTATGACTAGAGCATCGCCTCTGCTACTCACATTCAAAGTATCGCCTCCGCTACTTATGTCTAGAGAATAACCTATGCCACTTATGTCTAGAGCACCATCTCTACAACTTATGTCCAGAGCATCGCCTTTGCTATTTATACATTTAGAGCATCGTCTTTGCTACTTATACATTCAAAGCATTATCTCTGCTACTCAGGGCCGGACCTGAGGAGAGGTCCAAGAGGCCTCCGCTTCAGGCCCAGACTTTTAGGGGCCCAAAAATTTTGTTTTTTTCCCTTTTTTAAACCTACTAAGTCTTCAATAAGGCAAAAGCATACAACTACAAAATCATTAAATGGCAAAATCTCGAGAAATCGAAAGGCAAAACAAGACCATAGCGGGGCACACCAGTGGGATTATGAAGTATTTTTAGCTTCAAGTGGAATTCCGGTTATCATCGCTGATACTAGCTCTAACGATTAGTAGTGGCCGAAATGGTGACAAGCCAGAAGCCATTGAGAGGTAAACAAGTAAACTTTTTGAATCTGTGAATTTCTACTTGACAATTTATGATGATTTGATTTTTCACGCTTTATTAGGAACTCAGGGAGTTTAATGTCTAATGAATTGATGGAAATGGGGGTTATAAAGAATAAAGGGGAATGAAGTGAAATGGCCACCCTACAATGTTTTTTTGTTCAAATGGCCTTTGACCAAATTCTCTAAAAGAAAAGAAAACTTAATTATTTAAAAGTATGAAAATACCACTTTATCCCTCTGATGTAAAACAAAATTAAAGAAAGAAGGAAGGCTTTCTTTCACGTCAAAAGTCATTCTTCCGCAAATTGAAAATTGAAAAATGTGTCCTTCAAATTCTAAATCCATTCTTCCTCAAATTAAGTATTGAAAAACATTTTGTCCTTCAAATTCCAAAAAATTGTCCTCTCCTTTATATTAAAAATCATATTTTTTTCTGAATTGAATTAGTTCTATGTTTTTTTAGGATTTTTGTTGAGGAAGAGGGTGAAGGTGAAGGTGGGACGTTGCCTTTTCGGTGGACAAACTTCTGCAGCGAGCGCCTTATAGGTTTCTTGTCACGGATGCTTTGGAACCGAAACATCTCATTATTTACATTAATTATGTGTTCGAGATGGTTACTGGGTACCGTGCAGAAGAAGTTCTTGGCTGCAATTGGTTAGTTTTTTTTTTTTTCATTTTTTGGGATTTTTCACCTTCTCTATTTATTATCGTTAATTATCAAATTTATGGATAGAGAATTGAAAGTTAGATGTTCAAACCAAATGTAAACACGGAATTGGCAATGTCAAACTTCTTTGTTTTGATATTTTGTTTTAGATTTCTCCTTTTTTTTTTTTTTATCAGCAATTAGAAACAGAAAAATTAGACTGACATTTTACGTTTATTTTGGTTCCCAGGTACAAGAATTCCACGAAAGTTCTGGCAGAAGGAAAACCAGCAAATATTTTTCTAAAGATAAACAAAATGTGAAAAATGAGATGGAAGTTGAGGAGGTTTCAACAAAAAGAAAGGCCCAAAGGGGTAGTGAAGAGTCAGGCAATGATGTCAAACCCTCACCTGGGAAAGAAGTTCACAAAGTCGAGGATGACGATGATGATGAAGATTTTGTCATGCCTTTTAAGAGGGTATCAATTGATACCACCTGGAGCAAGAAATTGAAAAGTGTGGTGGGTAAGGGAGTTGCTCAAAAGCTTACTGATGAAAGTGACGAAGATGACGCTAGAAAAGCAAAATCTAATCTCAAACCTATTGGTACGACTAGTGGAGGGAAAAATGCTTCTACCAGTCTAACTACTACCACAGACATGGATGCTGATGGAAGTGATAAAGAGGATATTGATGCTAAAACCAAAGATTTAGCATAAAAATCATACAGATTGATCAAAGTGACGATAAAGACTAAAAAATCCCAGGCGTTACTAACTTTCGCGACAAAGGTCTATTACCCATTTCAATAGCGAAGCTTTCAGGCTCATCTAGAGGTATACCTTCTGAATGAGACTTCCATTTCTACAATAATTTTCAAGAATTTGGGAACTCCGTTAAGGAAATGGAACAGAAGTCGGAATTTTGCTGAAGGGACTGAGGAGTCGAAAAATTTGTTTATGAAGCCAATTGCATGTTCGGATGCTATAAACATTGAGTTAGATGATGATGCAGAGTACGATTGGCTCATGAGTGTGAATGCTGATATTTTTGAAACGTTTGATGGAGTCGGATGAATTTAAGAGGTTGCAGAATAAGGAAGATGAGAGTGGTGTGAGAATGATGAGGGTTGATGGCAAAGATAAATGTGGAGGAGGTGAGTCAGGGAGTGTTCAAGAAGTTAACGTGGCGCGAAAAGTAAAGCCAAAAGTTCCATTTCATATTTCAATTATTAGGAAGCCACAAGAATAGTATAAGATCATCATAAACAATTCAAATTGGTCGTATGAGCATGTCTGGTTGCCGAGGAGTAAGGATAGGTCTAGATTCATAAATCCCTTGGTTAGTATTATATTTTTCCTTTCTAAATGGTTCACTTGTGCATTTATTTGGTTGTAAAATGATCAGAATTAGGAATTTTCTTGATAATATGAACAATTAGATTATGAATATGCTATGATGTATATTTTCAGAATTTTATTGTGTGGTGAATGATGGCAGGTGGATGGCTATTACCAAATTTGATTTCTTTTAAAAAGATGTTTAAATTGTGGCACTTTGTTAAACAAGGTTGATATTGTGCATATTCATGTAACTACATACATTTCCTTCATGTGACACGCAATATATTTAATATCGTTCTAGTACAAAAATACACAATCATTATAATAACGACATTGAAATCGTTCCTGAAGTACAAAACGATATATATATCGTTCCAATACGAAAAGTGAACTAATTTTCGTAACGATATTGAAATCGTTACCGTAACAAAAAACGATTTGGATATCATTTCAGTATGAAATATACGTTGATTTTCGTAACGATATGGACATCGTTTCTGTAATAAACAAACGACTTCAATATCGTTTCAGTATGAAATACACACTGCTTCACTGATTTTCATAACAATATGCAAATCGTACCCATAACAAAAAACGACTTAAATATCGTTTCAGTTATGACTATTAATAAAGACATTGATGTCGTTCTTTAAACAGGGCGCACGCCATCTTTGCAGGCTTAAGTGCGCACCTGGATGACTATTACGTCATCTTCAACTAAGTCTTCCAATTAATTACATCATAGGTCATTCAAAGACGTAGATATCATTTCTTCCCATATAAAACGACAACGATGTTGTTGTAGTGTCAAATCAACAAAACAAAGTAACAACGTCCATATAGTTTAAGTATAAATTTGTCGAGTTGGAACTCGTTTAAGTTAAAATCGTAACTAGAACGACTTATATGTTGTTTCTCCACACATAAAACGACCTATTTTAACAGAAACGATATAATTATCGTTTTATATAAACTAAAACGATATATATGTCGTTTTAGTTATGATTTAAACTGAAACAATATCAATATCGTCAAAATTGTACTCAAACGATATGGAAATCGTTGTGTATCAAATCCACAAAACAACATAATGACGTCCATATCATTTCAGTACAAATTTGACGAGTTTGAAATCGTTCCAGTTCAAATAATAACTACAACGACATAGATATCATTTCTTTTCATGTGAACAAATAATTATATCATTTTGGCTAAAAATAACGATTCGATCATCCACAACCACCCAACATGGCTTTAATATACGTAGGACGATCGAAAAAGATCATCAAGTGGGTTGATGTCACTCAAATGACTTAGAAAGAACGAACGAAGATACTTTCTTTATATCGGAATAGTTCGAAGGTTATATATAGTCATGAGAAGACAAATATTCCCATAATTTCTTTTAAATGAGATCGAACTCACTTGATAACCTATTTCGATCGTGCTACATATGTCGGATGGTTGTCGAGTGATATTGGATGGTCGAATCATCATTTTTAACATAAACGATATAATTATCATTTTATATAAACTAAAATGATATATATGTCGTTTTAGTTATGATTTAAACTGAAACGATATCAATGTCGTCAAAATTGTACTCAAACGATATGGACATCATTATGTATCAAATCCACAAAATAACATAACGATGTCCATATCGTTTCAATACAAATTTGAGGAGTTTGAAACCGTTCCAGTTCAAATAATAACTACAACGACATATATATCGTTTCTTTTCATGCAAAAAGATAATTATATCGTTTTGGCTAAAAATAACGATTCGATCATCCACAACAACCCAGCATGCCTTCAACATACGTAGGACGATTGAAAAATGTCATCAAGTGGGTTGATGTCACTCAAATTACTTAGAAAGAACGAACGAAGATACTTTTTTTCTATCGGAATAGTTCGTAAGTTGTATATAGTCATGAGAACACAAATATTCACATAGTTTCTTTTGAGTGAAATCGAACCCACTTGATGACCTTTGTCGATCATCCTACATATGACGAATGCATGTCGAGTTGTCGTGGACAGTCGAATCGTCGTTTTCAGCAAAAACGATGTAATTATCGTTTTGTATGAAAAGAAACGATATATATGTCATTCTAGTTATTATTTGAACTAAAACGGTTTCAAACTCGTCAAATTTGCACTGAAACGATATGAACGTCGTTATGTTATTTTGTGGATTTGATACATAACGATATCCATATCGTTTGAGTACAAGTTTGACGACATTGATATCGTTTCAATTTAAATCATAACTGAAACGACATATATATCGTTTTAGTTTATATAAACGATAATTATATCGTTTCTGTTATAATTATCGTTTTTTAACATAAACTTTATAATTATCATTTTATATAAACTAAAAGATATATGTATCGTTTTAGTTATGATTTAAATTGAAACGATATCAATGTCTTCAAAATTGTATTGAAACGATATGGACGTCGTTATGTATCAAACCCACGAAATAACATAACGACGTTCATATCGTTTCAATACAAATTTGACGAGTTTGAAATCGTTCCAGTTCAAATAATAACTACAACGACATAGATACCGTTTCTTTTCATATAAAACGATAATTATATCGTTCTTGCTAAAAATAATGATTTTTATCTCTCCAAATTTGAACTGAAATGATACGGATATCGTTATATTATTTCGTAAGTTTGATACTTTTGATTTGTTGCCATTTTTCTAAAATTATGCGAGAAAAGGTCTCCATTGAACAAATGACAAAATTTTGGGAGTAGTGTATTTTCATACTGGAACAACATCAATTTCGCTTTATATCTCAAGAACGATTTCAATATCGTTATGTAAATTAGTGCAATTTTCGTACTAGAACGACATAAATATCGTTTTGTGTTTCAGGAACGATTTCAATGTCGTTATAAAAATCTATGCATTTTCCATACAAGGATATTTTAGTAATTTACAAATTGTATTTTCCTTTTCTTTGTATCTTGAGGTCATCTAACTAAAAAACTAAGTTGGTGGACTTTTTAAACTAAAAAAGAGGTTAGAGGTTGTAGGGGATTACCGGATTAGAAAAGATGGTAACTTGGTAATGGTATTTGGTAAAAAGAAGTCAACATATAATCTGTGGGATGTGAGAATTGGGGGTTTTAAAGACATGGTCACTCAATTATTAGAATTGTTTCATTTTAGTCCTGATTTGTTTACTTCTAAGTTAATAACTGAATTTGTTGATTTGGGCCATGTGGATTTGCTAATGCCATTAATTTATTTTAAGTTCCAATGACCATATTACTGCTTGTATTTCATTAAATCTAATTTATTAACATTTTGTGAAATTACAGGAGAGTTGATTGATGTATTTTTTGTTATAATTTTACAGTTAGCAAGTGTTAGTTATTGAGTGACTTCAGTCAAATACTATGGTTCCTAAATATGCATCTGGAGCTCGAAAAAAGAAGAGAGAAAGAGTAGAGGCATTAATTCGAATCCAGACTGGAGATATGGATAAGTATTTTCATAACAAGAAAAGAAAATAGAAGGAATGAACATCGAAAAATTTAGTGATTGAGGAACAACAAAATCAGAATAATAACGATAATGTAGATGATCGAAAAGAGAACGATTTAACCTGTCAATATGAATGAATCAAAGCAGAATGACAAAGATAATGTTCAACATGAAGATTTAAATCAAAAGAATTTATTTTCTTTGAATTTTGATGATCCTGGAAATTGGAAGGACATTCCCATTGATCAAAAGATAAGGGACTTTTTAGTTGAAATGGATCCAAAAAGAGTTGATAACATCTTGTTTCCCAAAGATAGTCAAGGTTATAAGCGAATACTGGCAAATGGGCAGACAATTGATAGAAGATGGCTAGTGTATTCAATTTCTTTATATAAGATATTTTGTTTTTGCTGCGAGTTGTTTAAAATAGAAAAACGATGAAAAATATTGGTCAATTGGGTAATGACGGATACAAAGATTGGCATAATGTGCATCGGCACCTTACAATTCGTGAAGTGGCTAAGGAGCATATAGTTGCATGACTAGTTGGATGGAACTGAAAATAGGCTTCAAACAAAACATACAAGTGATGAAGGTATACAATTGGCTATCAACAAAGAAATAGAGCATTGGAAACAAGTGTTTACAAGGATAATTTCTATTGTGAAAAGACTTGCTAAAAATACTTTGGCATTTTGAGGAAATTTTGAGCAACTTTATGTTGAGAACAATGGACTTTTTTGCAAATGATCGAAATGGTTGCTGAGTTTGATCAATAATAAAAGAACACATTTGATGTACTCAAGCACGTGAGATTCAGTATACATATCTTGGTCCTAAGATTCAAAATCAATTGATACAAACTTTGGCAAACGAGGTAAGAAATGCAATTGTCACAAAAGTGAAACAAGCAGTATTTTTCTATCATACTTGATTGTACTGTAGATGCGAGTCATGAGGAGCAAATATCTCTAGTAATACGATACGTGGATGATTCAATAGACTCGTCGTTGGTACAAGAATATTGGTTTGAATTTTTTAAGGTGTATGATACATCATAACTTGGACTTTTCACCGAGCTTAAAAATGTCTTAAAGAATCTTGAGCTTGATATTAATAATATAAGAGGTCAAAGGTACGACAATGGAGCTAACATGTGCGGGAGACATAGAAGTGGACAAAAAAGGTTACTTGAAATAAATCCTAAAGCTTTCTATATTCCATATGGTTGTCATAGTCTTAATCTAGCATTATGTGATATGACAAATTGTTGTTCTAAAGCTATGTCCTTCTTTGGAGTGATACAACGCATCTACACAGTGTTCTCTTCTTCTCTCAAACGATGGAAAATTTTTAAAGATAATGTTGAAGGTCTGACACTTAAGCCATTGTCACAAACACGCTGGGAAAGTGTCAAGCCCATAAAAGAGCAATCTGTACGAATAAGAGACGCTTTACTTGACTTGGCAAAACATTGCTGAAAACCTTAAAACAAAGAGTGAAGCTGAGTCCTTAGCAATATATGAACTAGAGAATTTTGAGTTCTTGCTTGGCAGGTCATTTAGGATAAGTTGTTGCATGCTATGAATACTGTGAGTAAATTTTTTCAAGTCGAAAACATAGATATTGATGAAGCCATCAAACATTTAGAAGCACTTATTTTGTTTCTCGAAAATTATAGAGAATCTGGATTTGCTAGTGCCATTGATGAAGCTAAACAAGTGGCAAGTGAAATGGGAATTGAAGTTGTTTTCCAAGAGAAATGCAACATTCGAAGAAAGATACAGTTCAATAAAAGTGGCAGTGAAGAGGTAACACAATCAGCTGAAGAATCTTTTATAGTTGCTTATTTTCTCTTTATAATTGATCAAGCTCGATCTTCACTTCAAACTCGTTTTGAACAATTTAAACATTATGAAGAGATATTTGGATTTTTGTTTAATTTGGAGAGATTAAAGAATATGCATGTTGACAGTTTGTTGAAATCCTGTAAGAATCTTGAGCAGTATTTGAACCATAATGGACGTTCAGATATTATTGGTGATGATTTATGTACGGAGTTGACAGTCTTGAAATGCTATTTACCTAGAGAAACAAAAAGAGCAATTAATATGCTAAATTACTTGAAGAAAATGAATGATTTTTTTTTTCGAATACTTGCATTGCTTACAAGATTTTGCTCACAATACCAATTGCACTTGTATCAGTAGAAAGAAGTTTCTCCTATTCGAAATTGATCAAGACTTATCTACGATCAACTATGTCACAACAAAGATTGAATGGATTGACCATGTTATCCATTGAAAAGAAATGGTTGAACAACTTGACTATACAAATTTGATCGATATTTTTGCCTTAAAAACAGTAAGACAGGTTGTATTTAAGTGATTTTTTAGAACATTTTCGTATTATTATTTGATTGTATTATAAATATTTTGAATATTTCATTTTCATTTGTTGCTTTATTGTTGATTTTAAGTTAACAAATTTAGTTCCCTAAAACTCTTATAAATGAAAAAAATGGATTGCTTACTGTGACTTAGGAGTCCAAATTCTAAAGTCCGCCTCAAGCTCCGCAAAACACATGTCCAACACTGTTACTACTTATGTCTAGACCATCGCCTCTGTTACTCATATTCAGATATTCAGAGCATCACCTCTACATCAGCTTATCACAACTGCTTATATCTAGAGTCTTATCTCTGCATTAGCTTCATCGCGACTACTTATCTTTAGAGTATCGTCGTTATCCAAAAGTCTACACATTATATGAATATTCATACATGGACTTGGGGGACTACTATGATTCTAGTATCTTAGTATCATTACATTATTATTGCTAGCATATGCTAATGATGTCAAGTATTCTTGCCACATCATTGCTAGCATGCCATAACACTATTTTCACTACTGTCAGTGAGTATGTCACATTATCTACATTATCAACATGTGACTTGCTTTATATTAGCAATATTGTTACACCGAGTTGTGCAAACATATGATTTACTATGATGCATGATAGACCTTCTACACATTATGTTTTGTTACAATGCATAATCACATTATATTTTGGAGATATTTTAACTATAATTATCTCTCTTTATTGTCATTATTACAGAAGAAATGCTGTCGAAATTTTGACAAATTATATGCAGTGTCTATCTTTCAAGGCAATTCGTAAGTCATCTATTATTCAACTTCACACATATATTTTCTGAGGTAGTTCGTAAGTCCTCATTATTGGAGTGGTTTATATTCTCGAGGCAATTCATAAGTCCTCGCTTATTTGGGATCAATACATATTTTCGAGTTAGTTCTTAAGTTTTTGCTTATTAGAGCTACTCATATTTTTATAGTAATTTATAAGACCTCGTCTACTTGACAATATATATTTTGAAATCCGACCCGCACATGAATGTACGACTCAAACTTGGGGGACTATTGTTACACCTATAAATTATGCGACATGTTCAGACGGAGACAGTCTTATGTATATCTACTTGGCATCAACTATTTAATTGAATTGGGCTTATTAAATCAAGTAACCTCGTCTTGGGCATGAACTTGGGCCCATCTCACTACTCAGCCCACTTCCAGTTCTCTATATATATGTGATTTCATTTCACACAAATGTACGATTTCTTACCTGACAAAACCCTTTCTCCCGTCTCTTACACTCTTTATATTTTGTCCAGCCGTTGACTTAATCGTCGAAGTGCAAGCAGTCGCTGGACCTTTTTCTTAACCAATGGCCTTTACCTTCTAATGAGATGTTCAATGTGCATGTGATGTCCACGTGGACGAGACATGGTTGGGATTCTATTGACGTATTTTTCGAGGTCAACACGAGTTTTGTGCATTATTTATTTAATTAAAATCTAAACGATGATTTTGTTAATTAAGGTTTAATTTATATTTCGATTAGTCTTTTTAATTATCCAACGTGAGCTTAGAGATACAATAATTTTAGGTTTAGTGTAGGGACCATTCATCATTGGGATGTGGTTTTACTTACTATAAACAACAATATGATTCAAGTGAAGCACTGAGTTGACTCGATGGTTCAATGGATCTATGAAAAGAATAGCTTTATTATCATTTTTAAAAAGAACGTGAATTATTTTTAACAAATCGAAAAAAATAATAAATCACTAACTAAAGATATTAAAAAAAAAAGAAGCAAAAATACTCGACGGATTGGGAACGAGAATGGCTGACCCACCGTATTGACATCCCTAATCACCTACAGTTACATGGCCCCTTGTTCTCATTTTCCCCTAGTTTCTACCTGTGTTCCTACATCTGATGGAGAAACCGGTGCATAATTTACATGATATATTAACTTAAAAAATATGTATGATATATATTCAAATATAAATTATCATATAGAGTTTCAACTTGCCAAAACCAAGATTCGTGTATGAAAAATAAGTAAAACGACGACTTACTGACATTTAAAAAATATAGAAATTAGAAAGAGGTGAATTAAGGCTATGTAAGCAATTTCATATCTCCTTAAGATGGATCTCACCTCGTGCACTGGTCCTAATAAGATCAAACACACATCTTCCAAAATTAACATAGCACAATATTAATTTTGCCTAAAGACCTAAAGCTAGACTTTACTCTTTTTGACCGGATGATGTCGAATATCAAAATATCAAACACAAAACTCGTAAACAATTTGAAAACTATTTTGAGATTATTTCGAGAAGAAATGAGGAAGAAATCAATTTATTGAATTGATTTGGAAGGAAGAAAATAGAATTAGGAAAATCCAGTTTATATATTTCAACATGTCTCTTACTAATGGTCGCATCTTTTAACAAAAAAATATTTTAACCATAAGATCACACAATTGTAAATTGGAACATGATATAGTGGTTTAGATCACATCCATATCAAAAGGTCATGACTTTTCATTGCGCACATCTTTTAAATAGTCACACCCAATCTAAAAAAACCATAACTCTTTTATATGAATTATTTGCATTTGAAAAGTCACATTGAGATATTGCACCATTTGAGAATTTTCTAATTCACACATTTAATTGTTAACTAACTCGTAAAATCCAACAATCTCTTACATAAATGAAAAAAAGTCGACTTAGAACAAAAATATAAAGAAGAATACTACCAAAAGATAATGCATCATGATAGGTAGTTTTCGCTTTGAACCTTCCTTAGTATAATATATCAGACTCACTTGACTAATTAATAAATACAACGTTTTGAACTGTCGACCGCTATTGTAACCCTGACAATATATCAAACACATTATCTCTCACATCAAAATTTGATTTTCTATTGTGTTCGTTATTTCGGCCATGAACCTTCTTGGATTCTACAAGTGCATTATTGAAAATTCACCTGAGTAAAATTCTCTTAAATCGGCCAAGTTCGCACTCACATAGAGTAACAATCTGAACAATCTGAAAATACTTACACTTGCAGATTTTCGGGACTGATTTGAATAGAGTAACAGGATAAAATCAGAACAACATGATCAACATAGTCAAAATCGAAACAAATCATGAACATAATGTGATTCGAGCCCACCAACTTCATGATGTGTCCTTAAGATGAATTTTCTCCCATCTATCATGTTTAAAGGCAGTCAACAACTTCTTTCAGGATAGAACAAACTTCTTATCTTACGAAAGTAGCATAACAATTAGTAAGAGTTCCAACGAAATCAATGTGGCATTTTTCGTATTCGAAAAATAGTATCGGAATGTAGGGAAATAAGTGAGATTCGATGTAGGAATGACTGAAATGAAAATGGTGAAATTTTTTTAGCGGAGATGCATACTATTTATATATTTATTCACAGCATTTCGAGCAATCTACAAACCTCTTCAAAATAGTCGTGACGGTTACGCCAACCTTTCAAAACAAACATAAATGTATGTTCAGACCAAAACCATGCGTTTGTTATATTCGATTAATAGATATCAATTACATCGGTGATTGGCATTTGTTACGTCGATTACAGATGTCTGGAACATAATCCAGAAAATTTTCCCAGAAACAAAGGTTGGAATGATCCTTAAAAATAATTTCAATAAGTACTCAATAATTTGATTAGTTATAATTTGGTTCAAAAATTTAAATAAATATTGTTCAAAAAGATATTTGTAAGACAATGACTCACACATCAAACCCGAACCGTGGTGATTTGACTGGAAGGACGATGACGCGTGTATGGATATTGGTTCGAATCCAATAGAATCTAGGTTTCATCCTTCTAAAGACGAGTGGTATCCCTTGGGACCAAATCCAATTATCAAACTTTCACTATATAAACCAAACAATTTTTCCTAAAATTTTCTGTGGGATAAGATTTTAGCAATTCATTCAAATTATCATTTAAAGTTTCAAGTGTGCAACTTAGAAATCAGATATTTTATTTAATTCTAAATATTTTTTGATAAATAAATATATAATGTTAATCGCTCACAGAGTATAACATGAATATTTTGATCTCGTTAATTTTAAAGTATGTGAAGCCCACAGAAATTTGAGCTTAAAATTGCCCATTTTCACTAAAAAATTAAACCATTTAAAACAAACATGAATTATCCACATATAATTATCGATATCTCTTTCAAGAATGAAAATTCATATTTTATAGAGATTTGAAGTCACGTATACATCTGAAGTTTGAGAATCTTAATAGTCAAATATCGTAATATGTTCATTTTATAACATACTAGCATGTCGCGATGTCTATAGGCTAAACCTTACTGTTCGATTTAATGGGCTAGCAAATTGGAACATTATGAGCAATGTAAATTGAGGAAATTACACAAATTCGGGTGTTTAAAGATTGATTTTCAAAAATCAGGTTTAAAGTTTAATTATTCAAAAATTAGGCAATAATTTTATATTTTAATTAATATAATAATATTATTAAACATAATATTAATAACCCTAATTTTATCAATTCCTTACTTCCTTCCTCTCGTCTCCTCCCTTCTCCATTGTCTTTCTCTCCTTCTCTTTCCCCTTCCTCCCCCGTCTCTCTCCCTGTGAGTCGTTCACTGCATCGCGATGTTGCTTTGAACGCATGACGCTGCCATGCGACGCTGTCGTTCACGGCATCGCGACGGATGGTGTGGGTGTGTGCGTAGTGGCGAAGTGGAGTTGTGGTGATGGTGTTGCGTTGGGGTGTGGTGGTGGTGTTGATGCTAGTTGTAGTGGTGTTTGACCAGTTGTGGTGCAGATGTGGTGGGTGGTGGGTTCAGATGTGGTTGGTAATGGTGGTGATAATGTGTGGTTGGATGCAGTGGTGGTGGGTGTGTGTATTATGGGTGCGGTGGTATGGGCAACGTGGTTGTGGCACTGCCGATGTGTTGTGTTTGACCAGTTGTGGAGCAGATGTGGTGTGTGGTGGGTTGGTAGGTTCAAATCTAGTTTGATGGTGGTGGTGATAGTGGTAAGGTGGTGATGTTGTGGTTGCGATGTTGTGTTGTTATTGGTGGTGGTGGTGGTGGCTGCGGCGGCTGTGGCTGTGGCTGTGGCGACGGGATGATGAGTGTTTGTGACAACTATTTGGTTGATTTGTGACCAAGTATTTTGTGGTGGATCGGGATCGAGGTTGGTTTTTTGGTGTATGTAACCAACTACTTGGTTCTCTGTGACTAACCATTAAATCGTGACTTTAAAATTTGATAATTTGTGATCAAAAATTTGAAAATATGTGACCGATAGATAAACTGTGACATATATATTTTTTGATCTGTAACCAACAAAATAAACTGTGACCTATAAAATTTGTGACTTATAATTATGAGCCTGTTTGGTAGGGATTTTTGGGGGAAGAATTGATTTTAAATAGTGATATGATGGGAAATGTGTGGTTGAAAAAGAAGAAAAAAGTATTGATGTGATGGAAAATATTATTATGTATCTGTGACCATTAATTATATATTATTATATTTAATTAATAAATAAATACCTGATTTTTACATTTTTAAACTTAAATCCTGATTTTTTTCGTTTGTGAAACTTCAAGCCTGATTTATGATTTTTTTTTTCCCCATGTAAATTCGTGGATCTCATCAATAAAATAAGCCAAGTATACCCAATTATGACCCTTTATGTAATACAACATATGCATAGTAAATAATAAAATTGTCCTCAACATACTTATATTAAGCTGTCTACTTGTACAGACAATTTTAATAGATGCAGTTGCAGAATTCCAACTGACAGCTTTTCATTGGATTCAGTATAAAAAACAAACTTAAATTGGACAATCAAATTTCGCCAAATCGGCATATGTCAACCCATCTGATAAAAAAATATGTACAAATAGCATTTTTCTAATTTAATTATACTTATTGCATAAATAGTAATAATTATGCCAATCTTAAATGTATTTCTTTATTTATTTCCTTTCAATCCTTTAGTTTGTCGTTTTGTTAAGGGCCATTGTATTAGCTGTTGCCATTTAAAATAAAGATCTTTAGTAGATTTTAACTCCCTTGCAACGGGGCTATAAAAGTATGGGAAGATTAACAAACCATATTTGGTTTGGCTAAAAATCTGAATTTTAGTAGATTTTGAGAAAAATTAATAAAAGGTATGTTTAAAAAATTGATAAAATTTGTGAATCTCTTAAAATGTGGGTTAATTTTAACTTAATTTTTTATAATTTTTTTTAGCTAAACCAAATATAAACTTATTTGTAAATCAAAAATTCAAACAATATTACTTCTCCCACCAACCCAACTTCATACCATCCATCGGGTCAAATCCATTGGCTGATTTTAACATCTTTCACTTTTCAGATTCAACTACTTCAGTTCCAGATTAATAGCATTAGAGATATATATATATATATATATATATATATATATATATATATATATATATAAAATATATTACGAAAGCATACAAAGTCATGTTGAAAACATACGTGCTCCTGCAGTACATGACACGAATGACTAGAACCTGTTATTGAGGAACCCTATTTGTTTGAGAAGAGGACTCAAAGTTTCCATTATCTTCTCGCACGGATGGTTGTGGATTCCCTCGTACGTTGTCACAACAATGCTTGTGTCCTTGGTTAGCCTTTGAACTTGTTTCTTCACGTTGCACGTGTGATGTGTGCATCGATAGTAACTCCTTTGCATGCAAAATGACGAAGGAAATAATCAAAATGTTGATCAATTATCCAAAACATATATAATTTATGGAGATAAAACAACAAATTATGCACGAAAAAGTGATTATCGATCGAAAAGGGTACATGTGTATTTTCCTCTACGACGTATTTTTGTGTATACATATGTTCACATGTGTCTATTTCCATGTACCAACACAAATATGAATTTACATGTGACATTGCATTAATATTAAACCTTAATTACAATATCAAAACTATCCTAAACAAGTTATATTATATTGTCAATACACACACCATGATTTAAGATCATTTGTGGATTTTATTATTTATTATTTTTATTTTTTCGGGGGGGGGGGGGGGGGGGGGTTCATCACATGCTCCTCTAGATATAAGGGTTTGAGGAATTTCTAGGATTATATTATTTTCATTCAATAATTTTAAATTTGGAAAAAGGGTCTTGTTATTAATACAGATTAAGCCTATGTTTGGGCTCCATTAAAATTTTAGTTAATTTTTCATTTTCTTCTTATCAATCACACTTTTTCAATAAAATAATATTACATGTAAATTCAAAAATTTCTTCTTCTTTTTTTAAATATACATTCTTTAAAGAATTACTATTTCAAAATACTTTTTTTTTAAAAATCCAAAATCTCATTACAATGAATCCCAAACAAGGGTTAAATGTTTTCCATGAGGAAAAACAAATATACATTTTATGCTTTAGACTTTTGTATTTATACTACATTAGAGCTTATATTTTTTTTTCTTGCATTTCCATATTTTAAAATTATTTTTTCTTATTTTTCTAATGTCTTATTTTATACTACATTAGACTTTTGTATTTATACTACATTAGTTCTTTTTTACCTCTTGTTACTCAAAATGATTACTATAAGAACTTGGCGTTCCATAAAATGCCAGCCTTTTAAAATGAGTATTTCAAAATCTCATATATTTCTTCTTTATTCGAAGTTAAGATTTAACCTTAACAATAAAGTCTCAATACATAATTTATTTTATTTTATTTTAGAAAAAGAACAAATTCGATAAATTTCTGACTAGAAAAAGGAAGAGAAGAAGAAATCCAAACTCTGACCCTTAAAAAAAAACTCTCATCTAAATAAAAAATGTGGAAGAATAAAAGTTTCCCTGTTTGGTACCGATTGAAATCTATATTTCAATTTAAATAAAAGTCAATAATTTATTTCAACCACATATTTTATGGATCCCACAACTTTTTAATCACACATTTCATCAGCTTCTATTAAAATCTACTAAAAATTTGATTTTAATCTCACTAAAAAGGGGCTTTGTAATAGTTTCAAATATACAATAAAAACAAAATGTTATGTTATAATCCAAAACTCATATCTGCTTTTGGAAAGAGGTTAAAAAACGGGGAATATATTTTTGTAATTTTTAAAAAGGAAAATTATACGTAATATTTAAAAAAAAAAAAAAAAAAGGCCATGCAAAGCTAAAAAATCGATGAATAACCTGGGAAAGTTGCTATTTTTGACAGATTTTTGGCCGTATTTTCTCCAACGATAGCCATCATCAAGTATATCTTCTTCACTCCTGGTTTGAAAGGCAAATCTTGGAATGGTGGATTTTCTATTTCGACCACCTCTTCTTTTATCCTTAATATTTTCGCTCTTATCTTCATAAGCAAATTTGGCGACATTTTCAGATGTTTCAGCAGCATTTTGTTGAAAGCTATGATTATGATTATAATTACGAGACATTAAGCTTTCCAAATTCGTATTTGGCAGAAGGGTTGTTGGAATAGAAGACGTGAAGAGACAAGTAGGGTTGGTGGGCGGCGGTGGCAGTAGTGGCGGTGGAAGTGGTGGTGAGGCTTCTTGTTCTTCCATATTGAAGGGCTCCTCCAAAATATTCTAGAGGGCGAATATGGAAGTCTTTGGGATGTATTTATACAGTTCAAAAAAGGCGTGGTACGCTCACCAACACACACACACATTGTGTACGAGAGAGAGTTGGTCATAGGATTGAAGAAGAAGAGTGTTGTTCCATCTGTTTTCAATGCAGTAAACTCAGGCCAACTAAAATTCAACTAATTTCAGTTCAACTGCCCCACAAAACGTAGATAAATGCATCAAAACGTGCATGCCCTTGTTAGCTCTCGTTATTTACAATGCACTTTTATCTATACATACATACATACATGTATGTGAGTGTATTTTATAATATTGAGTTAAATCACCAATTCTTTGGTCATCATCAAAATATGGGAAAATTGCAAACCCTTCACTTAGTTGCAAATCGTACCCAAACCTTCAATCTGTTGCACCCACAATTCCAAACTTTTCATTTCGTCTCGCTTGGAGGAAAATGGATGAAATCCGACAATTCTTCCATTATTGACCAAGATAAAAATTTGACTCATTCTGATCAATTGAGTGAAGGGTAAAATGGTCAATTCACTATTCCCACTTTTAAAATCAGAAGCCTTTACATATCCCACAAGTTGAACCGGAAGTAGCAATGTATACCATTCTCTTCCACGATGGATTAACCCAAAAATTTTGCATTTACGGTTTGACTATGTTTTCTCTATTTAATCTGACAGTCATACGATGTGCTAGAGTCACTTTTGATTTTTAATGTGATTCTACATATTTTGATCATAGTTACACCATGATGGAATATTATTTTCAAAGATCCGAAATTTTGTGTGTGACCATAGTAAGATAAGCTATGTAGACTACGTGGACCCTGATTTTTTGTAATAGATTTTGACTAAACAATGCTATGAAGATGTTGGGATAATTTGAGCAAATAAGGTATCTTTATAGGCTTGTGAAGAAGTTGAGTGAGGCATCCTCTTTATTAGTAACTGATGCTGATTTTATGAATTTGGTTAAGTTACTTGGTGAAAAAATAGTTGTTGATCTGTATTATTTGCCTGTAGTAGAAGTTTTGGAATTGTCATGGGATGATACATTACCTTCTAAAATTTCTGTTATTTATCTTGAAACTGGTGAGAGTTTGGAGAGTGTGAATGAGACAGGTGAACCAATCAAGAGTAAGAAACTTCATCAAAATAAAATAGATCAAAAGGCATACTATGTATTTGATGACACATTGAAAGGTAATGACATATATATTATTCATGAACCTGAGATGGCACACGATGAAATAGATGTTAATGCTCGAGGGAGATGTTGAGGATGAGAATTTGGGTGTAATTGAAATAGAGGTTGAGGTGCAGATGATGAAGGAATAGCAAATAGATGTTGAGGTGTATATGATGGAGGACTAGGAAAACAAAAGTTCAGGTGCAGATGATGGAGGAATAGAGAACAGAGGTTCAGGTGCAGCAAACAGATACTGTCAATAATGTACTCCATCCTACAATGACAAATGAATTTTAGTAATTAATAAGCATTGTTTTCAAACATAGGATCGGCTAAGCAAGGCCTACGAAATGAAGGTCCTCACAGACTGGGAGTCAGTGATGAACTATCTTCACCAACTGTAACTGTGAGGATTGTTCCTTACAGTCAATGAAGAGTTGATGAACGATACAGAGCCAAAATTTAAACTCAATCTATAGAGCCCAACAATATTTTGAACAAAATATTCACAATTTAAACGAACTAAAGAAAGAAAAATAACAACAAATTTGAAAAAAGTTAGATTGATCGGATATCAACATTGAAATGAAACTTCTTGCACTTATTTTAAGATTAATCTGATGCCAGCGGAGAGTTCACCCACAATCTTGAATTGCAAGATTTGAATTCTTCTTCTAGCCTTCAATTTTGTTTTGAGATTACACGTCCTTTGTGTTACTGAGGTTTTATACAAGGGAATGCTTTGTTGGGTAATATTGCAATGAAAATTAACGGGTCAAAGGCCATTTGAGTAAATTGATCGGGTCACCTTATATTTGCCAATAATTCCCCAAAAATATGATCATCCGCCTTCTTCTGTTAATTCTGTCCATAACTCCAATTTCATCTCCAATGGCTAAGTAAATAAGATTAAAAAATAAATAACATTTTTTCATCAATAAACCTATTTTACTATCAACGTAACTTCTAAATAAGAAAAATATAAAGCATCCAAACAAAATTTACTTTACTCTTGGTCGATTATGAGAAGAAATGAGAAAGAAGAAAAATAGGTGCCTTTAATCTCTTTGCAGCAAAACTAGTATTCATTAGATCAAGCTATCTGGTGGGTATTACCAGCTGCAACAAATATATTATGACCAAAACTGTACACAAATTAAAGATTTTCAACAAAATGTGAACACCACAGGCAGGTTTCAGAAAGGAGAGGAGGAAAAATTCACTACTTTTCATCAAATGCTCTCTAATAGGACCTGGCAAATAAATGCAGCCACTCACAACCTAATTATCCTATAATCAACTTCGAATAATTTTTTTAAAGAGTTGAAATACATCCCATTCACAGGATACCATATGGTGCTTTGGGAAACACGGGCAGATCCAATGAGCCAACAACAAATTTTCATGAAATTTATTCCATGCGTCTAAATAGTAGAAAGGACATGAAATATCAGCTGATGATCATTTGGTTCAGGAATTCAGGTTGCTCAGGGAAATGCTCCAACAGCTCATCTTTTGTGACCCAGACAAAATCTTCACACTTTTTAACATTAAACTTGTTGGTAGCGATCACTTGAGACTTGAAAAAGAAGCGCTGACAAAAGTTGCAAGAAAACAAGAGAGTTAAGTATACAAAAATACATGGTGGGATTTTATGGCCGGGAAATCTTCTGTTTGGTGCATTCACAGAGTGAACGTTGTCTAAAGAAACAATACATATATTCATATAGTTAGAGCCAACCAGAAGGTTTAAGATGTTTACCTTGAAAGAATTAATGCCCTGGTCAGCTTCCGCAGGCTGTATAGCCATATGGCCCATTGGAGCATTGCCAACAAAATAAGTGTGAGAAAGATCTCCAATCACAGATTCTAATGCAGACTCTGCACACTGCAAATATATGGGAATAATTTCCTCACTCTAATAATTTAGAATCAATAAACTTCAAAAGGAAAAACTGTAAAAACTTGCGGAAAATAAAAAAAAAAATTGAAAGTAAGAACCACCTCACGCAGAGTATTTTCAGATGCATAAACTTTCTCTGGGAAATGCCAGACACTTTCGCCATTTGGAGAACCAAATGTTGGGCCATAAAGGAGAAGATACAACCTTCGGTCTAGTGCTCTTTGTAATGACCTATGAGGCAATATATGCACTAACACAGGTGAGTTTGCATAGAGAAAAGCTAAAAATACTACTGTAGTTGCATGAGCGAACTGAATCAGATTAAAGAGAGACGATACCAATCAGATCATTTGATGCACATACTGCTACTTTGGCAGAGCATATGGAGCGAAAATAAAAGTACTTTGAGGATTACCTCTCAATTTTTATTTATCCTCGAGGAAGGCGCTGGCTACTTTTAGTATAGATTATAATAGGAGGCAAACAGTTGAAGCGCAATAGGTTCTTCTCTTTTTTATTCTTTTGTCGACAGGAAATAAAATATATTATGTACTGGTGAAAACTGAGATAAGCATTCATACTGCTAGAAATGGTATTGGTATGTGACTAAGAACCAGATAAAATAGTCGCAGAGAGAGTTAAACTATCCAAAAATAGAGGGAAAGGTCTAAACTATGTCCTCAAAACAAACAAAGGGCATCCTCAACACTCAATGATAAGAAAGAGAGATTGGTAATTCATTCCTATGTAAATTAACCTTTATTACATTTTACATCACATAAATACAATATATTACCTTTTATTGTTAGATTTGTCTGCCTCAGTGATCCGTGAAGCTGGTTCAAACTCAATTTGATAATCACCTTTTCCCCTGGAAATTTATATGACCATTACATAGTAAATACTAAAGAACACGTCTTAATCAACAATATAAACATTTAAAAGAAAGATAATCCTGCATGCATGGTTCTGTTGCTATCCCCTTTGTCAATAGCCACATTCGCAGTAAATAAATAAATGTGAATGCATAAAAACAAAAAGCACGATGCTTCTATATTTGCCTATTTGAGATGTATGATCTTGTGAGTGAGAGTATGAGAGAGAATTGGGCATCACCATCAAAAGTCCAATCAAATGCAGAGTTATTGCTGATGTCCGTCTTTAACAAAGAGAAATACACAGAACTTCTCTTAAAAGGAGAACAGTGAACATATGAACCGCACTATCAACCATCATTTCTAAAGTGCATTTGCTAATAGAGAACTAGTAACCACAGGCTCTTTGTAAAATCAGAAATACGTCAACGAAAAGAAGAAGAAAAGAAAAATTTACTACCTGGAATCAGATTTTTTCAAGAAAGCTTCTGGGTATTCCCGCCGATATTGCTGCCTCCATCGAAACCTAAACGTGCATCCCAACCATCAAAAGAAAAATGCCAAACAAATACATAAGTTCATCCAGACCAGCGGTAAGCAACAACAATAAATGGCATATGTTATGGAACATATTCATACATTCTGACGCTCTTATTTAAGTAAATATAAGGGAAAACTATTTATTTTCACATCTCTAATCCTAATAAACAGGAAAAATACGCTAGGATTCCTATATTCATATTCATAGTTTGTGTAAACCACTATCAGTTCACTATTAAAATTTCTATCACGCTTCCTCAACTCTTTTTCCCAATAATAAGAGCTTGTTTGGCTACACTCAACAAGTCTACTTATAAGTAAATAAGTAATTTTTACTATTGGTGAAGGTTGAAAATAAGTTGCCTTTTTAAGATATACTTTCAGTGAAAGTACTTTTTTAACATAAGAGTACGAAAAATTTAAGTTCTCTAAACTTGTTTAGAAACAAAAGGTTTAATTTTACTTTTTCTACTGGAGAACTTTTCAACATAGTTGTAACTATGAATACGTAAAGTTCAGATGGTATCGTATACTAAAATCTGTAATCTAAAGGTTGTCACAGCTACATCAGAAAATTATTCTTCAGATTTTAACTCAAGACAGTCAAACATGCTGTCAAAACCCATTTCCTCCTTGTTTACCATAGAAAACAAAGGAGAAACAAAATGGAATAAGATCACAAACAAAAGCTGGTTCACTTTCACCATTTCTACAATTTGCATTGTGTAATCCGAAATGGAAAACAATTAAACAGAAATGTATGAACACAGAAAAAATGCCTACGAGAACTCTTGAAAAGCATATACAGAAGGGTCAATTTTGGGGATGACGACTGGGAGTCTCTCAAACACTACTGAAGCTACAATCTTATCATTGCTATTCTTCAATGTTGAAGTGCAAAACCCTTGCTCTGTTACCAGAGACTGAGCCAGCCTCACATACGACCATGTTCTTCGCATTTTCTACAACCTAACCACCAAAATAGAGAGAAAGTTCAGATTGCTGTAAATTATTATACACATATTCAAGCTATAATCAGTTGTACGTGGAAGAGGATTTGTTAAACCCTAATAGAACCATGCGAACAAAGAAGAGAGTGAAAAGGAGGGGGTTTACCTGCAATTGGTAACGACAATTGAATGGGTTGGGATATATGTTAGCTATGGTCTGAATAGGAATGGGAAAGGCCAGTCTTAGTTGCCCCTCTCTTCAATAATTTACTGTCACAATAATGTTACGAAGTTTTAACTCCAGCATTTTGATGAAGATGGTTGGAAATGTTGAATAATTAATACATAATTCCAACTCCTGCAGGCCGTAATGTTATCTGTATATAAGCTATACTGATTGGAATTCTTCATTTAAACCAAGAGCAGAGATTGATTCAATTAATACTTCAACCTTTCTAAACACCCTTTTAGACAAAGCATAGATCAAACAAATGTGCAGATATACTTGAAGAATTCAAAGCCCAAGAATGAACCCTAAAAAATATAGATTATTCAATAAAATAAAACACATTATCAAACTCCATTTATGAACTGCCCTTTCAATTGTAAAAGCAAATATAACAAATAACAATCAAAAGTATCAAAGTAAAATGTAATAAATCTACAAAGTTAGGATTTGAATAAGAATTTCAGACACTTCACTCTCAAATTTGCACCTTCTTCCTGGGTGATAAGAAATTTATATACCTGCGTAGATGAAAAATTAATAATTTCGGCAGTTGCTGGTTCTAGGCTCTAGCGTATTCGCCTACTGCAGCATCGGCATTTGGGCAGTGTTTTTTCAATTGGGCTAAATATCGCTAGAGAATATATATAGGTGGGCTAGAAAAAATGTTTTTGGGTCCATGGCTACCAAATATATATATATATATATATATATATATATATATATATATATATATATACATAAATAATCTAATGAAGACGCTGTGCCATCTTATCCTAAGACCGATGAATTGGCACATTAATTCATTGGTGGATTGGAACTCACAAAATCTTTATCCACCAATGAATTAATGTGCCAACTCATCGGTGCTTAGGATAAGATGAGCACCGGTACTCATTAGATCATTTCTGTATATATATATATAATGAATTAATGTGCCAACTCATCGGTGATTAGGATAAGATGAGCACCGGTGCTCATTAGATCATTTCTGATATATATATATATATATATATATATATATATATAAATATATATATATATATATATATATATATATTTCTATTTTTGTAAGATTCTTCACTTAATCAACTTGACCATTTCGATTATTTACTGGATCAACTTGATATATTTAGACCGCATTTGATAAAAAAATTATTATTTTTAAGTTGATGTATCTTATGAAATATATAATTAAAAGTAAGTATGGAGTCAGAAATTATTTTAGTGTGAGTCAAGTTGTCAACTGGAATAAATGACAGCTGGATGAGACTAATGACAACCCTGTCAAGAATTTTTGGAATGCGAGAACGAGAGCATTTTGGGGATTTAAAAATCCTGATTTACCACGAGATTGTTCCTTTTAATCGTAATCAAAGATATTTTTGTATCTCTTCTCCTCATTTTTGAAGTTGTAATCCAGGTAACCGAATCAAAGTAGGAACTTTTGTAACTGATTGACCGTGTTTGTGTTGACCTCCGGAGGACAACAATTTTCTTTTTCAACATGAGACTCTCTTTTTCATTTTCTCCATTATTTATTTGTCTTTAAAATACAATTTAAGGTGGAAGACATTAAAATGAAATGAAATATAGCTAGAATTCAGGATGGGATCATGTTAAACATCACCCTCCCGTTTACTGTCATGATAAAGAATTTTGTCATTTTTAATTTTTTGTCCGAATTATTTGAATCAAGAACCAAACGAGATAACTAGATTCAACCCAAATTAAGTAGAGCTGCTAATATCAGATTTTATAGCGATACAATGCAAAAGTTGATTTTCAATGTACACATGAAAAGTAAAATTATTCTCAAACTTTTCAAACTCATATATTCTTAAATGTTTTTCTTATTTGGTAACACCAAATTTTTTGTACAACTTGAAGAACTTCAAAGCAATAGGCCCACAAGACATATTCAATTTATATGTCCCATTTATAATTCGTTTACTTATATTGATATTACTGTGAGATCATGAACGGTTGGCCTAAGTAGTGTGTCCAACATCTAGATTACATTAATCATATGCACATGTCACAAGTCGAGCATAAAATGCCCACCACATGCCCCAACATGGCCTTGTTCGCTAATTTGTTGAAATAACAAATAATTTCGTGTATTATTCGGAAAGAACCGTGTTACTTGTACAACCAAGGTTGTAAACAACCGTGGTTGACAACCTTGGTTGTACAAGTGATGTCTCCCATTCGGGAAATTATCAGGCATTTTTATAATTTGAATCTATTGCAAGGGAAATTTGCACCATGGTCCTCAACCAATCATCTCAATAAGAAGTTGGTCCTAAAATTTGTAAAAAAAGAAAAATGAGGCAAAATTTTCGATTACCTTTCAATAAGTCAACCTCCGACTATATAAATTGTCCAAATCAACACTAATTTTTCATGTGACTATCATGAAAGCAATTTCGTTTTTTTTTTTTTTTAGTATTTCAAGATTATAGAGTACTCAAATAGTTTTTGTCACTATTTATTTGATACATGTATTAAATAATTGGAACACACAATATAACTGAAACCAAATATGAATGAACAATAAGTATTTTAATTGAATAATGGTATCAAATATTAAGTTTCATATTCTAGAGTACTAGATTTTTCTTCATGAAAGCACGACTCTACGAATTCTCCACACCATCTTGAGTAGTGAAACTGTTATATGGTGTGAATTTATGTAATGAAATTTAGGAAATTTGTATGGTAATTCGAGGTTACCAGCCTCCACTAGTTTTGTAAATTTCTCATGATTTCATTGAATTCAAAGCAGACATAAATAGGCCAGGGACTCTGGACGTTACACAACGTGGGATACAGCCCAATAACTGAACCAGCAACAGTTGCAAATTGATTATGCAATAGGTTGGGGACCAGAAATGCAATTTTTCCATTCTTTTATTATTCCAAAATTTTCTGTTTACACCTTGTGTCCACTACCGCTCTAGAAAATCCCTGTCTTGCACGTGAACACACAGTCGATCTGCAGTAGACAAAGACTTGAATTCTTTAACCAAGTTAATCTCCATCTTTCCTTTTGTTTTCTTATGATTCGATTTGTGTTTAATCTGTATGGATTCTTTAAATCTTTATTTTCATATTGATTAGATTAATTATGTTTCTGCATGTTTGTATGTACATTTTGTTTTTATTGGGGCAAATTTCGCATCAGTGGATTATTTTTAAATCTGTTAGGATCGAACGAGGGGAATTAACATTCATCTAGTTGATTCAAGAATCACGATTCTTGGAAAATGCTTTGCTTGATGTGAAATTTTTAATTTCGATCTTTTAGGATCTGGGTCATTCAAGATTTACTGAAAGAAATGACATAAATATTTAGAACCATGAGCTATTCTTATACACTTGTTGCTGGATGTTTTGATTGAAGTTTGGAAGTTGGTTTTTCCAATATGTGGTTTAATTTCTGGGTGAGAATTTATTATTATTGATAAGTTTAGATTGTTGTTATAGTTTTATTTTGATCTTTGAGGATTTCTGGGTCATTTAATATTTCATGAAAAAATTATTAAAGTTATGGATTGTCCTGTACACTAATTTTTGGATGTTATGGTTGAAGTTCAAGATTTGTTTTTCCGATATGTGTTTTAATTCTGCTTTCAAGCTCATGATTATAGATATTAGAGTTTTCGTTCCAGGAATGGATATTATAGTGCTCTTATTAATGGTATTGTGAATGCAAGTATGGGGAAGTCACCGCATAGCTGTTGTAATCTTCTCCAATCAGTTTTGAGTCCTTCAAATTATCTTGTTTGTGTTTCTATTGTTGATCCCCATTTTTTTTTGTTCATATATCTCCGAAACATCAACTTTTGAGTTGCATAACTGGCAGACTCAAATTTTTAAATTTTGAAATCTTCAAAGATTAATGAGAACACAACATAATGAATAATAAAGAAAATGGACTATGTGGAATAGAGTAAAAGGAAGCTAAATTTATTAGAATACTAAAATAGGTTATATGTGTATAGAGATTAAGTGCAGGTTTGAAAAAGTTGTTATGTGCCATTGAGCAAGTTGCATTTTCTTACAAAGAAGTTCCTTGTTCTTCACCAGTTCCATGGTACCCTTTCCAGAAACATGGTGCAAAACAGTACTTTTGTGACAAATCTATTATTTGGAAAGTGAAGTAATTTTGTTATTTTCCCTTGATTTCATGGAAGAGGCCCTAATTGAACATTGAAGTGACGACTTGGCTATGGATGTGGAACAATTTCTCTAGTAGTCAACTTTTTCTTGCCGTAGTTGTCTAGATGTTGTATCTTTATATGCTTCCAGCGCGAGCAGCAAGTGAAATTGTTCTGCCCAAGCTATGAACTTTGTATTCTCCAGCTCCGAAGCCTAATTGAGCCGCTGAGCCTTTCTTAGGATCAAGATCCCAATGGAATGGACTTGATAAACCCTTTCTTAACCCGGTTTTCTTGCGAATATTTCTTTTTGTTAAAAATAAGTTTTGGAGTGAAACAACTATTGAAATTAAAGATTTATATGCAGATTTTGTTGATTAAAGTGGTTCTAAGAAAAATATGTCGGGCACTGAGGAAGTCAATGCACAAATGGATGTTATGGAGGAGTCTAGCAAGCCCATGCCGTCAACAGGAAGTCGTGTTCCAATCCTGTCTTTTCTTGTGCTATTTTTTCTAGTCATATGTGCCATTGTGTAACTAGACACATTTTTCTTACAGGAGGAAGCTGTTAAGAAGAAATATGGAGGAATAATGCCAAAGAAACCACCACTAATTTCAAAGGTATTATCATACCTTTCTTGGATTCTTAAGGTAGTGACAATTATGAAAACTTGGAGGGCCCTTTCTTAAACCTCTACCTCTGATGTTAGGATCATGAACGAGCCTATTTTGATTCTGCTGATTGGGCCCTGGGGAAAGTACTACTTTGAACCTTATCCATTTTGTGTGCATACTTGAAGTTTATACTGGTATTCATATACCTAAGATTTATCGTTGTTATATGATTGCAGCAAGGTGTAGAGAAGCCGAAAGGACCACTTGAGGCTCTGCGGCCAAAGTTACAGGTAAACACAATTTTTTCCCTTTGAGACCAACTATTTGAGTTAGAGGTGGACTGTACCTTCTCATATAGATCTACCATTTATTATGTACTGTCCATAAAATTTATCTAACCTCTCTATTTATAATATTTGACTCACAATGTGTAGTTCAAATTTCACGTGGGATCGGGGCCCGAGGCGAACCCCATAAATTAGGCCCCCTAAAATCAACGTAAATCCAAAATTCAACAGTGTATTAATCTATATCTAGGAAGCATGATGTATGAATCTAAATCTAATGCCCAACTATTAACGTAAAAGACAATTACAAAATATTTCAATCATCTTACAATTAAAGTTTATATATATATTCTTGGGCAAAAAAAAAACGTGCAGGAGGGTTCTCTTCTTCTTTGTTTTTTATTTATTTTCTTTTTCTCTTGTTTTTTATCTTGTTGTTCTTGGTAATTTTTGGAGAGTTAATCAAAGAGAACAAGGGGAATACATCAAGAACTTGGAGAAACCATTGGAGGAATTCAAAGTCTCACTAAAAGGGTTGTATCTAAACCTTTGTTTTCTTCCATTATTTTCCAATGTTTGGAATGTATTATATAAACATCTCATTTGTTATTATATTAATATGACGAGCTAAGTAGTTTGTGTTGAAATTTATGTAGTAACTTAATCAAAATTTCATTAATATCATATCATATGTTGAATGATGCATTTGTTATCAAAATCATAGTGTATTAATTATTGTATTTAATTGTACCTCATTTATTTGGCCAATAGATGATGTTGTTAGGTGGTTTGGGCAATTATTGAGAAATTGTTGCACTAACTAGACCAAAATAATTAATACCCTAGATTTGTATAGTATACTATGCGCGTTTAGGTGATATAGATATATACACCTACCCTAGGTAACCCTTTGAGTTATTTTCACAAAAATTTAATGCAATTGGTTAAGTTTTTATCAACATAGAGATATACTGTATAACTTAATCAATTAGGGTTAATATCACTCGAGAGAGGTTATTGACTAAAATTGAAAAATCGGGTCTAACTTTGTATTTTGGTAATTTGTATCGACGCATTATTGGATTGATATTAATGAAATAAAAGTTAAGCGAAATCATAAATTCCAACCTCGTTTAAATCTAAATCTTACCACTTTTTAAGTATCATTGCAATCTTTAAATCTAAATCGTGCCTTTTTAATTTAAAAATCAAGTTTTTAAATGTGTGTCAATTTCGCTAATTCGAATCAATACTCTTATAATTAAGATAACACTTTTCGTGGGATCGACTCGGACTTAAAAGGTCCATCTACTTGATCGCGACCCGTGCGCTTGCGGCATATTTTTAGCGGACAAGTTTTTGGCGCCGTTGTCGGGGAATGTTTTGATCTAATTACTAGTCTTATTGTCATTCACTTTAACTACTTTATTTGTTGCTTTTACTTTACCCTTTTAGTCCAATTGTGATGTTGTCTTCGTGATTGTCAATTTCCTAAACTCGTCGATTGTATATGAATCGTTCGCGAAGTCTCGATCTTCTCGAATTTGATCCGAAAATCGAAGAGACTTTTCGAAAGAGGTTAAGGGAACAAAACGAGTTGAGAAGACAACAACGTGAGATGGATCGACAAAGAGTTCATGTTGACCTTGCTCATTCAACCCGAACATGCTCCTAGGGATGGTATTCTGCCTGGTTTCGATAATCAAGCGGGAAGGATTCAAAATTCCATAGTAAATGAGAAAGACATGTTGTTTAAGGATTTCTTGAACCGCCCCGTGGTGGAAAATCAATCGGGAATCATCTATCCGTCTTATGGACATCCAAATTTCCAACTTAGGCCGGATGTTATTAATCTATTCTCCAACATCATATCATTTTATAGGAAAATAGATGAAAACCCACACGCTCACATTGCACGATTCATGGAAATTGTTTGCAATTTCACTTATGAAGGTGTGAGTGAGGAAGCTGTCCGAATGAGGTTATTTGTGCATACCCTAAAAGATAAGGCAAGAGAGTGGCTTGACGCTCTACCTTCAGGGAGTATCACGAGTTGGGTGGACTTGGTACAGAAATTCACAACCAAGTTCTTTCTACCTGCTCGTGTAGCTAAGCTCAAACACGATATAACCACATTTCAACAACTTGACTCGGAAACCTTTCATGAGGCTTGGGAGAGGTTTAAGGACATGCTAAGAAAGTGCCTAAATAATGGGATTACTATAGCACAACAAGTCCAATACTCTATGCCGGTTTGACTCCTTCTCACCGTTTAAATGTGGACTCATCGTCGAACGGATCAATCCAAAACAAAAGTATCCGAGAGGCATATGAGTTATTTGAGGAGATGAGTGAGCAAAGTGCCATGTGGCCGGATAGACGTGTTAAAATGGGAGTTAGTGGAGCTCGTGAGAGTGAAGCGTACTCTCTAGTTTTAGCCAAGATCGACTCTCTAGCACGAAAAGTAGAGGGCCTTTCTACATCTACATCCTCTTCTGGCTCTCATTCTGCTCATATGATACAATCCCCTCCTGTTTTTGATAGAGAAGAGAAAAGAATCTGGATAAAAGAAAATTTTGTCCACAAAAGAAAAAGAATTGCAGATGTTGGCTCTGCAATGAATCTGGACATTATGCAAATGAATGCCCAGTAAGACTTGGAAATGAAGAAAGAGTTAAACTTCTTGAATCATTCCAAGATCAAGGATTCTATCCGGTAGAAGATCCTAGTGATACAGAATCTCTATATTATCTAACTACTGAATCTGAATCTGAAGAATCACAAGAAACATCTGAAGATGAGTAATAAAAATATTACGAATCCTAATTTAATCTACATTCCTATAAAATTAAGTTTTGAAGGATATAGAAAATTTACAATCCATGCTTTTGTAGATACTGGAGTATCAGTATGTACAGCAAGTAAATGGATTATTCCAAAGCAATTTTGGGTACAATCTGAAAAGATTATAAATCTAAAAATTGCAGACAAATCAGAAATAAAAGCTTCTGAAGTAGTAAAAGGATTAAATATTGAGATAAGTGGATTCTATAAATCCCAATGGAAAACCTTTTATTTCAAAATTCCTACAGTATACCAACTTGAAACTGGTATAGATTTCATGATTGGCAATAACTTTTGTCAATTATATCATCCTTTTATTCAAGAAATTGAATTTATAAGTTTTACTATTAATGGTAACAAATTATGGATTCCAAAGCAAAGAAAAGCAATTGCAATGAATATTTTACAAGAAAAATTCTTGAAAAATATTGCAATTAATAATAAAAAAGAAAAATTCAAAAATTTGATAAGGGAGAATATTATTCAACAAAGAGATATTTTCATAACCTCGGAAGAACAACATCAATTTAAAATTAATTCTCAAAGGGAAATAATTTTAAACTTATTAAAAAATTGTTGCTCAGAAAATCCTTTGGATCCTCAAAAGAACAAAGGAAAAATGACAGCAAATATTGAACTACTTGAAGAATTCAAAAATTCTATAGTTAGAGCTAAAGCTATGGCTTACAGCCCTAAAGATAGAGAAGAATTCTCTAATCAAATTAAAGAGTTACTTGAAATTAAAGTAATTGAACCAAGCAAATCACAATTTTCTTCACCAGCTTTTATGGTAAGAAAAGAAGCAGAAAAAAGACGTGGAAAAGGTATAATGGTTGTTGACTATTCTCAATTAAACAAAATTACTAAAGATGATGAATATTTAATTCCAAATATGCAAAGTCTTTTATAATTAATAAAAGGAAAGAAAATCTTTTCATCATTTGATTGTAAATCAGGATTTTGGCAAGTAATACTTGACCAAGAATGTAAACATCTTACAGCTTTCAGTTGTCCTCAAGGACATTACCAATGGAAAGTTGTTCCATTTGGGTTAAAACAAGCACCAGATATTTTCCAAAGACATGTGGATAATATCTTGAAAGAATTTTGTAAATATTGTTGTATTTACATTGATGATATTTTTATTTTCTCAGAAACAGAAGAAGAACATGAAAATCATGTAATAACTGTTTTAAAGAAAATAAAAGAAAAAGGAATTGTTTTATCGGAAAAGAAGGCACAATTATTCAAAGAAAAAATTGGATTTTTAGGGTTGGATATAACTTATGGCTATAAAACCTTAAAACCTCACATTTTAATTCATATTTAAGAGTTTCCAAATGAAATTCAAGATAAAAAACAATTGATGAGATTTCTCGGATGTCTCACTTATGCTGAATCTTTCATTAAAGAATTAGCAAAAATGAGATCACCTCTTCAAAAGAAACTCAAAAAAGATTTTAAATGGAACTGGACTAAAGAAGACAGTATTTATGTTCAGAAAATAAAATGCAAGGTAAAAACTTTACCATCATTATATCATCTAAAATTAGGAGATAGAATGATAGTTGAAATTGATGCATCTCATGAATTTTGGGGAGCAGTTTTAAAAGCTTTTGATCATCAAGATCAAAATGAAAAATTATGTTCTTATGCTTCAAGAACTTTTCAAGGAGCAGAAAAGAATTATCACATTAATGAAAAAGAAATTTTAGCTATGAAAAAGGCTATTACAAAATTCAGACTTTATATTATTTCTGACAAATTTCTTGTTAGAACTTATTCAAGTACATGTAATTCATTTTTAAGAAACCAGGTACATCCAGATTACAAGCAAGGAAGACTTGTGAGATGACAGATGTGGTTTAGCCATTATGATTTTGAAATACAAATCATAAAAGGTAAAGACAATTCTTTAGCAGATACTCTTACAAGAGAATTTGCTTTTGCAGGTAAAAATGAATGCAATTGAAGATCTGATTGAAGATCTTGAAATACAGATCGAAATTGAGGAAATGGAGATCTCAACAAGACAACAAAAGTTGCAAATCTTGAAAAAGAAGTTGGCTAGACTTCTCAAACAAAAATTAGCATCAACTTCTGAAAAAATGGGGGAGGATGAAATCTCTAAAACAAAACCCCAGATAGAAGGAATTGAAAGTAGCAAGTCTACTGGAAAGATAAATACAGTCCTGAGGGACACTCAATACTGAAGGTAGTAATACTACTGAAAGTAATACAAAAGAGCATAGTCAAGCTCAGTGTTCGCAAGAACAAATGGGAATTCAAAACCCAAAAGAAAACATTGACAATAGCAAGACTATTGAAAATGATACAGACGAGAATTTGAAAACTCAGTGTTCAAAAGAACATCAGGGTAATCCAAGCCCGCAATCATGATACGAAAAATGCTTGCAAGAGCAAGAGAGTATTCAAAACTCAAAAAATCTCAAAGGTATTGAAGCCCAAGAGAAACAAAATATTCCAATTGTTGGAATAGATGATTCATCACTTGTTGGTATTAACAATTTGCCTGCAGGTACAAAATTTTATGTGATCTTTGAAGGTCCATCTATGAGCTTTTATTCACAATGGAAACAAGTTGAACCACTTGTTAAAAATAAGCCTTACAAACATAAAAGTTTCAAAACCTTTTCTGAAGCCCAACAGGCTTTTAACCAATTTCATGAAACCAAAGGTGTTACACCATCTTCATATAACCACCTTAATGATAATATCTCACTCAAGCCTAGATATTGTCAAGACAATAATCCAAGGGCAAGACCCAGATTACCACTATTTGTGCCCCCAAATCCAAATCAAAGATTGAGGATGATATCCTTCAAAGATATGGTCCAAAACAATTCTGAAACAGAAGATCTTCCAAATAGATTCAAGTCTATTGGAAAAATTCCCAAACCACAAGAAAAACTATTTTTTTGTGGAATTTCATTATAGGATTTTCTTCAATGTGAAGAAGAAGCAAGAACAGTTGGAGATTCTGATCCAAGTAAGATATATCTTGGAACATTTGAAAAACGATTTGGACAGTTCATTTTCCTTCAAGGATCCGAACCAACAATTGTGCAGACAGCTTTTCATTGTGGACTTATCAAAATGATAATTCTCAGTGAAACAATGGAAGAAATTAAATTAATTGATGATAAATTATTAAAGGCTCTCAAGGATTTTAAAAGAATTGTCATTAAGGATCCAGATCTTCACATGGTTTTGAAGATAAACAGCACGATTCCATTTTGGAATAGTGAAGGACTTTTGGTCAAAGGATATCACCACATCCAGATCAAGACAATGAATCAGATCACTCTGAACAAACCAACGACTGCAAAAATTGAGTGTGTGAATGAACAAATGCTCAATAAATGGAGAAGTTTGTCATACCAAAGACTATTAATAGGGTTGAGAACTTTTAATAGTGAATCAAAAATTAAGGTGAATCATTCATCAGATTTCATCTTAATGACAAGCAAGACATGATCAACGATTGATATAAAAGGAATCAAAACTTTGTGCAGTTTTGAGAAAAATTTCTACAATCTACCCATTGTACCTTCAAATTACAAGGGAGAATTGTGCAAATCATTAAGACAAAGCATTGGAAGAGATCATTTCTGCCAATGGTGTGAAACAAAAGAAGACAAAGATGAAACAAAGTCTAGTGGGAGCACTACGGTAAATCAATCAGAGTAAAAGATTGCCAGCAAAAGGAATCTGCTTTTAAAAAGAAAAGATGTGACAAAAAGAAGAGCATCTACTTTTTAAAAGAAAAGACGACAAACAAATTTGTCTAAATCCCTTTATCACTACTTTTGTTTTTGCAAAAGAAAAACTGTGGATGACTGACAAATGGACGACAGAGATGAAAATGAATCTCGAGATTTCATCTATAAAAGGATGCAGACTCAGAAAAGAAGAGAAAAATTTCATAGAAAAATTTTCTTTCTTATCTTTTGAAAATTAATGTACGTGTTTCGAGGCTAATCCCTTAACGACAGTGGATCCATATTGGATCTAAATACTTGTATCTAAATAAAGTTTAAGAGAGTTTTTGCTCTTAAACCTTCTGCAATAAAATTACATGTTTCCATACTTCTATTCTTATATGCCTAATCCATGTACGGATCTATAAGGATCAAGGATGAAGGAGTACTACAAGGCAGGAGGCTGTTAGGGAAACAGCAAATCCACTGGATCCATCATAGTGAGGCAAGGACCGCATAAAAGATAGAAGTGAAATAAACAAAGCCCAATCTTCACATACAATAAGAAGGTTTAAATTTTGTAAAGTTCTTTTAAATTTTACTTGATATCAGTATACCAGTTGGAATCTATTGTCATGAATAATTTTGAACTTACAAATTCCGCACCAAGCTCCAAGCCCCGAAAAGTTGGTATCAGAGTCCTTTTAAATAAAATAAAAGGAATGAATTCTCATAGGAGAGATGAATGGATAGTAGATTTTACCACTAATCCAATTACAGTTCTTAACACAGACGAATACTCTAAATACCTTATGAACCAATCTCATAAGTTATTAATGGAAATACATGATATTGATAGTATCATAAAGAAAAAGACAAATGCAAATAAACTAAGAATAATTATTCTTGATTTTCAGGAGTAATTAGAATTTGGACATTTAGGAACTTTATTAAAAGTCCCTATTAGAAACGAAATAAGAACATTAGAAAGAATAGAAATGATTCTTGATAATGAAATTGACACACTTCTTAAATGAGAAGACCTATTAAAAATAGATTACCTCAAGCATGTAAAAGAATGGAATTTGAGCGAATGCTTAGATTTTATATAGAAATCATAAGTAATAGAATTACTTTTGATACAGTAAATAAATACTTATTTTTCACTGATAGAAAATTAGAAAGACAAATAAGTAAAAATGATTGATTGTCATGCTTGTAATATACATATTCTTATTATTATATATGAATATGTAATATATGAAACTTGTAAAGATATTTATAATGATTCTATATCAAGAAGATGTAGATCAGCAATAATAAAGAATAAATTAAGTATGATTACTGCTTTACAGAAATATGAATATGATAGAATTTTTATCTTACATTATATAACCCGTCATCATGAAAATTGATGAGCATGTAAATGATAATGAAATAAATGATGAGATTTGTGAACAGGTTGAATCACAAGGAAACTTTTCAAAAGAAATCTTAATTTTTGATAAAAAGTTAGCTAAGATATGTAAGACAAAGCTTACAATAGAACCAAGAGAGATCTTTGATCAACCTGGTTTTATTGAGAGATTCTCAAAGAAAAATAGACATGTATATTATGGTGTATCTCAGAAAGAGTTTGCCATACATGTACAACATACATATGGAAAGATAGGGATATCTTTATTAACCAAACAAGACATAAACAAAGCAAAACAAAAAATAGATCTTGATAATAACAAGAATCTCTTTTGGGTAACAATAGGAGCTATAAGAATACAATTCCGTAGCACCTTATTAGAAAAGATTGATCAACCAATTTCTATGATGTTGATTGATGAAAGAATTCAAAATCCTGCTGAAAGATGTCTAGGAGCCCTTGAAGGGAATCTAGCTTGTGGAAAACTGTTATTTACAGTTTATCCAAGACTTTCAGTAAGTCTACATGACCAAAATTTTTATGGAATACTTTTTTTTATACATAAGTATAGAAGAACGGATCTAGTCAAAGATAATAACGTACCTTTTTCAATTTCATACTTAGTTAGTTATGCAATCCATAACCAGCATAATATGACAATTGTTAAAGAACCTAAAGGAATAAAGATTGATCCTTTATTCTCAGATTACCTTGAAAATAAAGAAACAGAATTTGAATGGTTAATTCAACCATCAAGAAAATCTTGTGATATAGATTTTAATGAATAAAGAAAATTAATTAAGGAACAAAAATCACTTTTTTCAACAAGAAGTTTATCCTACAGACAACCCTTTCCAAATGTCAAATGGAAAGACGAATCTGAAACAAATACAAGTAAACAATTAAAACAGTTAAATAAAAAGATTAATGAAATTGCTGAAAATCTTTTCAGAGAAGAATGACAATAACCGACATTCTAAAAGAAATAAAAGATTTAAAAAATAGTATTGAAGAAGTAAAAATACTTCTAAAAATACTACAAGAACATACAGAAAAATCAATGAAAAAGCACTCTGCAATTATTATTGCAGGAGTCAAGACAAAAGAACAAAATCCACCAAAGAAAATTCCAAAGGCTTCTTTAGGAATTTTTGAAAAAATGGGGGAAATTGAAGAAAATACAGAAACATCAAAAGGAAAATTTGATATTAACTTTTTAAGTTAATATGGCTAATTTAAGAAAAAATCTTGAAAACATTTATGAAACAAGTAATGATTTAGGACTTTTAAATGTACTTCTTGCATTTGAATATTCCGAATTTCAAAAAATTGAAAACATTGTTAAAAATATTAACATTGGAAAACAAGAAACAATTATGACAATTGAATCGGAAGAAGAAAATTCTAAAAATTCAGAACCAGAACCTTTTGTTAACAATCTGGATGAAAGTGACTCAGAAGTCATAATTCATGAAAGATTTAATACAACAAGAGAACCTGGAATTGTTATAAGAGAATCTAAACCAAAAACAATAGATTTAAAACCATCTAAATCTAATCCTAAAGGGGATGGAAAAAAGAAAATAGGAGATAATAATCCTAGAATAAATCCTCAAGAAGATTTAAGTAAAAATTTACTACAATCTGAATTTGTACCTAAAAAAGGAAATCAACAAGTAACAATTTTAGATTTAGATTGTACACTTGAACCTGAAAAACTTATTGACGCTTGGTACAGCCATATTATGGTTGCTATGATAGTTAATAAAGAAATAATGAGACATGAATCAAATTCTTGGAACTATGTACTTGCCAGTACTAGGGGAAATGCAAGAGCATTTCTTGAAAGATTTGATGATAATGTCAAGAATAATATTTGGAATGATGCTGAATACAATATTTCAAATTTTGTTAAAAGAATTGTTGAACAACTTTATAAGTAGTTTACTGGATTAACTTGTGAAGTTTTTAAAAGTGAAAGAACAACAGTTGAAATTGCTGATGCATTAAATAATTTAGAAAAAATTTCTATATGTGATATGTGTTACTTTGAAAATTATGCTTTTGAATTTTCAAAATATTTTTGCATTAGTCCCAGTGAAAAATGGGAAGAATTAACAGAAAAATTTATAAGAAAACTTCCTGAACCTTTTAATCATGAAGTTATGGAACCACTCAATAATGCAATTGAAAAACAACAGAATCATATTGATCCAAGACTCAATGTTAAAGCTGAAAGTTCAATAGGACTAGTTATTACTTTAACTAGAAATCTTATTGCAGATAAATGTAAAAAAAGTATCTTAGTTAGAGATAGTAAGAGAGTTTTAATTAGCAATCCTAAATTATGTTGCGATAAATATCTCAACAAAATACCAGGACAATATGGTTGTTTACTATCAAGAAAAGAAAAGAAAAAAATTTTCAAAAGAAAGAAAAAATATATCTTTAAAAGATATAAAAAATCATATAAACAAAAGTTTTTTAAGAAAAGAAAATTCTGATACCAACTTTTCAGGGCTTGGGGCTTGGTGCGGAATTTGTAAGTTCAAAATTATTCATAACAATGGATTCCAACTGGTATACTGATATCAAGTAAAATTTAAAAGAACTTTGCAAAATTTAAACATTCTTACTGTATGTGAAGATTGAGCTTTGTTTCTTTCACTTCTGTTTTTTATGCGGTCCTTGCCTCACTATGATGGATCCAGTGGATTTGCTGTTTCCCTAACGGCCTCCTGCCTTGTGGTACTTCTTCATCCTTGATCCTTATAGATCCGTACATGGATTATGCATATAAGAATAGAAGTATGGAAACATGTAATTTTATTGCAGAAGGTTTAAGAGCAAAAACTTTCTTAAACTTTATTTAGATACAAGTATTTAGATTCAGTATGGATCCACTGTCTTTGAGGGATTAGCCTCGAAACACGTACATTAATTTTCAAAAGATAAGAAAGAAAAATTTTCTATGAAATTTTTCTCTTCTTTTCTGAGTCTGCATCATTTTATAGATGAAATCTCGAGATTCCTTTTCATCTCTGTCGTCCATTTGTCAGTCATCCACAGTTTTTCTTTTGCAAAAGCAAAAGTAGTGATAAAGGGATTTAGACAAATTTGTTTGTCGTCTTTTCTTTTAAAAAGTAGATGCTCTTCTTTTTGTCACATCTTTTCTTTTTAAAGTAGATTCCTCTTGCTGGCAATCTTTTACTCTGATTGATTTGTCGTAGTGCTCTCACTAGAATCTGTTTCATCTTTGTCTTCTTTTGTTTCACACCATTGGCAGAAATGATCTCTTCCAATGCTTTGTCTTAATGATTTGCACAATTCTCCCTTGTAATTTGAAGGTACATTGGGTAGATTGTAGATGAAAACCCACATGCTCACATTGCACGATTCATGGAAATTGTTTGCAATTTCACTTATGAAGGTGTGAGTGAGGAAGCTGTCCGGATGAGGTTATTTGTGCATACCCTAAAAGATAAGGCAAGAGAGTGGCTTGACACTCTACCTTCGGGGAATATCACGAGTTGGTACAAAAATTCACAACCAAGTTATTTCCACCTGTTCGTGTAGCTAAGCTCAAACACCACATTTCAACAACTTGACTCAGAAACCTTTCATGAGGCTTGGGAGAGGTTTAAGGACATGCTAAGAAAGTGCCCAAATAATGGGATTACTATAGCTCAACAAGTCCAATACTTCTATGCCGGTTTGACTCCTTCTCACCGTTCAAATGTGGATCATTGTCGAACGGATCAATCCAAAACAAAAGTATCCGAGAGGCATATGAGTTATTTGAGGTGATGAGTGAGCAAAGTGCCATGTGGCCGGATAGACGTGTTAAAATGGGAGTTAGTGGAGCTCGTGAGAGTGAAGCGTACTCTCTAGTTTTAGCCAAGATCGACTCTCTAGCACGAAAAGTAGAGGGCCTTTCTATATCGACATCCTCTTCTGGCTCTCATTCTGCTCATATGATACAATCCCCTCCTATTTTTGATATGTGTGGATCGAATCATCCAAGCTCGAGTTGTCCATTGATTGCCAATAGTTCGGGATCCACCGAGCAAGTGGCATACGCTCAAAACTTTCAACGCCGAGGGTACAATCTTTATTCTCAAACGTATAACCCTGGTTGGCATAATCACCCAAACTTCTCTTATGAGAACAACCAAAATGTGTTGAAACCAAGCCACAAGAGAAGAAAGAAGGTTGGGAAGAGGCTATTGCTAAATTGGCAAACCATCAATTTCAATATCAAGAACGCAATGATGCCTCTTTGAAAAATTTGGAAAGGCAAGTAGGCTAGATTGCCAAACTTCTCTCTGAGAGGCCTCAAGGGGCTTTGCCTAGAAACACTGAAACAAATTCAAGAGAGAATGTGCAAGCCATCACTACTAGGAGTGGGATTCAATTGCTTGAACCTACGGTAGTATGCCCAAAGACTTAAGCTAACAAAGTACCAGTTGAAGAAAATGAGGTGGTACTAGAACCGAAAGAGGTTGATGAAGAAAGTAAGATTGATGAACAAAAGTCATCAACAACAAAGACTCTAATACCAGTCAAAGCTAATGTACCCCCTATTCCCTTCCCGCAAAGGCTCTAAAAACATAAATTGGATATTCAATTTGGTAAGTTTTTGGAGGTGTTCAAAAAGCTAAACATTAACATTCTGTTTGCTGATGTTCTAGCTCAAATGTCGAGTTATGCCAAGTTCATGAAAGATATCTTTTCAAACAAAAGGAAACTCGAAGAGCATAAGACGGTGTTTGACGGAAGAGTGTAGCGCCATTCTTCAAAACAAATTACCACCAAAAATCAAAGATCCAAGAAGTTTTACTATTCCTTGTGCTATTGGTGATTTAAATTTTAGTAAAGTTTTGTGTGATCTTGGACCCAGCATTAATTTAATGCCTCTGTTTATTTTTAGAAAATTGGGAATGGGAGAAGCTAAGGCTACCATGGTATCTTTACAATTGGCTGATCGTTCAATTAAATATCCTCGGGGTGTTGTTGAGAATGTGTTAGTGAAAGGGATAAGTTCATCTTTCCAACTGACTTCGTTATTGTTGACATGGAGGAGGATCATGATATCCCTATCATTTTGGGGCGACCATTTCTTGCCACCGGTCGAGCTTTGATCTATTTGCAAGAGGGGAAACTCATTTTGAAGGTGCAAGATGAACAATTCACGTTCAACATCTTAAAAGCCATCAAGTACCCGTCGAAACCAGATACCTGTTTTTGGATAGATGTTATTGATCATATGGTTGCTGACTCTCTTTATGGGCGTTCTGAGGATCCCCTTGAAACATACCTTGTGCGTTCTTCACATGTCAATGATGGTGACCCCAATGTTGAGGGCATGGAAAATTACTTGAACGCTGTACCTTCCTACACTTTCATGAGGGCACCACATTATGAGGATTTGGAAAAGACTTCTTCACCACCGCTTCCATCTCTTCAACAAGCCCCCACACTTGAATTGAAGACTCTTCCACCTCACTTGAGGTACGCCTATTTGGGTGACTCATCCACACTTCCAGTTATCATCTCCAATTCCTTAAGTGAGATACAAGTAGAGAAGTTACTTTGAGTTTTACGGGAACACAAGGAAGCCATTGGGTGGACGATTGCAGATATTCCGGTAATCAGTCCGTCATTTTACATGCACAAAATACTGATGGAGAGTGACTTTAAGCCATCAGTAGAGCATCAAAGGCGATTGAATCCGAATATGAAAGAAGTGGTGCGAGCCGACGTCGTTAAATGGCTTGATGCAGGATTATCTGTCCAATTTCTGATAGCCCATAGGTAAGTCTTGTTCAAGTGGTACAAAAGAAAGGAGGTATCACGGTGGTTGAAAATGAGGATAATGAACTCATACCCACTGGACCTGTGACCGGTTGGAGAGTATGCATTGATTACCGCAAGCTTAACAATGCTACTAGAAATTATCACTTTTCTCTTCCTTTCATAGATCAAATGTTTAAGCGGTTGGCGGGGTATTCTCACTACTGCTTTCAGATGGATATTCGGGCTATAATCAAATTCCAATAGCCCGGATGATCAAGAGAAAACTACTTTCACATGCCTATATGGTACATTTGCATATAGGAGAATGCCTTTCGGCTTTTGTAATGCACCCGCTACTTTCCAACGGTGTATGATGGCTATTTTCTCCGACATGGTGGAGAAATGTATTGAGATCTTCATGGATGATTTCTCAATATTTGGGGCTTCATTTGATGGATGCCTGAATAATTAGGAGTTGGTGCTTAAACGATGTGAAGAGACCAACTTAGTGCTAAATTGGTAGAAATGCCATTTCATGGTCCAGGAAGGCATAGTTCTTGACCATCGGATATCCCTTAAAGGAATAGAGGTTGACAAGACAAAAATTCATGTTATTGAAAAATTGCCTCCACCAACCACAGTGAGGGAGATTATGAGTTTTTTAGGAGATGTCGGATTATATAGGAGGTTTATCAAAGATTTCTCAAAAATCACAAAACCTCTTTGCTCCTTGCTTGAGAAGAATACTACTTTCAATTTCTCTCGAGAGTGTCTCAATGTTTTTAATGCTCTGAAAGAGAAACTCATCACGGCTCCTATCATTGCAGCTTCAGATTGGAATCTTTCATTTGAGCTAATGTGGGATGATAGTGATTTTGCCGTTCGAGCAGTTCTTAGGGTAAAGAAGAGATAAAGTCCTGCATGTTATCTATTACGCTAGCCGAACATTGACTGATGCCCAATTGAACTATGCTACTACTGAAAAGAAGATGCTCGCAGTGGTATTTGCATTTGATAAATTTCGGTCCTACCTCATTGGCTCCAAAGTGATAGTCTATACTGATCACTCAGCCATTAAGTATTTGTTAGCAAAGAAAGATGTCAAGCCGAGATTGATTAGATGGGTACTCCTCTTGCAAGAATTCGACTTAGAAATTCGAGATAAAAAGGGAACGGAAAATGTCGTAGCCAATCATTTATCTCGTCTTGAGCGAAACGATGAAGAGATGGAAGGGAAAATTAATGAGGTATTTCCTGATGAACAACTTTTGCAAATCATCCATCTCTTACAAGTCACTCATGCACCATGGTATGCAGACCATGTGAATTTTCTTGCAAGTGGCATCATTTTCTTCGCCGATGTTAAGCATTATTTTTGGGAAGATCATTTGTTGTTTAAAAGGGGTCTGGATCAGATTATTTGGAGATGTGTGCTTGAAAATGAAATGGAGAAAATTCTTGAACAATGTCATTCCTTTCCATATGGTGGTCACTTTGGTGCTGTGAAAACTGCATCAAAGACACTTCAATCCGATTTCTATTGGTCCACATTATTAAAGGATGCTCACACACTTGTCTCCAAGTGCGATAGATGTCAACGTACTGGTAATATCTCCAACAGAAATGAAATGCCGTTGACTTCTTTATTGGAGGTAGAGATTTTTGATGTGTGGGGTATTGATTTTATGGGGTCATTTCCATCGTCATTTTCAAATCAATACATACTGGTGGCTGTTGACTTTGTGTCAAAGTGTGTAGAAGCGGTAGCTTTACCTTCTAATGATGCTCAGGTGGTAGCGAACTTTTTAAAGAATATATTTTCTCTCGTTATAGCACCCCCTAAGCCATCATTAGTGATGGAGGTAAACATTTTTGCAATCGCCTCTTCGACTCACTATTGACCAAATATGGAGTAAAGCATCGTGTGGCCACCCCTATCATCTCCAAACGAGTGGCCAAGTTGAAATTTTAAATCGAGAGTTAAAGAGAATTCTTGAGTTGACGGTCAATGCATCGAGAAAAGATTGGTCCAAGAAATTGGACGATGCGTTATGGGCATACCGTACTGCTTCCAAAACACTAATTGGTATGTCTCCATATCGGCTTTTATTTGGGAAAGCATGTCACCTTCTCGTCGAACTCGAACATCGGGCCTATTGGGCTATCAAAGCATTAAATTTGATGAAAAATTAGCCGGTGAGAAGAGGTTGCTCCAATTGAATGAACTCGATGAACTCCGCCTTAATTCAAATGAAAGTGCTCGGATCTATAGATATCTGGTCATGCATAGCTTATAAGCATTAAATTTGAAATTTAAATTTAATTGCTTATTCAAATGAAAGTGCTCGATGAACTCCGCCTTAATTCAAATTTAATTGCTTATTCATTGTAGATAACTTCCTAGTTAAGTGTTTTTTTTTTTTTTGCCAAGAAATTACTTAACTAGGAAGATATCTAAATATATGGGGAAAATTGAAGCTAAGGTCCCCAAACTTTTGGAAAGTTACAAAAGAGTCTCCAAGATATTTCCCAATTAATAGGCCAAAATTAATGAAAAAATTCATTATTTAGCCACTAAGAAAACTAAATATCCTAGAGGAAATTGTACTCCAAGTCCTCCAACTTTCTGGCTTGTGCACTTTGGTCCCCAGCTTCACAATTTTGTACGATTTAAGTCCCTTTTCTTCTCCTTTCACTTTGTTCTCCTTCTTGTCGGGGTTTTGGCCTACAAAACAGTAATTACACAATTATGTATAGAAATCTACTTAATTTCGTCAATAATAAACTCCCAAAAAGTGCATAACAATTGATCTTACAATAACCAATCATATAAGCCGACCAGGTCACAATTATATAAGCCAACAAGATTTCAAACATTTTCAATATATCCAATAACAATTTAGGACAAGCCATCGCTCATATGAGAAGTAGAATTTCAAGGAAAATTATGAAATCATAGTATCACACCTTGAGAATTCCACCCTTATAATACATTTAGTGCACTGAAAACCGAACCCTTCATAGGAGAAATCTAACACGAAAAATGCAGACAACATCAATGATTAATGGCCCCCGATTCAAAATTCTCGACAACAACTTATGTTTGGTTGTGCTTTAACTTATATGATAATCTTTATAGTGCAATACACATTAATACTGAAAATATTCATGTTGCTCCATGTTGTAATCTCATTATAACTCTCCGAACAAGTACTTGAAAGAAAACAAAACCCATTTTCTTTTAAGGTAAAGGAAAATAGTAAACTAGCTATCATATTTGAGAACAAAAGGTCCCTTAGAAGTAACTTCATTTTTTGCTCTTTAAGCTCAGCCAAACATGCCCCAAGTAAAATCCAATTAAAAACACCACCCCGTCCCCTCACAACAGAGATAAATTTTCTGCCCACAGTCCACAATATGGTTTGAAACCAAACTGAATTGCAAATGGCAAATGATAAATGGACAATTTGGACTTCCTCGCATGGTATGATTTGATTAGAAAATAACTCAAAAATTGTCCAAATCAGACCGCTTATAGGAAAAGGAAACGATAGTGAGCAAATACTAATTGTAGGAAAAAAAATATGCCGGCATGTGTGCACTCAAAATCGAACACTTCATGAACTCCCAAAACTAGCAATATAGAAACACCATAACCAGTATGGTAGTACCAAAAAATCTAAAGCATGCCGACATGCCATAAAGGTACAAAAACAGATTTTCAAGAAATCTCACGTTCTTTTTAATCTTTCCACTGGTTGGAGTTGGAGGACATCGTCGGTCGCCGGTCCGATTGGAGTTGGAGGATTCGTCGGTGGAGTTGGAGGAGGCGAGATCGAGCAGGAGGTAATGAACCGACGCCGGTCCGATTGGAGTTGGAGGAGTCGTCGGTGGAGTTGGAGGAGGTGAGGTCGAGCAGGAGGTAATGAAAATGGATTTCCCTTTTTCCTCCTTTAATTATATAAAAAAAAATGGGCCAAAAATAGGCCCCCTCCTGTTTTCGGCCCGAGGCGCCGGCCTCATTTACCTCACCACAGGACCGGCCCTCCGCATTCACCATGGACAAGTTTTCGGGAAGGGGTTGAAAGTGTGAAATGTTTGCACAAGCTTCCAAAATCTAGCTTTCATAAATGGTCTATTTGCACCGTACTTCAGGCAAGAAGCTGATAGGCACTTGACAGTGAATGAGATGATGATTAACGGTAGTTGGGAAGAATTAATTTCTTTTTTCTTTTTAGCAGTGCACTTCCATTTGATAAATCTCAAAATAGTAAGGACATTTTTTCAACTGAGAGTGAGAAAGCCTTTTTTTTTTCTAGATGCAAGAAATGAAAAATTCTGATATGCAAAGGTCTAAAGTTTTCTATGTTTCTCATTATGTTCAAATTTGAAGAAATTAATACTTCAATTTTATTTTTTGAAGAAATTAAATAATTATAATGAATTTAATATCATATTCATCAAGTGACTAATCTATATGATATTGCACTGAATTTAAACCATTATTTCCCCATTTTCAAATCCTCCATTGACAAACTTTTGATTGAATGATGTTCCCTTGAGTGATTCCTTTCATTATATAGCAAGAATATTACCTTATACAACTATGGTATTAATCTAAATATAATAGATATAATCAACTTAAATATGGTAAAAACACCGTCAACCTAAATATGCTAAATACAATTATGTACATTATTATGTTAAGTCATAATCTTCGTCAATTTTTGTGATTTTCGTCGATTTCCATGATGTCTGTCGATTTCATTGACACCTCCTTTCAAATTGATGTTGGATAATCAAGAAGCATCAATTTGTTGACCCGTGAACAAAAGAACAACTCTAGCTCAAAAAGAACTCTTTCATAATGAAAAGAGAAAAAAATTTATTTTACTGGAAGCATTTTGAAAAAAATAAATGAAAAAAATTTTGTATTCCTTTTTTTAGCGACGAGGAGAGGGAAGAGTAAAATAGAGATCTCATTGTATACATAAATATGCTAAGTCATAATCTTTGTCAATCTTCGTAATCTTAGTCAATCTCCATGATCTCTATTGATCTCATTGACATCCATTAGATAACAAATTGTCCATTCTGCAAACCATTTTTTGCCAGCGGCGATGCTTTGATGTAGGATTTCCCAATAAATTCTTCAATTTCTGTTGGAAGCAACACCCCTATGAAAATTTGATCACGCCGGAACACGAATTGGTGAATTTAAACACGATGGCCTTGCATAGAATAACAAGTAGGGAGTTGATCTTCTCAAATTTGATATAGAATGTGAAATATTATAGCTAAAAATGCAGGAGTAACAGGTCTGATTTGACATGTGAACAAATTTGCAAGCACACATTTTTTTTTTTTTTTTGTCTCTCAATGTCGATGTTAGCCCAAGAAAGTGCTTACACCATTGGTGTTCTTTCCTTCTCTATGTGATTGAGAGGTTACAAAGTCCAATCTCAATCTAGCATTATTAGTTTTCAAGTTTGTGCATGGGTGGTTACTGTTAGATCTAATTTTAGGCTCCTCGGCTGCTCACATTTGTGAATGCAAGTTCTTCCGATTCAAGTCTGACTTGTGTTATCATTTTATTTGTCGAAAGTACCATTTGTTATGAGTTGGAATCCTCTTTCCCAGCCCGAGAAAAGAATAAAAACAAAACATGCTACTCTAGTGTCTAGCTTAGATGCTTTTTAAATAAGTGCTAATGACTCGAAGTGTAAATTTCTTATACCCGATGTTGTTGTTATTGGTAGCTCCACTCTTTAGCATTTATTTTGGTATTGATGTTAACACAAGTTGATGATCTATGCATATATTTTCTATGCCTCTATCAATGTTACAATTTGTCATTTTTGCATTTGATATTCTAGCCGACACAACAGCAAACTCGATACCGCAAATCTCTTTGTGCTCCTGCAAAAGATGAAGGTATATGTGATTCTTGATCGAATTTCTCAGACTTAACATATCTAGATGCTTAATTATTTTCTTGTTTGGATAAGCTAAAATAACTAGAAGTTACTTTTCAGTGACTCTGATATCAATGTCAAAATATGTAACTTATTTTCAACTTTTATTAATATAGATATTATGTATTGTAAAACTTATTTAACTGTGAGTAAACTTATTAAGATTAGCCAAACAGGCTACTAGATTTTTTCTTGTCTTGTCTCTGCAGTTTGACTTTGGCTCGAGAAAGTTATGTTTAAGAAATTATTCACACTCTTAGGGGAAATCGCATTGAGACCTAAACCCCTTATAGTTTCTCCCAAATGCCCAGCTCTAATAAAATGTTTTGGCTTATTCTCATAATATCTTTTGAAGGTTTCCTATCCTTTTCTCTCTTTATAGATGGAAATGCTGCCCCACCAGAGGATGCGGCTGCAAATGAATGAAACACCGTCTATTATTTGATCTTGTGGAGGTATTTGAACATTATACATCATTGTTATTTGGTTAACTTTGTCCTGAAATAAAAGTTTCAAAGAGGTTCTAGTGTTTGCTTAAGAGAAGAATGCATATACTGATTGTACTTGCTGCTGTACTTTGCGAGAGCCAAGAGGTCTTCCTGATCTTATTCCTGTTGTAAAATACTTTCGTGCTATTCTGTCATCAAAAAATGTAGAATCGAGATTCTGGACCATTTTTTTGATTTCTGAAAACCATTTATTTTATGTCCTTTATCTGTTTGCAACTATTTAGTTGTGTTTCAAATTGATGATGTATGTTCTAGTTTAGTTGTGTTTCAGATTGATGATTTTGCCGCGTTTGTTACGTTGGATTGAAGAAGAAAAAGAAATCAAAATTTGTATGTTTTCTTGTCCAATTGAGTGTAACAAACACACCAATTTTTTTTTTTAATTTTTTTTTTTCCATTTCTTATGCACTAGAAATTGTTTCATTTAAATGGCTTGAATTCGAACGTAGAATGAACCTTAAACTCTGTTTTGGTCACACACCTATTTGGACACCTACACTATAGTAGACAGACAGAAATAAAGAGAGTTAGTTAAGACAGTATTTTGGGGTTAAAAACCTGTTTTGGGATTCTATTTATGGGCATGCTCTGTTTTGTTCACTTATCTATTTTTTCATTGCAGATTAGTACTTACCCCGTCAATCGCTGCTGTCAATACACTCCCTCCGTTCTATTCGTATGGGTTTGTTTTGTTTTTCACATGAATCAAGAAATCTTATTTAATATTATTGGAAAATCAATTTTTGCCAAAAATTTTCTTAGTTTACCCTTATTTAATTATCAATAACTAATAGTAAATTATTATTTAAACTAGTAAAAAAAATAAGAGTATATTAGTAAACGAACAAAACAAAACATTCTTAATAAAGAAACAAGAATATATAATTGAGACAAGAAAATAAGGAAAGTAAATCTATATAAATGGGATGGAGGAGGTAATTAACATGATATATTACGTGGGGGATGAATTTCTTACTTCTCTCTAGCGGCCGACTATTGGTAGTTGATGCAAGTTTATGCTGTGCATGGATTTGATTCTCGGAGGGAGGGGGGGTAATTTTTTTGACAAATTTTTTTTATTTTAAAAGTTTATTTTTTCTATTTACCATTTTGTCATTAAATGAATAAAAAACTTAAATTCTACCAATCCAAAAACTTAAACTCGAAAAGAACGCTTGTAATAAGGTTTGATTTTGCTAAATTAAAGATTAGTACTTTTTTTTATACGTTTCTTGATTTTTTTTTTGTTAATAATGTACATTAATTTATATTCCTTTGTTTCATTTCTCCATCACAAAGTACGAATTTCTCTTATTTTAACAGATAATGTTTCAAAAAAAATTCTCGAACCCCAGTGGGCCCCTCACCCCTTCAACTCTGGGATCCCTCTACTTTGACGAGCTGGCTCTGCCCCTGATTCTCCAAGTGCATATTTTGTTAGTTTTTAACTTTTTATTGATGGAATTGGCTGTAGTGATTAATGTAGTATAAATGGTGGATAAATGCGTGGGTAGGATTTATAAATCACTCAAAATGTATGGACAAAAAATTGCATTAGGCCCTGTTTGATTGGGCTAGAATTCCATGGAAAATGGAAAAGTAATTCCATTTCCATCCAAAAGTAGTGTTTAATGGCCGCTTTTTTCTATGTCAAAGGCGGAAAAGATTCTCCCATCGCGCGCCTATTTCTAGGAGGGAGGAGAAAAGATTTTCCCACATTTTAGGTGGGAAAATCGAATTTTGACTTTTGCTGGATTTTTTTTTTTTTTTTTTTTTTTACAATGAAAATAAATTTTATAATCAATTTTAAAAAAAAAAAAAAAAAAAAAAAAAAAAAAAAATCACTTTAATGGACAATTTTCATGTAAAATAATGTCAAACGAATACTAAATTTTGATTAAAAAAATAATTTTTTACTTCTAAATTTTTTTTTTTGGCAATGAAAACAAATTTTATAGACAATTGTGGAAAAAATTATCATTTTAATGGACAATTTTCATATAAAACAAAGTTAAACGAACACAAAATTTAAAAATTTTCCTAGTGAAAAATTATACCAATCAAACACTTAATTAACAATTCCTTGGAAAATGATTTTCTAGGCAATTATTTTCTCTATAATTCATTTTCTTTCTACCCTTACAATTAAAATGATCCTTAGTGTTTGTTAAAAGTATAAAATCTTAACCAAACAAAATATGCCAAACTTCCAACCAAACACAGCTGAGTGACCAAAATACAATACGCCCATAAGTTGAGTGTCCAAACAAGTTTTTTTAACTTAAAATGGCAATCATGTTCAGTACCAGCCACCAGTGAGTAAATCTACTTGTACATAATTATTTACAGATTGACAGAGAGAAAAAACAGTTTGGAATAGAGAGAGAGAGAGAGAGAGAGAGAAAAGAAAGTACATCAGTTAAATTTTAATATAATGTCATGTTATCTATCTATACATCAATATGCAAATTACTATGAACATGTAATATTACCCAAATTAAATAGACAAGAAATGCAAGACTCTTATATAGAAGGGCCAAATATGAATTAAGCCGTCGAATCTAAACAATGGGACTCAATTTTTAACTTTTAGAGCCAAGAGACTCTTCGAATATATGATCTCTATTTTAGAGATACAAGAGTCAAAAACAACCTTCAATATTGTCTTTATTTTAACTTTTTAAAATAACAATTGACTATTCTTAGGGAGTATATTCAATCGTGACTTTTGAAAGCTTTTTATAGACTTTTTTTTAAGTGATGACTTTTGTGGATTTCGTGAATTCTTATAGTTTTATAAAGAATTAGGAGTTAATACCCTAAATAGTCATTGAACTTTGTCAAAAGTTCCCATAGGTCACCGAACTTCAAAACTTTCCCAATTAGTCACTGAATTTTGCAAAAAGTTCCTAAGAGGTTACTAAATTTCAAAACTACCCTAAATAGTCACTAAATTTTGCTAAAACTTCTTAGGAGGTCACCGAACTTTGCAAATTGTGACCCCATACATCAATGATTTAGTGACTCCTTAGAAATTTTTTGCAAAGTTGAGTGACTAATTAGGGTAGTTTTGAAAAAATTCAGTGACTATTTAGGGTAGTTTCGAAGTTCAGTAACCTCCTATGAACTTTTTTGCGAAGTTCAGTGACTAATTAGGGAAGTTTTAAAGTTCAATGACCTCCTGGGAACTTTTAGTAAAGTTTAGTGACTATTTATGGTATTAACTCTAGAATTAGTGGAAGTGTAGGTTTCTAAAGACTTTCATTTTAGAACTTTTATAGATTTATAGAATTCTATACTTTCGAAAATTTTCATTTAAAATAGAATTCGTGTAAATCTAGTGCAACAGTGTGAAGTTCTCATATAAGCGATGGTAATTCTCACAAATCCCTTTCCCTTAGCATATAACAAAAAATATTTTTAAAAGTCATTTACAATTTGAATATCCCAAGATTTATATAGAGTTTTAAAAAAATTAATTGAATAAACCGTGATTTTAAAAACTTTTTAAAAATGCACCAATACTTTTATAGAGTCTCAAAAACTTTTCATCAAATACCCTTAAATTTTTTAAATCTCAAAATGTTTTTAAAAGCCTCAATTGAACACATCGATTTTACTTTATAATGATTGTATTTAATAAACAATTGTGATTTGTGATACTTTTGATATTCTAGATTTAGCCATAAAATACATAAAGATTTAAAAACTAAATTTATTTTATTCAACCACAATTAGAATAGCTTACTTTAGCAAATAGGTTTGGTCTGCACTAATTTTAACTTATAAAAGAAGTAATATTTATCTTCATTTCTACGATTACTCCTCTCTTTCGTTGAAGAGGCTAAAAATAATTTTAGAACTATAATGCGAATTTCTGATCATAAGATTACAAACAAGGAAACAATTAGTTAACTTTCTCATAGTACCTGTTGTTTGGTAAATATAGACAAGGATCACTAAATTCCCGGCTTCGACCCATCTCACATTGTCCCTATCCGAATGAGGTAAAGAATCCCTGCCTTGAATAGTAAGCGGGTAAGGAGATATTTATCCCCCACCTTGAATTGTTTTATATTTTTATATTTTGTATTTTTCAATTTAAATCATCTCTAAAAATTCATTAAACAAGATAGTAATGACATTTTTTTACTCCCCACCTCACGTCACGAAAATCTGAGACAAATTGGGGATTGGGATGGTACTGATCGGTCTGATCCATCCCATTGTCATCCCTAGATATAAGGTGCAAATGAGTAGGCCAACCAGATCGGGTGACTCGACCTATATTTTGGCCCTCCTAAATCCTTGAGCTACTATTTTTTATATTTATTTTTTGATCATCTAGCAACAAAAGAGCAAAAATAAAATGTATCAACTTGTCATTAGGCTAGTGGGGCAATTCTACACATACTTTTAGAGTTGTCTATGGTCTCAACATCATCTACATTTTTTATCAGGTGTCGATGTGTCCAAAATACTTAACGTGCATGGTCATTGGGTTCAACAAACTTTAACAGGCATAATTCGAATTGGATTGTTATGAGCCCAACACCACCTGCATTTTTTGGCGGGTGTATGTTGTGTCAACTTGTTCAAATTACTTGATAGCAGGTATGATCACCATGTTCAGGGGCGGACGCAGAACTTTAACGTTGGGGGGCACAATCGAACTTGCAAAGAAGTTGGTAGAATTTTTACAATCGAAAATTTACGTCCAAAAAAATCATACTCCATATAATTTTACATCTAAAAATTTACATGAGATATGACTTTTTTGGATGTAAAATTTCGAAATTTTTTGAAAATTTTCTAATAAAATGATGAAAATTATATTGAGAAATTTGTATCGCAAAAATAATAAATGTTAATGAAATAATTGATTTTTTGTTTAAAAAAATGCGAGTTAGACGTCTTTTTAAATGTTTACGTTTAACGTATTTTTAACTGTTTTCGATATATGTTTGAACTTTTCGATATGTCCATAATGTAATTCTTGAAATAAGTTTCGAAATGATACAAATAATTTGTAGATTCGATTAGCGTACGATCGTCAGATAATTTTTAAAATTTGTATATTTCGAAATTCAAATTTATTTTTATTTTACTCCTTTATGGTGGAGATTAAAATCAATTTTTTAGTAAATTTGGGTACAAATTAAATAGTTATGAATTTCATGAAAATATGTTATTAAAATTAATTGTTAACTTTGATTTAGATTAAAATTAAAATTTAAATTGATAACAAACGTGATTTAAACAAAAAAAAAAAAAAATGAATCTCAAAAGTTGGGGGCACCTGCCCCCCAGGACCCCCATTGGGTCCGTCCATGACCATGTTTAACAAATGTTTCTAAGGTTTACGACTTTCTTTATTATTCTCCTAGAAGAACAATTTGAAAGAGAGAGTAAGGATATATGTGTCGAATGTGTCAAGTCTAGGTGACACGAGACAATTATCTAAGTTTCTCAACAGGTACGTACATGTGTGGCAGTAGTTTCACTCCGTTCAACTACCTTACTAACTTCTATCATGAGTCTAACGTCATCTGTTGCATATTTACCCGCAAAAGCTTATTAGCGTGTAAACACTTGAATGCATCCTTGGTCTGCACTTGGTGTCAAGACGCTCATCTATTCGCAATTTACATTTTCTGGCCCGCGTGCTCAAGCACAATATACTATCCTCTCGAAGCATACCCGATAGAAAAGGAGTTATACTAGTTCCGTCCAAATTATTGAGGGTAGTCCGCATGTCCTACAACGCAATCCTTGTGCTCGTTACTTTCTACAAGCATTTTAACTTAATATTTGTTGTCATGCCCTTCGTTAGTGCCTAACCCAAATAGGGTCATCTATTAATCCATTTCTAACTAGAAATGTCTCATAGAAAACTCGTTTCTACTCATGGGCATCTTGCCATATTCATCCATCTATGCACCGTTGTTCCACGAAACTAGAAGCGATATAATTGATGTAGCGAGAAAGTAATAAATACGTTAATTCATAAAGGATACCATAAAATATTCATTGATTCTTTGTAAGAATGCCGAATATTCGATTTGATCAACAAATCATTAATTCATGCTCGAATACTAGTTTAATTTGAATTGAAGAAATTTTCAGCAATCAATATTTTATTTCAATAAAAAAAACTCTTTCACCCTTATTAATAACAAAAAAAAGAGAGCTATTAATGACTAATCCTAATAAATGACTAACTTTTAATTAATGAATAATCCTATTAACAACTAATATCTATATAATAACAAAAATTAAAAGTCCTAATTAAAATTGAATCCCGAATTTATTTTTTTTAAAAAAATCCTAATTGAAAAATAAACTAATTTTTTATTATACTCCTCCGACTGACAAAGTTTCATCATTGAATCTTGCAATGTGTTTTCCATCAAATTACTCATAATGACAGTATTTTCTTTGATAAATTTGCAGGGCACACAAGAGAGTCCATGAATCTTGAGATGTCTACTCTCGCAAGCAACCCTTTTATGGGGACCGAAGCACTGAGGAGGCTGTCTAAGTACTCACCAAGCATGCCTCTTATGATAGACTCGTAAAAAAAACTCAAGTGACGCCAATAGATGTGCTCCCGACCTCCAAATGATGCTTCGTAGAAAAGCTAACATTTTCAATATCAAGTCTACGAAGTTTCAGTCTCAACAAATACACAGTCCTTAAGCCCTCGTAATATACTAAAACTCCAGTAATTCCACTGCCTAATGTTGTTGCCTTCAACCTCAATATTTCTTAATCAAATGGACTTTGATTGTCGTCTATCTGTCCTAGTGAAAAGCTTCTTAACTCATTGGACAAACTCGCCATAATGTAGCTTTTCTAAACTCAATTTCTAAGATCATTTACTAAACTCACGAACTTGCATCGACCAACTATTAAATTCATATCAAGTCAAACTGTTGACGCACAAAATGTACAACCCAATTCAAATGGCACAAGAAAGGAAATAGCCCAAGAGAAGAAGCTCATTTAGAGAGATCATGGTGAAAGCCCAACCAGAAATATCATTAAACATGATAAAAGCCCAAAAACAAAGGAGTGTTGTCGTCCAAGCCTGCAGAACGTCCAGATGTTGAGCAAATGAAGTATCCCATAATCGCCCAAAGCGGAAGATCAATTGTCGCCCAAAAATGCCGAGTCGCCCAGAGTCCCAGCAATGGCTAAAGCTTGTTGTTATCCAAAGTCACGATCTAAGACAGTTTGAGCACATCACAATTACGCCCCACGATTTGAGAGAGTTGGTGGCAAGCAGTTATGAAGAGGACGTGGTGATAAGAGTTACACACGGTAGTTATTGACCAATCGACCATGATGAAAGAAATGGATAGTTACAAGCAGTTTCTAAACGATTAAAACTGCCCAAACCGTATAAAAGAAAGAGGAAGACAACGAAGACTAGCCCCCGACAAAATTCACTCTCAAACAGAGAACATGTAATTTACTTTTCTTAAATTAATCTTAATTACTTCAATTCCCTTGTACTTGTGTGCTTGCGCCCCTTGGATGCATCTGGTTCGTGTCCAAACTGTAATCTTCATATTCAATTAACACCCCTTTTTGAGACTTTGTTTCAAGAGGTTTGTCCCTTACACAATCGTCTGATCCCTTTTAATTGTTAGCGAGTAAACCCGCGCGAAACACAAACTTTTCCCTCGTTCACAATAATTATCACGAATTATTAATGTCATGCTAAGTTTCAACCCATGAAACTAAGCCTTGTAACCCATAGTTATTATACCAAAAAGTATTTTAAACCAAGGTTGCTTAGTCGTCGTACCAAAATATCGAAACAATCGATTCGACGATTCTAGAGCATGACGAATTCGGATTTGGTCAAAATTATGTTGAATAGGTTTGTGCCACCTCAGGTTCATGAAATTTAAGTTTTATTATGCTAATCAAATGCCATACTAATTACAAGCCAAGTGTCGTGCTAATAATTAAATATTATCTTTCTAGATATCCGTCATTACTCGTGTAAGTGTAAATCAAATTTTATACGATCTCGAAGTAGATTATTTGCTCATGTAGTTAAATTGGAATTTTCTTTTGGTTAGTCCCTTCCATTTTCTTACGAAGTCCCTATGTGTTTCTGATTAAAATATGATTTTAATCTTAAGTTAAAATTCATTATTAATTTCAATCAGATATTTCACGGGATCCACAACTTTTTAACTATACATTTTATCAAAATCTGCTAAAAATTTGATTTTAATAATATTTTTATATGATCTTCTCAAAACGTTTTGAATCTTTAAGCTATTTGATTTAAGTGAGTATATATGATCCAAACAATCGAGATGGTAGTTCTTAAATTTAGAAATATTAAATAAGAAATAAAAATCACAATAAAATTTTTGAATTGTGTTCAATATAACATATCAAATATGCATTATCCTCGATTTGTGCTTCAACAATTTTAATCTTTTAGTCGTAAATTTATGTAATTAAACTTATCTTGATGATGACGTAAAATATAAAATACCAATGAATGTAATCGACATATTAATTGAAGAAGAAATATATAAATAAAATTATAATTAATACAAGAATAATGCTAAAGATCTTTATGGACATTTGACTCCTTATTCATTGTCCAAAGAGTTAAAATTTATTATAATTCTATTGAGAGAGAATCACCATCCCCTAAAACATTAAACCCATGTTTGGTGCATATTTTTGTTCCTAGAATGTATTTTTTTATTGATATGATGGGGAATATGTGGTTGAAAAAGAAGGAAAATTTATTGATGTGATAAAAAATATTATTTTATTGAATAATGTGTGATTGAAAATGAGTAGAAGAATGAGAATGAAAAAAATAATGTGACTCAAATAGGGGCTAAGAGTGTGTTTAATTTTAAGCACGAAAATTGCAATAAGAAAATAAATTTTATGTAATTGAATTTATAATATTTTATGCATGAAAATTATCGATTAATGTGTTTGATTGACTTAATTTTCAACTTAAAAAATATTGTATTTTTCCATAAATTGAATTTTGGAAAGTATAAATTGCATAGAAAATAAAAATATATTTCTCAATTTTTCTTATGAACCAAGCTATTTGTATAGGGTATGGTTGACAGATATGGATGACTAACACTCACAATTGGGAGGCCCAGTTTTTTTGTTTGAATTTTTTATTCACGTGGGGCACGCTCTTCATTTGAGAGGTTGTCAACATTTCTTGTACAAATGATTTTAGCATTTTCTTATTTTGAGAAAAACATGATCACTTAACCAATTTTTGAAAAAAATATTTTTCAGAGTAATGCTATTTAACCCAATTGGGATTACAACTCCAGTCTAAGTGATGTTAATGTGACATTAAATGATAGGTAAAATTAAATAAATCATTTAATTTCATCTTTCATTTAACCTATCATTTAGAGCCATCTAGACTGAAGTTACAATCCCAGTGAGGGTTACATAGCATTACTCTATTTTTCATAGAAAAAAGGTGGATCAATAACTACTTGGATGAAAAAATAATATTTTTCATGGAAAATACATCCTAATTATTGAAAGGGATATTTTCATAAATGTCACTAAATTTGAAAATGCACAAAAAATTTGGATGTGCACTAAATTTGTTCAAAAATGTCACTTTTTTGTTGTCAAAGGTCCAAACTACCCTTGATGTTACCTTTGTAAGAGCAATTAATGCTTGATTGGAATACCATTAATGATTTGATGTGATGATTACATTTTGATTATTTTATTCATTTTATATATGTACATTTAGAGAAAAAAACATATTTTCTTCCAAAAAATAAGTAAAAGAAATTCAAAACCTATTAATGTTCCCAAACTCTAAGTCCTACATCCTCCTTCATTAACACATAGTTTCTTCCAAGAACTTCATCTTCTTCATTCATTCTTCAAGAACACATGAGTATTTAATTGGTCATCAATTTGAAGAGGTTAGCTATTACAAATTGTTTGTAATTTCATCTCTTAACTCATTATTTCGTAAATGTTAAATACAACATGGTGATAATAAACTATTACTCGTTGATTTCTTTGGTTTTTTAAATTTGTTTTCATGGTAAAAATATTTGGAATCGTTCATTAAATGTGATCGATTACATATTTAATGGAGCATTGACGTATTTATTTTGAAAAGACATTGTGTTGTTGAATGAGAATTAATTATCACCATTAATGTTCAACATTAATGTCATCCTAAAAATTTTTACAGTAACTGTTTTGAAACCAACCGAATTGTTCGTACTTAACTGGTTGAATATAGTGTTTCAAACCGTTGGGCCCCGATAGTTAAACTGTCGAATTCGACAGTTTACAAACTGTCGGGATACACAATTCAACTGTTGATTTCGACACTTGAGAATTGTTAAAAATCTTGATTAATAGTTTTCCACATTTGATGGTATTCAATGTCGTTATATTGATTGTTCAGACTTCTTACAGTTGCAATCTCAACATTTCAGGTATGAGTGATGATTTGAGATTCATCGTCTCTTACAGGGAAATTTCGCAAATGTGGACGACGAATAGAAGTGGAGAGGGAACAAAACCACTTCTATTTTAGTGCCGAGCTAGACTTGCTTTACGATTGAAGGAAAAACTCGGTATTGTTGATCCTCCGCAGTGAAATTGAAATCAAGTTCAAAGTCTCGAACTTGAATATACCTCCAGCTGAAATACGCGAAGACGAAGAGCTCAGTTGGTACATATCGGTTCATAAGGAAACTGCAATCTGCGTGATGTTAACACTATGTGTAGGACAATTGGTGTGATGTTAACAGTACTTGAAGTGTACTTAAATTTATAATTACAATTTACTCCATAATTAATTACCATTGCATTTGTTACATGATAAGTTGTAGACGCGAATGACATTTTAAGTAATAAGTTATTTTTCTCGATGTCATTATTTTCATAATATACGATTGAATTCTCATTGCCGTACTTACGAGGTCCACCTATCCGTTATGACTCGTAATTCAAATAATCTATAGTTACCTAAGTGGACCATAAAGTAATCGCTGCAACAAAAATGATGGTATTCAATGTTAATGTACGGATAATGTATTGTTTGCCATATGTGACGAAATGTCTGAAACAATTCATAAAATTACAGCAATTTCTAAATAAACTTAAATACAAAGTTTAATGTGCTATTAACCAGGATCAACATTACAAAACTATCTTCCACACATATTCGTGAAGAAGAGGAGCAATGTGCAGTTCCAACTTACGAATTGCTCTCAAATGTCTGAAACATAACAGTATCGTCTGGATGAGTTAGGCAGAGAATTAGATGTCTGGAACGTCGGCCAAGAAGCCAAGGGATGACTCGCGGAAGTCGTGGCGCTGCTATTCGTCTAAGTGCTCCAACACCCTTTGCATGTACTTGAGGTTACTTCGCTGGGATATGCGTGCACGCAACCTTGCATTTTCTGGAACCAAGAATTCGAACTCCATGGACTCTGCAATGAATAAGAAGGTAAAATCAGCTAATCACATGTCATAAATGTCGAAGCCAATACAAACGGATACGAACAAATTGTAATCAACATATGTATGTCAATCATATAACGACATGAAACTACTAACACAATGCAACATGAACAATTTGTAAAAGGACATGTGACGAAAATTTAACAAGAAATAGAACATATCTGCTTCACATTATTTCATAAGGCAGCCATCTGTAGAGAATTACTGCGTCCAACTGTCGGGATCGACAGTTGACCTGTACCAAATTTACTCAACTGTCGAGAATGTCTGAGGCTAACTGTCGGGAACGATAGTTCACCTATCCCTATTTTACCCAACTGTTGAGAATGATCGGGACGACAGAACACATGTTCACAAGTCACCCATATGCAGATAATTTTCCGAGGTAAACTATTGCATACAAAGTGTTGACACATACCAACATGGTAGAAGGTTTACAAGCAAGTAGGATTTACATTCAAAACCCCTAATTTAAAATCTAATATCTCTTGAAGCAACATAACAATTAAGCTAGAAATAAAATTTAATTAATTAATTCATTAATACAACATCAAAATGTAAAAGATGAAAATGAATGATACTGAACTTTGATTAATTAATTTATCAATACAACATCAAAATCTAGCAGAATATAACAACAAACATATTGAAAATTGAAACATGAAAGAAAGATCAAAGGAAAAGACAACCCATATTAAAGAACATTAAAACAAAAATAAAGTAGCAAAAACAGAGACCCAAATCCAAATTAACCTCAATTTCCTTTTATATAACAAAAAGGCAAAAATCCATAAAAAAGAGAGAGTAATTAAACATACATGTAATATGAGAGCTGCTTCTTTAGACTCATGAACACTGAATTCAGGAGTCCTCATGTACATGATTTCACCATCAGATTTTGCACCAAAATCTCTATTATTTTCTACAGACAAAACTCCTTCCCACATTGAAATCAACTCCACAGCTTTTAATATTTTCTAGTCTTTTTTCCCCCACATTCTCTCCTTGTTGCAAATCCATATTTCTTCCCATTGCAATATGTCCTCCACACTCAGCAGTAGAATGCTGAATTTCAAGGCAGAAGGGTTTTCCAAGGTTTCTTCAAATGGATTTTGCAGAAATTTTGCTACGTGAGTGTTGGGTCTAAATGCCAAAAAAAAAAAAAAATGAAAATGATTTCCCCCAATTTTTTTTTCTTGTTTTGACTTTTTGGTTATGACAACTTGTACAAGTTCTATATGTAATTAAATCTCAATTAATGCAAGATATGTTAGGTATTTAAAATATGCAAAGGGGTAAAAATGTCAAATTTTGACAATCTTGCAACTAATTTAAAAATGTGACATTTTGGTAATTACATGATAGCAAAATGACATCTAGTGTAATTTCCTCTTATTATTCAAATTACTCGTAAATCAATCGCGAAAGTGAAATTTTTTCAAATTTACCAATAAAGTCAAACTCCAAGTCAAAGCACAACTACCAGATTCCAACCATATATATCGTCCCATTTTCAATCGCCACGTTGACGGCTCTGATTTTCTAAACTCCATTATCCAACAAAACACTGACACATCTACTCATGACCATTTGTCAATAGCCACGTTAATGGCCCAGATTTTCTAAACCCCTACTCACCCACCCACGCCCACTTCCTCGTCTCCTATATAAACTCCTGACACTCTACCTTCGCTCAAATCCAGGAAAACAACGATAACAGTTCAATCAGTAATTCAAAAACGTCAACAAAAAAGACTTTTTTGTATAAATTTCCAGTTTTTTTTTGGGCGGTAGTGAATTTGGTGTTATATATGGTGTCTGTTTTCAAGAATCCAGTGTCAGGACAGGATTTTTACAGTTATTAAAATCATATGGGTGAGGATCCGATGAAAATGGGTCTGGCGGGGATGAACTACGGTAATTTGATTCAACCTGTTATGTGCAATGCGGGTTTCAGTGTGGAGGATCCGAATAGGAAGGTCCGGAAGCCGTATACTATAACCAAGTCAAGAGAGAGCTGGACTGAGGAAGAACATGACAAATTCCTCGAAGCCCTTCAACTGTAAGTGTTATACTTATGTGTGTCTCAGTGTCTGCATTATTAAGTTTTTGTTCTGGAAATTTGTGTGAAAGAATATCATGTTAAGGATGGGGAGTTGAAAACGATTTTAGTTTATTTATTGATTAATTAAATTTTGTAAATTTCAGTGATGTTTATAATTATTTAGTATCTTTAAATTTGAATTCTGTGTACTGGAAATCCATCAGTATAGAAAATTGTATCTGGTGAACGTGAATCAATGTATTTTAAGTCCTTACAAAATGAAAGTCTGTATCTTGCAAAATTCTAAGCTTATAGAACTCCTAAGATATTGAGCCCCGCCCTTTTTTTTGAAAATTCATTTTCAACTACATATTGTCCAATAAAATAATATTACATGTAACTTGAAAACTATTTATTAATTTTTAATCACAAATTCTCCAAAAATCACTATTCAAAAATGCTGCTTTTCCCCCCGCCCCCCCCTTCTCTCTCTCTCTCTCTCAAAATGGGGCTCAAACAAGGGCTAAATTAATGGTTCTTTGAATTGTGCTTTCTGAATATGAATTTTAAGACGTGAGAAGATCTTTTGTAGGTGCTATATTTAAGCTTGTAGAACAGATTACACTGTTTCAATTTTCCAACGAAGAATGAAATTTAAATGTAATTCCAGATTTTGATTTCTAATGAGTGTGTTTTCATTTGTTTTACCTTGTTGATTTTCAGATTTAATCGCGATTGGAAAAAAATTGAAGCATTCGTGGGGTCAAAGACAGTTATACAGGTTTTTTTGCATAGATTTGTAGTTTAATCACTTTTCTGTCTGAAGTTTTAATTTCAGTTATTGTCTTCAAATTTGTCAAAGAATTATATTTCTTTCTTTCTTTCTTTCTTATCCATTTAATCTTTTCAAGAGATACTGATGTAGAGATATTATAGGTTACAGTTTATATCAGGCCATTGTGAGCATAATTAGGGAGTGTCATGGCCTAGGAACGTGGTTACTTATTCAGCTTCTATTCATAGTGTTGTTTAAACACTTTGCATGCTGTACTAAAAGTATCTAGAGAATGTTTGGATGCATTATTGGATAGTATTAGTCAATATATTGGACAAGATTTTAACTTATTTTTCTTGTTTAATACTGTCTAGTACTATACATTCCACCTTATCAGTGCAAGAGCTTTTGTTGTGTCAATATTATAGGTTATAATTTATATAAGGCCATTCTGAGCAATGATAGGGAGTGTTGTGGCCAAGGAATGTGCTTACCATCTCAGTTGCTATTCTGATTTCCGAGGTTGTTAAAACGCTGCACCTATTTTTACAAGAACATTTAGAGCACTAGCTTTGTTATGACAAAAGGATGTGTTGTAACTTGACCGCGAAGACCCATATCAAATAGTGCGTGCATGTTCAGTCTACTTTCCAGATACTAAATGAAATCTTTGCAGATTCGTAGCCATGCTCAGAAATATTTTCTGAAGGTCCAGAAGAATGGAATAAGTGAACATATACCACCCCCACGTCCAAAGAAAAAACCAGCCCATCCCTATCCACTAAAGGCCCCTAAAAATGGTTAGAACTGTTAGCCACGGGTATCGAATTCTTACCTTTTCAAACCATCCTTGCTTATACTTGCCCTACCACTGCAGTTCTGTCCCCAGCTACTGGAGCTTTGCAGTCTTCATCTTATCTGCTTGAGCCCAAAAATGTTGTGAGGTCGGATTCATTTTCTGTACCTAGAAATGAAATTGCTGGTGCCGCTTTGTCATCTTGGACAAACAATGTATCGGCAACAGGAAATATCTCAAATAATTCAAATGGTTTGTTTCTATTATGGTATGCTGGTCTTTTTTTTCCCCAGAAGCAAATCATTATCCTGTAGTAAAAATGGTTTTATGCTGGTGTTTCACATGATGTGGGATTAGCAGGGTTTACCATGACACATAAGTATAGCAGCACCACAACCAAAAGAACTCCTTGGGTGTGGACAACTAATGAGACAACTCCCCAAGTAAGACAGAAACAAGGCAAGCCAGTGAGAGGTCAGTTTCTTTTGCATTTTGTTGTTTTTGATATTTAAATCTCTTGAATTAAGGGTAATTAAAAACCGAAAATTCATTATTTTTATGAGTTCATGGACACTGGTCGGAAAGATGTCCAAGTTTTAGCTTACAGAACTTATGAACTTGGATACATAGCTGAAGATGTTTCTTAAATGCATGATCACATCATATCAAGACAACTAAAATTATTATATGGGGATTTATGGTGGGATCTAGGGAATAATTTACAGAAGTCAAGTAAAAACAGCAAAATCCTACATCCTACAATTATTTTTGGTTCATATATAGCTGTGTGCTTGCTTGGTACTACTTTTAAGGACCTATATGCTCTGGTCAAACATCATTTTTAACCACACATTCCTTATGATCACAACTTCTATTTACTTTTTAATCACACATTCATTGAGACCCATTGCTTCTAAGTACTTAAAAGCTTAGCCAATTCCATGTCCATAATGTTAGGTTAGTTTACTTGACTGTTTTATCAACTGTTTTTGCACTTATTAAACTTACTCCTGCTTTGATGCAGTTATGCCCGATTTTGCTCAAGTTTACAGATTTATTGGCAGTGTCTTTGACCCAAATTCAAGTGATTACTTCCGAAGGCTAAAGAAGATGGACCCCATAGATGTTGATACGGTAAGTCAGATTTCACGGTGTCACAAATTATTTTGTATCATGCGCGAGCTTGCAAAATGTTGTGAATTGGGTATTAACTAACATCCAATGTAGTAGTTTTTCTTTTGAAGATGATCTTTGTTGCTAAATATTTTATCCAGCAAGCAGCAATTCGCTTTCCAGTAATTGCATTCTGATGTAGCTATTTCTTCAGATGTCTATTATCACTATATTTTATCGAACATTCTTGGCTTCCCCTGTAATTGGATTATTGTCTATCAGCACCACAAGTGTCGTGGGGTTGACAGAAGCTATCTGTTAAAGAATACAAACAAGAATAGAAATCCATATGCAGACTATTTAAAATTATATTCAGGCAATCTATTTAAAATTATATTCAAGCAATCTGTTAAGTCCAGATGTAGGAAAGCTGTCTTGCATAGTGTGTATGTGTCTCGGGTTCCACTTCATTCTGGTACTATGCCATTCAAATGATTCCTTCAAATATACTCAGTTGGGAGAATGCAATATGTACATAGTTTGGATGGACTGTGTAAAAGTTTATTCATTATGACTTCCATTACTCTGGTTTTAAGGAGTAGTTTATAAACTTTAGTGGATTGCTCTTTGTTTCCCTCTCTCTTAGATTGGGTGTTGGAGTTTCCTCGAGACGAGGTTGGAACATGCACTGCTTGCAGTGAAAACTTGATCCTTTAGGCATACCTTATTGTTAACACAGGATTGATCAATCTTAAGCAGAAAATAAACCCGAGCACGCCCTTGGTGTGTGTATATGTGTGCAAATGAATATGTAGCTCAGTAGGTTATATTATCAATTGATATATATTGTATTGATCAATTGATATTTCTTTGATTTCTTTGAGACAGATCATTGATTACTCGTCTTAATATGGCTTTTCTTCAGGTGCTGATGTTGATAAAAAATCTAACTATCAATTTGAGCAGTCCTGAATTTGAGGATCACGTAAGTTCCAGTGTTCTATATTGGGCATATTCTTCATAGAGCTGTAAGTTTATATAATGAAATTTATTGATCTCTCAATGTGTAATGAAGATGAAACTAATGATCCCTTGTCTTGTTGCGTACCCCAGTTATCTTTATAACTTCACAAATTTCCCTTCATCTCCAGTTTGTTTCTTTAATTTTTCTTTGATTGTTGATGCAGAGGAGGTTAATAATGTCTCATTATTGGGATAGAGAACAATAGATTCTATAGCCCTTTTAAAAATCTCAAAGGGCCAAACTGGAGAATTCAATTCAATCCATTTAGAATTCTAAAATATCTGGGAGGTCTACATCCCTTTCTGCTCTCCATTTCTTCTTTGTTCGTATCTTACTTAAGAACTGATTGATGACATATGAAGAAGGTGCTGGCTCTTCTTGCTGCAACATCATTGAGGTCCTAAGATTATTACCTACTATATATACGTGTATTTTGATCCACTCCTGGATTTTCTATGTTCATCTGCCAATAATTTGCCAATCTAACATGAGATGAGACTGTGCAGCCTCCCACCTGCCATTGCAAATGCGTATCACAACTGGGTGGGTATAGAGAGTAAATTTTATCTGTTGAGGGATGGCCTTTTCACTCGACTTGTTTCTGAGGTCTTCAAGGGAAAACATTGGCTTGTGTAGATTTTCTGGAGGTCTTAAATCATTTTCTGGAAATCTTGTTTCCAAAGTTTACTCAGGAACTCAAGAATGGTATTGTGCTCAAGCACATTTGTTTGTCCTTATTCAATTGAAGTCTTCCACAGTTTCGTGTTCGTGTAATTCTCATAAATCTTTTGTGTAAAACACACTAAAGGACTTACAATTACACTCTCGTGGTGAGAAATTTTGTTTAGTGGCATTTAATCACACATTACACTTTGCATTTGTTGTATGAGTTGAATTTTCAATTAAATTATCGAGAAGTTTAAATAAATTGTTTCAGTTTTTATCTAAACCTATATCTTTTAACATATTCTATGGGTGCATTCGTCTTGAATCTTTAAAAAAAAAATATGTAGATTCTCTAAACACTTGTCATTTGTTTGGCAAGAAGTACTATATACACTAATGACAAAACCAGCATCCCCCCATAGGCCATATTATAAGAAAAATGTATATTCTGCTTATGAGTTTAAGATGATTTTCAAATATAATAAAACTGGTTATGATCATATTTTGACAAAACCCTAACCAAATTATCAACAAAGAAAAATGTATCATCATCTCCTAAAACAATCCACCTAACATCATTCAACCCTAGTCTCACTGTTTTGGATACTATTCGAGACATTCGTATGGTGGATCGATCACCGAACAAGTTTTGTACTCAAATTTCGATGCATTACTCAATATTTTCACTAAAGGAAGGTATTGCTTATCGTCTGTGCTTCGTTTTACAGGCTTATCTAGCCATACGAACCCGCACATTTCTTCTGGTTTCCACCATAGTTTGATATATTCCTTTTTGTGTTTTCATAGCTTTGATGAAATGTAATGCCGAAAACAATGCGATGAAGTCGTGTCTTCTCTTGGGGCATTATAAAGTAAGTCTGGAAATTTCCAACGTTTTTTTGTATAGGGTGAAGATGGAACTGGAGTTTCTTAAAGATTTCTCTAGGGATTGAATGCTAAAAGACATGAGATTTATTGAGTTAAAAACATATGAAAATGAAATGAAAATATTGAAGGAAATTATGAGTTTGAATACTGTTGTCGTTTTGATATTGCAGAGACAGAGAGGATTTAAAATCTTTCATGGCTCCTTGTTTTGAGGTTTTATTTCTTGAGAATCCTTAGATTTTTCATATAACATAATTGTTGAACTATGGTCAAACCGTATGTTTTGATTATAACAAACAATTTATGTTTATCTCTAACTTAATCTTTAAGTTGATTACATGTTGGAAAATTGAGTCAAACGAAGATTGATCGAGCACTCATAAAGGAATGCTTTACGTATCAAACAACCAATCGAGCACTTGCGCCAAAATTGATCGAAGACTTTATAACAAGATTTCTCTTGACTCGGTTGTAAAGGTAAAACACTTTAATTCTTGGCAAATGATACTTTGCAAGCTCAAGTAATGGTTTTTTCGTTGACGACAAAACTTGCGTCATGAAAATGATTGCACAAAATTATTTTTCAAAGGGAAGTTTTAAAACCTATTTTTTGAAAACTCTCAAATCCAACTTACTTTGAAAAATCGAGTAAAAACATCATTATTGATTACAAACAAAACAAAAATTGACCCAAACTACCTCTGGTCATCCGGACGTTCGGATGGCGAACCGGACGTCGGTTCGCTAGCAACGATTGATTTTTTGACCGTTCTGATAGAGTTCTTTAACGGCTAAATCCAGACGTCTGGTTCTGAATCGGACTTCTGGGTGGTCGTCCGACTTGGCAGAGATATTGGCGTCTTTCAACTGCTATAAATACCAACGCACCTACTATTTGAAAAATAACTTTTGAGCATCCAATTTGATACTCCTTGAGCCTACATTGATTATATATATATATATATATATATCATTTAGGGTCCGTTTGATTGTAAGGGTAGAAAATGGGTGGAAAGAAAATGAATTCCAGAGAAAATAATTGTCTAAAACTTATTTTTCAGGAAATTGTTAATAGTGTGTTTGATTGGTATAATTTTCCACCCGAAAAATTTTAAAATTTTGGATCTTTTTGTGTTTGTTTGACTTTGTTTTACATAGAAATTGTCCATTAAAATGATAATTTTTTTCACAATTGGTTATAAAATTTGTTTCAATTGCCAAAAAGTAAAAAAAAAAAAAAAAATATTTCTTAGAAAATCATTTTTCATCAAAATTTAGTATTCGTTTGGCTTTATTTTACATTAAAATTGTCCATTAAAGTGATTTTTTTTTTTTTTTATAATTGGTTATGAAATTTGTTTCCATTGCCCAAAAAAAAAAAGGAAAAAAAATTCCATTTTTCCACCAAAAAGGTGGGAAAAACAATTCCAACCATTTCATGGAAGGTGTGCACGTGTGTGGCATTTGTGGAAAAAAGTCAAACGTGACAAAAGATGGAAAATGGAATTATTTTCCATGGAAATATCAGTATATCAAACGGGGCCTTATTATCAAATCACTTTGCTCTTGAAAAATCTTTGATCAAAACTAATTCTTGAAAATCATTTTTATCAAAGATTTACACACCAATTACATGAGATTCATTCATTGCTATCCATTAAAGTGTTTGCCTACTTTTCTTCTTATACTTAACCTTGTACTCATCATTTAGTAAGAAGAGAAGATTTCACTGGTAAACTCATTTTGAATTGAGGGTCGTTTTGAGGTCCCGTCACGTAAAACTCAACATTGTATAAGAATCGGTACTCCTTATTTGTAAGTTACCGGAAGCATTGTAAAGTGTTGTATTGCACCATAAGTCAATCAACATAGTGAAAAGACCTTACTCGTGCCGGAGAGTTTGGTAACGGGGGACATAGATTGTGTTTGGGATCGAACCTCCATAACAACATCGTTTGCATTCTATCCATTTTACTTAACGCTTTGTGCAAATTACGTTTGTTCCACCTACTCACCTATTTGTTTTTAGTTGTCCTCTACTATCTGCTTGCATATTACATTATAGTTGAATTTGAATTTTTTTGACGAAAAAGTTTTTATAACCAATTCTCCTCTTGGTTAGTCAATTTTGGGCTTTCAATAAGTTTGCACATTAAATTATTGGTTTGCATCTACTGTATTCCATACTCAATGTTCCTGTTTCACATCCTGAAATCATGAATGGAGTTTGCAAATTCTGTTTGTATTAATCAAATGATGAAACCGAATAAATTCATGTTTATAATGAATATTAAATACTTTTTGTCTTTTAACTTAATTATATATTTTTAGATTTTTTATTGATAATTATCATTTTATTGTTCGTGAAGTAACATAACATTATAATTAATATTTCAGAAGAATATTAATTGCTTCTGTACAGTACGAATTATAATTTTCAATATTTCAAAAGAATATTAATATATTGCTCTTGAAAAAATAATAATAAAATACGTGCTTTCGAAGCATATTTCTACGAATATAATAGTTTGAATAGTATTTATCACTGAAAAATATGCAACTTATATCATGTGGACATTGATTCTTCTATAATTATATCACGGTTAATCACATTTTCGAGAATTAACCATGTCTTTTGTTTGATTGAATAGTTATTCAAATGCCAAACATTATATTGAACCAAAAGTTCAATTATTGAATAAATTATTATTTGGCATGATCAATTGGACAATCATTAGATCAATAATATTGCTAAATTGAGAATTCAAACATTCAATGAAGAATCAGGATATTCTCCAATTTAATTAATTCCTATATAATGTTTGTTCTCTTTATTGAGAATTGATAATTAACCATCAGCGGCAAAAATATGGATTGAATTCCCCATATTTTCGAAAATTAATAAGGGTGATATATAGAGACTCCACCACCCTCTACATTTACTAGCGCTGTCCGTGGGTCGGTTCGGTTCGATTCTGAAGAGACCCGAATCGACCCAAAACTTTCGGGTATTTAAAAAGTGGATCCGTCGGGTCCAAATATAATTATGGAACCGTTCGGATTCGGTTCGGTTCGAGTCGGTTCGAGTCGGTTCGAGTCGGTTCGGTTCCGTACCATAATTAAATTTTTTAATGTTTTCAGTAACACTACATAAATACAATTAATGACATTTCATTCGTAATCTTTACAAATTAACGTAGGTCAATTCAAAAACATATAAATAACTAGCTGTCGAATAAGATTAATTCAATGCATACAAATAGTAAAAAGTAGATATTAATATTATAGCAAAACTATATAAAGTATATTCATTTGCTTCAAATTAAAATGGGCTAATGGACTTTAAAAATGATTTGGGTTTTAAAATTAAAATTATGAAATAATTTGATTTATTTAATTAATTTGCTAATTTGTATAGAAAAAAATAAAATAATTTAATTAATTCAATATAAAAAATAAAAAAATTATTTAGTTTCGGTTCTTAGTCTAGACCCGAGAATACCCGACCCAAACCCATCGGTTCTCGATTCGGGTACTCATTCGGGTATTTAATTTATGAAGAACCGCTCGATTCGGTTCGGTTTGGGTTCGGTTCGGTCCGGTTCGATTCGGGACTTTTGGACACCCCTAATATTTACCATCTAGATATTATTTATATCAAATAAATTTGATAAATAAATCTACTAGATGATTATATGTGTTCGCAATTTGAAATTTGCAAAATTACTGTTTAAAAGTTAAAAGCATTTACTGTTGAGAACAAAGTGCTTCCCAGTTCTGTCTAGGGATGTTATTAGCATCATGCAAATTAACATTAAAGTTTTTCCTTATATATGGCTTATGATCAGGGCCTAGTTTTTCATCTAATTATTTTGAGAGTACAATATATTCACCACAGTACATTGAGATGAAAATTAAAGAATGTTGAGAATAAATACATAGTTTGAACCTTATCCCAAATGGATAATATTTTATAATGTAGTTTGGTTATTGTCAATTAAATTGGACAATTCTCTCAACAATTTAGGGCATCTGTTCATACATCTATCTTGCATTTTTTTTTCTATGGTTTTAGCCAATGGATAACTAATGGCAAAACCATCACCCCTATAAGCCATATTATAAGATAAATGTATATTCTGCTTAAGAGTTTAAGATGATTTTCTAGTATAATAAAATTGGTTATGATCATATTTAATAAAACCCTAACTAAATTATTAGCAAAGAAAATGTATCATCATCTCCCAAAACAATCCACCTAACATCATTCAACCCTAGTCTCACTGTTTTGGATACTATTTGAGACATACGTATGGCGGATTGAACATCGATTGAGTTTCTGTTCTCAAATTTCAATGTATTACTCGATATTTTCACTGAAGGAAGGCATTGATTATTGTTAGTGCTTCGTTTTACAGGCTTATCTAGCCATACGAATTCACGCATTTCCTTTGGTTTCCACCATAGTTTGATATATTCCTTCCTGTGTATTTCCATAGCTTTGATGAAGATGAAAGGCTAATTAGCACAAAACGTCCCTACCTTTGGGGTTGATTTCGGAAACCATCCCTACCTTTCATTTCTTGACATTTATGTCCTTACCTTCAATGTTTTGTGTGCTGGACGTCCTTCCGTCCACGTTCCGTCTAATTTTCCGTCAAATAAATACAAAAATGATTTTTTCTACCAATATACAAGGGTAAAATAGTCATCACCCATTGAAAAACCCTTCATCTCCTGCCCAACTGATATTCTTCTCTTTCTTCTTCCTCTCACGACCAATTCATAAATCAAGCCGAAAAACAATTGTTGTGGTTACAACCAATTCATTGAAAATGTTGGTTCTTCCTCTCACGACATTTTCTACCAATTCAAACTTATTTTTCGGCTTGATTTATGGACCCATTTCTAGAGTGGTTACGAGCTGGCATTAGAACCCTTAATTGACACTGTTCATCCCCTACCCACCCACACGACTCCAAGAAAATTGAACCCACTTCGTATATTAATTCCCCCTTTCTTGTTTTCTCTTCAAATCATTTGCTGTTTTGCAAAGCTTTAACTTTTTCTGTATTGGGTTTTCAAGAAAATCTTGTTTAATTTCTTGAAATTGTAATAATGGCTGAAGAAGCCAAGAAATTGACTACTGAAGAGGTTGTGGTGTCTAATGTTTGTGTGACGGAGACACCCACGACTGCCGTTGTAGAGAAGGAAGCTCCACCGCACCCGGAACTTGAGGCGGAGAAGGTTGAGAAGCCGGCGGCGGAAGAGGTGGTGGACGGTGAGAAAGAGGCGACGACGGTTGAAGATGACAAGATAGCTGAATCGGCTTCGTTTAAGGAGGAGAGCAATAAGGTTGATGATCTTATTGACCCACAAAAGAAAGCCTTGGATGAGTTCAAGCAGTTGATTCAAGAGGCACTCAACAAGCACGAATTCACAGCTCCTCCGCCGGCCAAGGAGGAGGAATCAAAACCCGAAGAGAAGAAAGAAGAAGAATCAAAGCCTGAAGAGAAAAAAGAAGAAATTTGTGAGGAGACTCCGGTTGAAGTTCCTCCACCAGTTGAACCCTTCAAAGAAGAGGCTCCAGTGGAGAAAAAATGGGTGATGACTATTTTACCCTTGTATATTGGTAGAAAAAATCATTTTTGTATTTAATGGATAGAAAATTAGACGGAACGTGGACAGAAGGACGTCCAACACACAAAACGTTGAAGGTAAGGGCATAAATGCCAAGAAATGAAAGGTAGGGACGGTTTCCGAAATCAACCCCAAAGGTAGGGACGTTTTGTGCTAATTAGCCAAGATGAAATGCCAAAAAGAAGGGAAAATTGCAGCAGCGGTCCCTAACATTTTCAATTTTTGTAAACTTTACCCTAACTTTCAATTTGTACTAGCGAAAGTCCCTAACATTTCATAAATATGTAGTTGAAGTCCATATGGATGAAAAAGTCCACTTGACCGTTATTTGACCAATATTTTGAAAAAAATATATGATATTTTCATCATTTTAAGTAGGGACATTTTCGTCAATTTCATGACGACATTATATTTTAAAATATAAATAAATAAATAAAAAATCAAAGCAAGAGGTTATCTTCCCCACCTCGCCCTACCCCAAAATCGAACCCAAAAAACTCACCACCATTGGCCGTTGATTTTTCTCTCCCAACCATCCATCGAATTCCCTGAAAACCTAACCTATCATTAAACATTTCAAAAACCTGAGAACCCAACTTATCTCTATCTTTAGATTTGATGATATTCCACAATGAATATGCTCACCTAGAGTTGACAAAACTACTGTTAGCGAAGTGCAACCGTGGGTGTAACTATAGGTGGCCATTTGTGCATTGAGACCGTCGGCTAGGGAAGAAATTCCGATGAATTAGGTGTTTTTCTAATTCATTCACTTCAAGTTTGGTTCTCAATGCCGCGAAAGGTTATCTTCAACAGATGTAAGGGGCTTTTCTGGATTGGGTGGCAGTCGACTTGTGTTGATTTTTTCTTTTGTGATTTTTTATTAAATCATTTTTTGGTTTTTTGAAGGTGTTTGACGGTACTTTCTAGAACCTGCCTTTCAAATGTTTTCTAATTTTGACATTCGATGGTTTTTCTTTCCATTGTGTTTTGGGTTATTCCACTCCGCAATGGAAAAGTTGGGTTTGATGGGATGGTTTGGTTTGACGATGGTGGTGGTGGCGGCAATTTAAGGTTTACGTTGGTAGCGACTTACAGTTTATAGTGAGATAGATGGCTGTAACCGATTGCCCGATTGAATGTGGCGAGTTTTCTGGGTTTGATTTTGGGTTGGGTTGGGTTGGGTTGGGAGTGGGTGAGGTGAAGAAGAAAACCTTTTGATTTGAATTTTGTTTTTTGATTTAATTATCCCTTATTATATAATTGCATTTATATTGCTAAATATAATGTTGTCATGTAATTGACAAAAATATCTCTGCTTAAAATGATGAAAATATCATTTTTTTTTTTGCAAAATATTGGTTTACCATCCATTTGGACTTTAACTGCATATTTATGAAAGGTTAGAGATCTTCGTTGGTGCAAATTAAAGGTTAGGATAAAGTTTACAAAACTTGAAAAGGTTATGGACTGTAGTTGCAATTTTTCCCAAAAACAATGTGATGGAGTTATGTCTTCGCTCGGGGCATTATAGGGTAAGTCTGGAAATTTTCAATGCTTTTTGTATAGGGTTTTGTACGTGGATGGAACTGGAGTTTCTTAATGATTTCTCTAGGGATTAAATACTAAAAGACATGAGATTTATTGAGTTAAAATCATACGAAAATAATGAAGGAAATTATGAGTTTGAATACTGTTGTCGTTTTGATATTGCAGAAAGGACTTGAAATCTTTCATAGCTCCTTGTTTTGAGGCTTCATTTCTTGAGAACCCTAAGATTTGTCAAGAATAAATAGAGAGGAGAAGAGAGATATTTAAAAGACTAATCTTCAAATGTTTGATAGAAATGAATCTATTTCGAAAGAAAAATATGTTTGTGTTTGAGGCTAAATCGTTGATTAAAATCTAGGTCAGAATTGTGTTTGAGGCTAAATTGTTGATTAAAATCAGAATTAACCTTTAATTTTAATCACATATTTTATAAGATCCAAAATTTTTGAATTACACATTTTATCAAAAATTAATATTTAATGATACCAAACTAATGATATCACATGGCTAAATTTATTACTATCAATGTGTTCGTCAAATAGCAAAATCGTAATAACTACTTTAGTAAATATTTAAATAAGCCCATATTTGGTAGGGATTAAAATTCAAATTTTAATCAAAGTCAAAGTCAATAATTAATTTTAAGTACATATTTAATGAGATCTACAATTTTATAACACATTTCATCAACTTTATCAAAATATAGTAAAAATTTAATTTTTTATATAAACTAAATAGGACTATTTAAAAAAAATTGCAATTCTTAATAAACAAATATTTCACCTTTCGCATCTTATATTTAGCCCTAGTTTGGTGAAAATTAAAATCAATTTTTTAGTAAATTTTGATAAAATTGATGATGAAAAGTTGTGAATCCTATAAAATATGTGATTAAAAATAATTATTTGTTGTAAATAATATATGATTATTAGTGAATGACAATTATACTTATGCAGCCCTAGTTATTATTACCATTATATCTCTAATTCTTCCCTATAAATATGAGACTTTGATTTTAATATAATACACACAAGTCTGTTGACTTTTTCTAGTTCTTCTCTTTTTTTCTCTGTTTTATAACACGTTATCTACACGAAATGCTTAGTTCTTCAAAGTTTAGTAAATATAGTAATTTTTTTATAAGCATAATCACTTGTACCAAAATTAATTTGGTGACATGTGAATTTACACACCTGCATGATAATTGTGTGTATTGGTTTCTGTAATTAAGTAAATATATGGATATATATATTTTATGCGTAGCTTCAAAATGTCAAATCTTGTTTTTGTAAATTGAAATCATTTAGTTTTATGCATAGATTCTGTAAGTGTTATGCCCTAGGTCCAATCAACTTTGGACATAAACACTTTGAATATATATAATCAATGCATAAATATGGCATTATCTATTATTTAATTGAATTAATATTCTAATAAATTAAATAATAGAATCCGTAGATTCAAGTCTTGGTATTTGTTAATCACAAGGAGTTGTGATTGTGAGATACAAATTACATATGACTGAATCTTAAATCGTTCGTGGTCGAGGTAATAACGAGATACGGATATTGTTATTATCTCGTTATTACGGATAGACTATCGCCTGTTGCATTCTTACTTGTGAAGTAAGTAGCTGATCTCACAAGCTAAAGTGTGGTGACATTTGAATGAACACGTGGATGTTTTTGTTATAGAACAAAACATTGGAGACCCGGTGAGAGATTCCACATGGATAACTATCTAAGTGTTAGTGGTTAATCTCTAACGTTCGGTAGTGGAATTGGTCTTTTGACTTGAGGTCATCATAGTACCTTACATGAAGGCAGACATACTTTGGTGGTGTTGGATGTTGCTCTGTCAAGGGTCGCTAATACAGCATTGTTCGGGTATGTCAAGAATCATATGAAGGTTGTGAATGATCAATAAAGGATTCGTCACTCTTAGATAGTAAGAGATTATGATCTACATTTTATCCAGTTAAGTTGATAATGAAATCCTTGGCCAAGGTGAACTCATAAGTCGGAAAAGAGTTTTCGACGTATATTGACTTAACAGTGGGATAAAAGATATGATCGATAATTGAGATTGACACATATCCATATCTCATAATTGATCGGATCATATTGACGAAAGGATTATAGTTTCACGGTAAACGAACAAGTTTGGTTTTGTCATGCTACGTGATATTTCCCGTCACATGTATTGCCCTGATACATTGTTAGATGTCAATCTGGGACAACGAAAATGAATTAGTGATAAATTAAAAGGGACGTTTTAATTTATTGATTTTGATTAGATCAAAATAATAATTCACGTCGTTCGGCATCGTGATCGGGAACCTAATGGGTCACACACAAAAGAGAATCAGAAGAATGAGATTTACCAATTAATTAATTGACAAGTGTTGGATAATTAATTAATTGGGTTGTTTATTAATAGGCCCGAATTAATTAATTGGATTAATTAATTCATGGACCGGATTTAATTAATTTGATTAGTTAAATATCGGACCGGGTTAAGTTTAGAGATGGGCCAAGCCCACTTGGGCTTATATTAATAAGCTGTTAGGGTTTGTAAACTGTAGAGAATTTTCATTATTCTTGTTAGCACAAGAAAAGAAACCCTAGCCGTCATTCTTATTCTCTGTGTGGATCACCATTGGAGGCTGGACAATTGGACAGCTTGGATTGCAGATCGTGATCATTGGAGTTCAAGAAAAAGCAAAAGAGTTTGTGGAATTCATCAAAGGTATCATTCTCATCACAGTTTCTATCTAAACACATTGCAGATCCTCGTTTGGGAATTGAAAATTGTTTTATTTCCGCTGTGCATGTTAAGTAAATTCCCAACAGTGGTATCAGAGTTTACTTTGTGTTTGTTAGAAATTGTTTTGCATCTTGTAACAATCAAAAGTTGATTGTTATTGTTTTTTTTCTTGTTTCTAGCAATTGAGAAAATTTGATTTTCTAATTGATGAATCTGTTTAAAAAAAAAAAAATTGGATCTTGAAAAATCGGCGGCATGGAGCCGCTTCCGGACCGGCGGTGGCGCCGCCAGGCCAAGGCGGCTGCAGCCGCCTTGCACGCAGCAGCGAGGTGTCGCTGCGTGTCCCAAGACGACCTCGCTGCTGGTTCGCAAGACGATAGTCGACTGCTGCGTGTTGCGGCAATGAACCTCTGCGGCCGAGCCTCGGCTGCGCTTGCCAACAGCGGCGGCCTTCTTCTGGTATTGTGGCAGCGCGATCTTGCAATAGCTGATGGTGCGGCCGTGCACCACCGCTATTCCACTTCCAGGCGACGGGTCCGGGTCTCGCCGGTGAAGAGACGGCGGCGGGAGGAAGTTGGGCGATTTTTAGGGCTTCTGCTACGGGTTGTAGATTTTGGGGACGGGGGCTTGTCATGCAATTTGTGAAATTGCGAGCCCCTGTCTCCAATTATGATTAGGGGTCAAGTTTGCAATTTTAAATGAAGGACTATCTTACAATTTTCGAAATTGATGGGGTTTTGTTTTAATTTGGAATTGGATCAACTTTGCAATTTTCAAAATAGATTTGAATTTAAATATTAAAATGATTTTAATTTGATTTTCAAATGGTTTGACCGAAAATTTCAATATTGACCTGGTTAAAAATTTTATTTATAAATTGACAACTTTTATATTTTCGTTAAAATTAGATTTTAACTTAAATATTAAACTTTGACCCTAAATTGAATTTTTATTTTATTTAGTAGTTTTATCCTAAATTAAAATGTTAATTCATTTTAAATTAGAGTTGGACTTTAATTTAATATTTAATTGAAATTTGATTTTAATTAAATTATTTACCCTAGTATATTGTTGAAATTAAAGTTGGACTCTAATTTGACATTTAATTGAAATTTGATTTTAATTAAATTGTCTTACCCTAAATTTTCCTTGAAATTAGAGTTTGACTCTAATTTGGTATTTAATTAAGATTTGATTTTAATTAAATAAGTTCGCCCTAATATTTTAGAATTAGAGTTTGACTCTTATTTTGTATTTAATTAAAATTTGATTTTAATTAAATTCAACCGTATTAATTTGATTATAATTAGAGTTGAACTTTAATTTGACATTTAATTAAAATTTGATTTTAATTAAAATTGTTTTGCCCTAAAATTTTATTGGAATTAGAGTTGGACTCTAATTTGGTATTTAATTAAAATTTGATTTTAATTAAATAGTCCCGCCTTATATCTGTAGAGTTAGAGTTGGACTCTAATTTGATATTTAATTGAAATTTGATTTTAATTAAATAAGTCCGCTAATTAAATTAATTAATTAATTTGATTAATTAATTATTTAATTGTTCCGATCCATTTGTCTAAATTAGTTTAGACGACTTTAATTGCTAGAAACTTGAAACATGTTTTCATATAATATTAGATATTATATAGGAATGCATTTATATGATGAATGTTTTATTAGTGGATGATTATGGATTTGACCATGTGGATGTGTTGAATGGTTAGTTTTATTCTTGTTGTTTTATGAGCCTGCGAGCTCTTATTTATTTGGACCTGCGAGTCCGTTGTTATTATTATGGGCCTGCGTGTCCAATATTATTTAGGCCTGCGTGCCAACTAGTATATGATACAAGTTGCAGCTGGACTAATTGGAGATACAAGAAGATGAGGAGACCATAGAGATGGAGCATTGTATGAATCAATGCTATACCCCCTAGGAACTGACCGACTAGTCTTCCTTATGGCTCGGGAAGACTAGATAGTATAAGTCCATAATCGTCCACACTATTATATGTATGTTTATTTGCATGTTAGATGTATAATAAAATATATATAATTATTACGATGAGACCTTTTGCATGAAAACCCCTCGTTAAAAATATTAAGTCAATTTGTTATTTGCCTTCCATCATTATAGTGAAAAACGAGAGTCCTAAATCGATCTTAGCTTGTTGAGTACACTCAAGGCTGGTCCATTAGGGATATGTTTGACACTATGAAATATTAGATATTTCTAAATGATGGGTTTGACTTAACTAATATTTATCTTTTGTTGAGTATACTCAAGAAGATAAATTTTAGAGGCATGTTAAAATATTAAGTCATATTTATATTCGCCTTCCTTCATTATAGTGAAAAACGAGAGTCCTAAATCGATCTTAGCTTGTTGAGTACACTCAAGGCTGGTCTATTAGGGATATGTTTGACACTATGAAATATTAGATTTTTCTGAATGATGGGTTTGACTTAACTAATATTTATCTGTTGTTGAGTACACTCAAGGAGATAAATCTTAGAGACATGTTAAGCTAACACATAAGATGTGTGAAGACAAAGAGTTGTCGGCTTAATGATCTGGGAGTTGTATGGAGATACAATTGATAATAGTATCTACCCAAATGTTTTATTAGAGCTTGTTGAGTACACTCAAGGTTTTAATATAATAAATGGGATTCCAGCCCACTAGGAATCAAGTATGGATTCCATAAATTTATGTGAGAGGGTCATAAATTTGAGTTAAACAGTGGGAGCGAAATTAATTTAATAAAATGCCATGTTAAATTAATTCATGCATTATATATATTATTTCTTTTACTTTTCGTCGTTTACATTTATTGAATCATGAGTAACCATATGTAAGTGGCATATTGTATGCCAACAACCAAAGCAAATTTTCTTGATTGACGCCGCAATCTGAGAATTGTTCTCAGGCATGAAAAATTGGTTGTGTCCTTGAGTAGTCCTTTCTAGAGACACCTGTTGATGACTCGATAAAAGAAGAGGTGACTGCTATAATAAACACAGTGATGACGATATTACTACAACATATGTGATATTTGTAACTATGTCACCTGAGTTACAGAGCAACATAAGAGTATAGATGCTAACACATGAATTTTCATCTCAATGTGTTGAATGATGAACAATCATACGAGGAAATATATGATATTTCCCAACAACTATACCGGTGCATAATGGCAGAAGAATCTTCAGTCGGTGCTCGTGTGCTAAGATGCAGACTACTTTGAGAAGTTGTTTTAATTGCGTTCAGTCATGAACAATGAACAAAGTATAGACTTGGTTCTCCAATCTCTGTCAGAGAGTTATTCATAACTAATTATGAATTTAATATGAATAAACTCGAAGCACGCTCATTGAGTTGCTGAACATGCTTAAAACTGTTAAATCCAACATCTGTGTTTATAGTGGACAAATCTTAGTCATAGATTCCTCTAAGGAAGTCTAAAGGATGCTTTAGGAAAGCAACCAAGATGACTACGACAGTTAAAGCGAATAAGGACAATACCAAATATGATGATCCTTATTATCATTTTGGAATGATGGGTCATTAGAAATGAAATTGCAAGGCTTAAATCTACTTCATTAGTTTCATGGGTATTAGATACAAGATATAGATCTCATATTTGTATAAATATGCAGAAACTAAATAAAAGTAGATCGCTGCAGAAGGGAGAAGTTGACCTACACGTTGAAAATGAGCAAAAGTTGCTGCATTGCCTGTAGAAGCATATTTCTTGCCATTGCCTCTAGGCTCAATATTAGGATTAGAGAAATGTTAATTTTGTTCTCACCATTACCAAGAGCATTAAATAAATTTCATGTTTTGACATGAATTATTTTAATGTTAAAGACAATTGTTGTTCCTTTTTATCTTGATAAGATCTTAATGGTTATGGTAAATTACAAAATGACATTTATATTCTAAATGTTGAGTGTTCTATAATGAGTATAGAAATTGAAATGCATAAAAATGATAATCTGAATAACACCTATATCTGGCATTGCAGATTTGGTCACATAAATGAGAATGCAATTCCAAACTTACATGGAGATGTATATTTGGGTCAAATAATTTTGAATCATTTGACAAATGCGAATCATGTCTGTAAGACACAATGACCAAATCTCCTTTTACTTGAAAAGGAAATTGATCTGCACAATTATTAGGTCTAATACATAGTGATGTATGTAGATCCATATCAATTAATGTCAGGTGAAGTTTATCTTATCTCATCACATTTACTAATGATCATTTCAGAAATGATCATATATATTTGATGAAATTCAAGCATGAATCTCTTCAAATGTTCAGGGGATTCAAGCTAGGAATAGATAAACAAATAGGTAAACATATTCTTACACTAAGACTTGTTCGAGGTAAAGAATATCTAAAATGGAGAATTTTAGATTATCTAAAAGAGAATTAGATTCTCATGCAGTGGATTCCTCCACATACATTAAAGCATAATGATGCATCTGAAATGAGGAATAGTACACTATTAGATATAGTGCAATTGAGAACAAGCCATTCAAGCATTCAAAAATCGTTTTGAGATCATGCACTGATTGCCACGTACTGCACACTAAATCGTGCCCCATCTAAATCGGTTGACAAAAACTCCATACGAGTTATGGAATGGCCCAACATATCTCATATGAACGTTTGGGTTGTGACACTTATGTGAAGCGCACAGAATCGGATAAGTTTGAGACTAAATCCGATAATTATATATTTGTGGATATCCAAGAGATAATTGGATATCAATTCTATAATCTCGTTGAGAAGAAGATGTTCATCTCAAGACATGTCATACTCTCAGAGAAAGTGTTTACTCTAAGAGAGACAGTGGGAGTAGAATAAATCTTGAAAGAGTTCAAGAGTCCACGGATATAATTAACCGAATAGATAAACCTGAGTCTTATCCCACACCAGCTGAGGGACATACTCTTGATCAGGAAGTAGAGACTTCTGAGGACACGTTAGCTCAGTGTAAATCTTGTAGGATCATTTGACCTCCTAGAAGGTACGAATCCATGATTACTAATCAAAGATAATGAACCTACTAATTACATAGAAATAAAGTCAAGTGTTGACTTAAAGAGATGGACTTGTTGTATGTAACCGAGGTTTGACTTTGGTTGACTTGCCTAATGGATTAGAACCCATAGGTTGTAAATGAGTTTACAAGAAAATGTCAATATGGATTGAAACAAGCCTCTTGGAGCTGAAATCTTCGATTTGATTCAAAAGGTCAAAATGTTTGATTTTATCAAAAATGAAGACGAAATGTGCGTTTACAAGAAGATAGTGGGAGTATTGTCGCATTCCTGATATTATATGTATGAGACATATTATAGGAAACGACGGCTCTATATTTCAATTGTTGAAATTATGGTTGTCAAATATTTTCTCCGTGAAGGATGTGGAAGAAGCAAGTTGATCTATAGAGATAGATCTAGAAGATTGCTTAACTCATCCCAATCTATACAGATAAAATCTCGAGAAGATTTTATATGGAGAAAATGAACTGAGAGTTCATGGATAGAATGATGCTAACTTCTAGTCAGACTAGAATAATAGCACATCTCAAATAGAATATTGGTTTACTCTTAAGCGGTGTGTTGGAAATGTTCCAAATAACCGTTGATTCAATAATGGAAGCCTTATACATCATTGCTTTACAAAGCAACAAAAGTTGTGGTCTGGATCAGGAAGTTCATTACTGAACTTAGAGTAGTTCCTAACATTGTTGATCACACGCTTATGCATTGTGATAACAATGGAGCCATCGTGCAAGCGAAGGAACTAAGGTCTCATCAATGATCCAAACATATGTTAAGACAGTGTTATCTCATTGGAAAGATAATACAATGAAATGACGTAAATAAAGAACGAATTCCCACAAGTTATTAAATTGCAGATCTACTGACAAAGAGTTGTCGCAGCATAAACATGATCGTCATGTAGACTCTTATGATATAAGATACATAAGTGATTGGATCTAGTGCAAGTGGGAGTTTGTAAGTGTTATGCCCTAGGTCCAATCAACTTTGGACATAAACACTTTGAATATATATAATCAATGCATAAATATGGCAATATCTATTATTTAATTGAATTAATATTCTAATAAATTAAATAATAGAATCCGTAGATTCAAGTCTTGGTGATTTGTTAATCACAAGGAGTTGTGATTGTGAGATACAAATTACATATGACTGAATCTTAAATCGTCCGTGGTCGAGGTAATAACGAGATACGGATATTGTTATTACGGATAGACTATCGCCTGTGGCATTCTTACTTGTGAAGTAAGTAGCTGATCTCACAAGCTAAAGTGTGGTGACATTTGAATGAACACGTGGATGTTTTTGTTATAGAACAAAACATTGGAGACCCGCTGAGAGATTCCACATGGATAACTATCTAAGTGTTAGTGGTTAATCTCTAACGTTCGGTAGTGGAATTGGTCCTTTGACTTGAGGTCATCATAGTACCTTACATGAAGGCAGACATACTTTGGTGGTGTTGGATGTTGCTCTGTCAAGGGTCGCTAATACAGCATTGTTCGGGTATGTCAAGAATCATATGAAGGTTGTGAATGATCAATAAAGGATTCGTCACTCTTAGATAGTAAGAGATTATGATCTACATTTTATCCAGTTAAGTTGATAATGAAATCCTTGGCCAAGGTGAACTCATAAGTCGGAAAAGAGTTTTCGACGTATATTGACTTAACAGTGGGATAAAAGATATGATCGATAATTGAGATTGACACATATCCATATCTCATAATTGATCGGATCATATTGACGAAAGGATTATAGTTTCACGGTAAACGAACAAGTTTGGTTTTGTCATGCTACGTGATATTTCCGTCACATGTATTGCCACGATACATTGCTAGATGTCAATCTGGGACAACGAAAATGAATTAGTGATAAATTAAAAGGGACGTTTTAATTTATTGATTTTGATTAGATCAAAATAATAATTCACGTCGTTCGGCATCGTGATCGGGAACCTAATGAGTCACACACAAAAGAGAATCAGAAGAATGAGATTTACCAATTAATTAATTGACAAGTGTTGGATAATTAATTAATTGGGTTGTTTATTAATAGGCCCGAATTAATTAATTGGATTAATTAATTCATGGACCGGATTTAATTAATTTGATTAGTTAAATATCGGACCGGGTTAAGTTTAGAGATGGGCCAAGCCCACTTGGGCTTATATTAATAAGCTGTTAGGGTTTGTAAACTGTAGAGAATTTTCATTATTCTTGATAGCACAAGAAAAGAAACCCTAGCCGTCATTCTTATTCTCTGTGTGGATCACCATTGGAGGCTGGACAATTGGACAGCTTGGATTGCAGATCGTGATCATTGGAGTTCAAGAAAAAGCAAAAGAGTTTGTGGAATTCATCAAAGGTATCATTCTCATCACAGTTTCTATCTAAACACATTGCAGATCCTCGTTTGGGAATTGAAAATTGTTTTATTTCCGCTGTACATGTTAAGTAAATTCCCAACAGATTCACCTCCTGAATCCATGATTGTAGTTTGCACATTAAATTATTGGTTTGCATCGACTGTATCCCACGCTTAATGTTCATGTTTCACGTCCTAAAATCATGATTGGAGTTTGCATATCCCGTTTGAATTAATCAATGATGAAACCAAATAAATTCAGGTTTATGATGATTATTAAATACTCTGTCTTTTAACTTGATTAAATTTTTTATTTTTTATTGATAATTTATAATGTTGTTGCTCGTGAAGTAACACAATATTATGATTAATATTTTAGAGGAATATTAATTGTTTCTGAAGAGAAAGAATTATAATTTTCAATATTCCAAAAGAATATTGACATATTAATCTTAAATAAATAATATTAAAATACAACGTGTTCTCGAAATAGCTCATATTTCGTAAATATATTATTTTGAATTAGTATTTATCCCTGAAAAAAAAACATACAATTTATGTCTTGTGGATATTGATTCTTCTGCAATTATATTATGGTTAATCATATTTTTGAGAATTAACTATGTCTTTTGTTTGATTGAATATTTATTCAAATGTCAAACATTGTATTGACCCAAAAGTTCAATTACTGAATAAATTATTATTTGGCAGGACCAGTTGAATCATCATTGAATCAATAATGATACAAAATTGAGAATTTGAACATTCAATGAAGAACCATATGATTCTTCAATCCAATTAATTCCCTATATAATGTTTGTTCTATTTATTGAAAATTGATCATTAACTATCATTAGCAAAAATAGGTATTGAATTTCTTATATTTTTTAAAATAAATTAGGTTGATATGTGGAGACGCTGTCACCCTCAATATTGAGCATCTAAATATTATTTTTATCTAATAAATTTGATACATTTACTATATGATTATAAGATGTTCACAAACCTGAAATTTGCGAAATTATTTCTCAAAAGTTAAATTATGAGCATATTTTTTAGATTATACAATCCAAGAAGGCGTGTCTTGTTAATGCTAGTGAGCTTAAATTTCAACATTTTGAAAAGTGTTAGTTGGGATGGTAATAAATATTTTAAAACTATTATTTTTTAAGTGCCCCCAAATTAATTTATAAACCATTACTGTTGAGAACAAAGAGATTCCCAATTCTGTCTAGAGAATGACAACATTAAAGTTTTTCCTCATATTTAGTTGGCTTATGACGAGAGCCTAATTTTTCATCTAATTATTTTGCCAGTACAATATATGCATATTTGATTCACCACAATACATTGAGATGAAAAGTAAAGAATTTTGAGAATAAATGCGCAGTTTGAACTCTTATCAAATGGTGCCTCTATGTCATCTTGGATGTACAATGTCTCGGCAACATGGACTATCTCAAATATTGCAAACGGTTTGTTTTTATTATTTTGGTATGCTGATCTTCTTTCTCCTAAGAATCATACATATCCTGTGGTAACAATGGTTTATGCTGGTGTTTCAGATGATGTGGCATTAGCAAGTTTTACCATGACATATAAGTATAGGACCACCACCACCAAAAGAGCTCCTTGGATATGGACAACTAATGAGACAACTCCCAAGTAAGACCGAAACAAGGCAAGCCAGTGAGAGGTCAATTTCTTTTGCATTCTGTAGTTTTTTATCTTTAAATCTCTTGAAGCAAGGGTAATTAGGAACCGAAAGTTCATTGTTTTTTTGGGTTCATGGATACATAGCCGATGCATAGCTGAAAATGTATCTCAAAGGCATGATCACGTGATATCAAGACAACTAAAAGGCGTGATTATTATATGGGGATTTATGGTGGGATCTCAAAAACTTGTTCGCTAAAAATATACGCCACAAGTGCACGGGGTCGCGATCAAGTAGTAAAATGGACTTTTTGCGTCTGAGTCGACCCCTCAAATACAAGAGAATTAATTCAACTTAACGATAAAGACATAGACAATTAAACTCTTTGAAATTAGAATTGAAAAGAAAATGATTAACTTTTAAACTAACAATTGCGAAAGTTGTAGGATTTTTAGATTTCAAATGGGTTGGAATTTACGACTTCGCTTAACCTTCGTTTCATTAATATCTCAACAATAATACGGAAATGCAAATCACCAAAATACAATGTTAGACCCGATTCTCCAATTTTAGTTAATTACCCATCTCGAGTGAAATTAACCCCGATCGATTAAGTTTATCCACAATATCTCTATGTTGATAAAAACTTAACAAATTGCATTAAATGGTGGTGAAAATAACCCAAAGGGTCACCTAGGGTTATGAGTATATGTCTATCACCTAAAACAACCTAGGGTATTAATTATCTAGGTCTAGAAAGCACAACAATTTCTCAATAATTGCATTATTGCACAAACCACCTAACCCATTCATCTATTGGCCAAATAAATGAGGAAAATGTAACACAATAATTAATACACAGAGACAATGGTAATGTAAGCATTAATAAATAAATATATAGATATTAATAAAATTTAGGTTAAGCTACATCATAAATTCTAACACAATTAATTATCCAATTTTATATATATGATGATAAAGGAAAATATATATTCAATACATTACAAATATGAAAGAAAAATTGAGAAAAACCAAAGGTATAGATAAAACCTTATTTGAACCTTTGCTTGATTTTCCCAAATACTTCTTCATCACTTTGATGTATTTCCCTTTTTATGCTCTTAATTGGTCCAAAATACCACACAAGCTGGAAGGAAAAAAAAGGAATAAAGAAGAAAAGAAAAAAAAAATCAGCAAATAAAAGAAAACTGGAAGCTGCTCACGCCCAGTAGAAAACTCCGAAAATCCCCCCTTTTGCAGGAGAGTCATATGCTGATTTTTAAAACAAAACCTAGTGAAAATTGCACCCATGGTCCCGGGTTTTACAAAAAATAATTAAAATGGTCTTCAAGTTTCAAAAGTGAGCCTAACAACCAAAAAACACTCCAAGTCCTCCAACTTTCATCATGTACAATCTAGTCATCAAAATTTGCCTTTCATTCCAAATTTTGCCATCCATAAATTGCATCCCAAGGTCCTCAAATTTCGACACTTGTACATTTTTGTCCCCAAAGTCATGTTTTTGTGCACTTTTGGTCATCTTTTCCTTCCTTTAGCTCATTTATCCACTAACTTAGAATTTTGGCTTACAAACACCATAATTACACAATTATGAATAGGAATCCACTCATTTTCTTCAATAAATAGCTCGTGAAAGTGCCTAATAAGTGTATAAAAACACACTTATCAAATACCCCCAAACTTAAGCTCTTGCTCGTCTCGAGCAAGATTACTCCTAACACAATCATGCAATACGTGTAAAGAACCAACAACGTTAGATAGCCTGTCAATATATTGAGGAGTGTAAAATTGTGTAATCAATTCACACCTATGCTTCCGAATCATGCTACCAAAAACAATATGAGCTTGGCCAACGTTTGATTATGTTGTGTGTGCATAGTCACATATAGTCATCATCTAAATTAGGAAACAATAATCAAGATAGAAAAAATTTCAAATTAGATCCAGTCCGACCCTTTGTGGTCAAATATTTCCTTTCACACTCGTGAATTTCACACCACAACAGCAAATTTTTCATTCTTTCCCCAAATGTAAAACTAAAGGTTGTAATCACTTCACTCTTTTCTTTTTCGCTCTAGTTTGGTTGGATCTAACCAGCAATCTCAACATCTAGTCATGTGATGATTCTCCACTAATGAGTGCTTCCACATTCAAGCTTATACTAAGCAATTCAAACCCACTAGTTATCTAAGCCCAAATATCAAATACAATTGCATAATACCATTTTTTTTTTGTAGTCAAATCTCGTGTTTTTGCCTTACTTCCTTAAACTTTCTTCTTGACCTTTGTAGCGACCTTTAGGTCGATAGGTCCCCGGTTGTTTAGACCAAAGGGTACCGGGTTTTGAGATACCCAACGAACTTAATAACTTGAGTCAAAAAGGTTACGAAGTGAGACCTAAGATTCAACAAGTGCAAAGTCATTCTTTTAAGCACAATAAAACTAATGGGGGCTTAGATCCCTAGCATATGGTCACCCAGCTTATACTTGACAAAAGACACTCCACTCATTTTTTTTTCAACATGCATGTAATCAACACACTTCTAGATAATATTCTTTCACCGGCTCGATCACCCCCAAATTTATCTCACAATGTGGTAAAGTGAAAGAGAAGAGAATATATGATTGACAAAAAATTATGCACAACTCACAACCTAGTTCAACCAATTCAAAAATCTTTCCATCAATCCAAAAATTTTCACATTTAGATAACAATTAATAATGACTATTGTGCTCGAAGTAACTCAAGATCTCACATGGACAAGTAATTTTTTGAAAAACATCTAGGTACAAATAACATATTTCGTCATGCATAACTCATGAATCAATAACAATTTTACACATCAAGCAATCCTAAGCCGACAAGGCTATCTAACATGTCAACACAAAATTAACAATTTTAAACATCAAGCAATCCTAAGCTGGCAAGGTTATCTAACATGTTAACACAAAATTTACAATTTTAATTACAACCACCCCAAACTGAAATTACACATTGTCCTCAATGTGTACAAGAACAATATAAAGTAATAAAAGAGGGTTGACGACACTTCCCTGATTGAATATTTGTTGAAGGATGTTTCAATGAATTCTTGACTCATGACCTTGTATATGATGTACTCTAGATTTGTTGAGATCTATGGGTGGCTGGCAGTTCAAAAATTATGAACTACAAAAGGATGATATTAGTTCAAAAATGCAATAACAGGAGTATTAATCTCAAGTAATAACAAAAAGTTATAAGGGTAAGAAAGTTGAGTTGCCTCCCAACAAGAGCTGGTTTATAGTCCTTAGCTTGACTATAAGACTACTTCACTCCGAATTGGCAAGAGGAATGGATGACTTCTCCTTCAAAAAATCATCTCCAAGTATGGTTTCAACCGTTGCCCGTTAACCTTGAAGTTCTCGTTTTCTTCGTGATGAAGTTCAATCGCTTTATGTGGAAAAAAATTAGCAATAGTGAAAGGACCCGACCATCTTGAGCGGAGCTTTCTGGGGAACAATCGAAGTCTAGAATTGTAGAGAAGAACTTGTTGCCCAACAAAGAACTCCCGATTCACAATGTGTTTGTCATACCATTCCTTTGTCTTTTCTTTGTAAATTCGGGCATTCTCATAAGAATCAAGGCGAAATTCATCAAGTTCATTCAATTGAAGCAATCTTTTCTCACTGGCCAATTTGACATCAAAGTTCAAAACTTTTATTGCCTAATAAGCTCGATGCTGGAGTTCGAATGGGAGGTGACAAGCTTTCCTAAATAAAAGCCGGTAAGGAGACATACCAATGGGGGTTTTGAAGGCGGTACGGTAAGCCCATAATGCATCATCCAATTTCTATGACCAATCTTTTCTTGATGTGCTCATCATCAACTCAAAAATTCTCTTCAACTCCCGATTCGAAACTTCAACTTGGCCACTAGTTTAGGGATGATAAGGGGAGGCCACACGATGCTTCACTCCATATTTTGTCAATAGTGAGTCGAAGAGGCGATTACAAAAATGTTTACCTTCATCACTAATGATGGCTCGGGGGGTACCATAACGAGAGAAAATATTTTCTTTAAAAAGTTTACTACCACCCGAGCATCATTAGTAGGTAAAGCTATCGTTTCTACCTCCAATATAGAGTTTAACAGCATTTCATTTCAATTGGAGATATTGCCACTACGTTGGCATCTATTTCATTTAGAAACAAGAGTGTGGGAGTCCTTAAATAATGTAGGCCAATAGAAACCTGATTGAAGTACCTTTGATGCGGTTTTCACGACACGAAAGTGACCACCATATGGAGAGGAATGACACTGCTCAAGTATTTGCTCCATTCCATCTTCGGCACACATCCCCGAATAATTTGATCTGGGCCCCGTTTGAACAACAAAGGATCTTTCCAAAATAATGCTTGATGTCGGCAAAGAACCTCTTCCTTTGTTGGTAAGAAAGGCCCGGGAGAATGATGCCACTAGCTAGAAAATTCACATGGTCTGCATACCAGGGTGTATGAGTCGCTCGTAGAAGATGCATGATTTGCAAGGGTTGTTCATTAGGGAACACCTCATTTATCTCCCCATCCACCACTTCTTCGATTTTCTCAAGCCGAGACAAATGATCGGCAACAACATTTTCAATCCCTTTTTTATCTCGAATTTCCAAGTCGAATTCTTGCAAGAGGAGTACCCATCTAACAACCTTGGCTTGGCATCTTTCTTTGCCAACAAATACTTGAAGGCTGAGTGGTCGGTTTAGACAATCAGTTTGGAGCCAATGAGGTAGGACCGAAACTTATCAAACGCAAATATACTGTGATCATCTCCTTTTCGGTAGTAGTATAGTTCAATTGATCATCAATCAAGGTCCGGCTAGCGTAATAGACAACATGCAAGATTTTATCTCGCCTTTGCCCCAAAACCGCTCCAACGGTATAATAGCTAGCGTCGCACATAAGCTCAAATGGAAGATTCCAATCTGGAGCTACAATGATAGGAGCCGTGATGAGTTTCTCTTTAAGAGTGTTGAAAGCATGGAGACACTCTTGGGAGAAATTAAAAGTAATGTTCTTCTCAAGCAAGGAGCAAAGTGGTTTTGTGATATTTGAAAAATCTTTGAAAAATCTCTTATAAAATTCAGCAAGTCCCAAAAAACTTCTAATCCCTTTCACCGAGGTTGGTGGAGGTAATTTCTCAATTACTTGAATTTTTGCCTTGTCAACCTCTATCCCTTTAAGGGAAATCTGATGGCCAAGACCATGCTTTCTTGGACCATGAAATTACATTTTTTTCCCAATTAAGTACTAAGTTAGTCTCTTCACATCTCTTTAGCACCATCTCCAAATTTCTCAAACATCCATCAAATGAGGCCCCAAACACCGAGAAATCATCCATAAAGATCTCAATACATCTTTCCACCATGTCGGAGAAGATAGCCATCATACACCGTTGGAAAGTAACGGGTGCGTTGCAAACGCCAAGGGCATCCTCCTGTATGCAAATGTACCGTATGGGCATGTAAATGTAGTTTTCTCTTGATCCTCTGAGGCTATTGAAATTTGATTATAGCCTGAATACCCATATAAAAAGCAATAGTGAGAATACCTTGCCAACCGTTCAAGCATTTGATCAATGAAATGAAGAGGGAAGTGATCATTTCTAGTAGCGTTGTTAAGCTTGCGGTAATCAATGCATACTCTCCAACCAGTCACAGATCTAGTAGGTATAAGTTCATTATCCTCATTTTCCACCACTGTGATACCTCCTTTCTTTGGCACCACTTGAATAAGACTCACCCATGGTCTATCCAAAATTGGATAAATAATACCTGCATCAAGCCATTTTACAACCTCGGTTCTTACAACTTCTTTCATATTCGGATTCAATCGCCTTTGATGCTCTACAAATGGCTTAAAATCATCTTCCATAATGATTTTGTGCATGCATATTGAAGGGTTAATTCTCCGAATATCTGCAATCATCCACCCGATGGCCTCCTTGTGTTTCCCCAAGACCCAAAGTAACTTTTCTACCTCCATCTCACTTAAGGAAGTGGAGATAATAATCGGAAGTGTGGATGAGTATCCCAAATAGGTATTCCTCAAGTGAGATGGAAGAAGCTTTAATTTAAGTGTGGGGGCTTGTTGAAGAAATGGTAGCGGTGGTGAAGAGTTCTTTTCCAAATCTCAAAATGTGGTGTCCTCTTCTAAGAGTGAGAAGGTATAGCCCCCAAATAATGTGCCATGCGCTCAACTTCTGGGTCCCCATCTTTGATAACTGAAGAATGCACAATGCATGTTTCAAGAGGATCTTTAGAAAGCCCGTAAAGAGAGTCGGCAACCACATGATCAATAACATCCACTCGAAGACGTGAATCGGATTCCGATGGGTACTTGATGGCTTTCAAGATGTTAAATGTGGCTTGTTCATCCTACACTCTCAAAATGAGTTGCCCCTCTTGCACATCAATCAAAGCTCGACCGGTGGCAGGAAATGGTTGTCCCAAAATGATAAGGATATCATGATCCTCCTCCATGTCAAGAATAATGAAATCAGCTGGAAAGATTAACTTGTCCACTTTGACCAACACATCCTCAATGACACCCGAGGATATTTAATTGATCGATCTGCTAATTACAATGATATGGTGGTTGCATTAGCTTCTCCCATTCCCAATTTCCTGAAAATAGACAAGGACATTAAATTAATGCTAGCCCCAAGATCGCACAGAGCTTTACTAAAATTTAAATCACCAATAGTGCATGAAATAGTAAAACTCCTGGATCTTTGATTTTTGGTGGTAGTTTATTTTGAAGAATGGCGCTACATTCCTTATTCAACATCACCGTCTCATGTTCTTCTAGTCTCCTTTTGTTTGAAAGAATATCCTTCATGAATTTGGCATAACTTGGCATTTGAGCTAGCGTATCGGCAAACGAAATATTTATGTGTAGCTTCTTGAACACCTCCAAAAATTTACCAACTTGAGCATCCAATTTATGCTTTTGGAGCCTTTGTGGAAAGGGAATAGGAGACACATAGGCATTGATCGGTGTTGGAGCATTTGATGTTGATGGCTTCAGTTCATCTTTCTTACTTTCTTCATCAATTGCCTTCGGTTCTTGCATAGTCTCATCTTCTTCAATTGGTACCCTGTTGGCTTGAGCCTTTGGGTATACTACCGTAATTTCGGGCAATTGAACCCCACTTCTAGTAGTAATGGCTTGGACATTCTCTCTTGGATTTGTTTCTTTGTTACTAGGCAATGCCCCTTGTTGCCTTTCGGAGAGAAGCTTGGCAATTTGTCCCACTTGATGTTCCAAGTTTTTCAAAGAGGCATCATTGCGTTCTTGATATTGTAATTGATGGTTCGTCAACTTAGCAATAGCCTCTTCCCAACCTTCTTTCTTCTCTTGTGGCCTCGGATTTAGCACATTTTGATTGTTCTTATAAGAGAGGTTTAGGCAATTTCGCCAACCGGGGTTATAAGTTTAAGAGTAGGGATTGTACGCTTGGTGTTGAAAGTTTTGAGTATATACCACTTGCTCGGTGGATACCGAACTATCAGCTATCAATGGACAACTCGGAGTTGGGTGATTTGCTCCACAAATATCACAAATAGGCGGAGATTGTATCATATGAGTAGAATGAGAGACAGATGTAGATGTAGAAAGCCCTTCTACCTTTCTTGCTAGAGAGTTGATCTTGGCTAAAACTAGAGAATATGCTTCACTCTCACGAGCTCCACTAGCTCCCATTTGCACACGTCTATTCGGACACATAGCACTTTCCTCACTCATGACTTCAATAATTCATATGATTCCCGGATGCTTTTATTTTGGATTAACCCATTTGAAGATGAATCCACATTTGAATGGTAAGAGAGAGTCAAACCGACATAGAAATATTGGACTTGTTGTGCTATAGTAATCCCATGATTTGGGCACTTTCTGAGCATATCTTTAAACCTCTCCCAAGCCTCATGAAAGCTTTCCGTGTCAAGTTGTTGGAAGGTGGTTATATCGTATTTGAGCTTAGCCACACGAACGGGTGGAAAGAACTTGGTTGTGAATTTTTGTACCAATTCCACCCAACCCGTGATACTCCCCAATGGTAAAGTGTCAAGCCTCTCTTGCCTTGTATTTTAAAATGTGTACAAATAGCCTCATCTGGACAGCCTCCACATTCACACCCTCATAATTGAAGTTGCTAACAATTTTCACGAACCGCGCAATGTGAGAATGTGGGTTTTCATCGATTCTCCCATAGAAGGATATGGTGTTCGAAAAAAGATTAATAACATAAGGCTGAAGTCGGAAGTTCAGATGCCCATAAGAAGGATAGATGATACCCGATTGATTTTCCACCACATGACGGTTCAAGAAATCCCAAAAAAACATGTCTTTCTCATTTACCACAAGATTTTGGATCCTACCCGTTTGATTATTGAAGCCCGGAGGAACATCATCCCTAAGAACATGTTCAGGTTGAACATTAGGGTCAACATTACCTCTCTATCAAGCTGTTGCCTTCTCACTTCTTGTTGTTCCGTTAACCTTCTTCGAAAAGTCTTTTCAATTTCTAGATCAAATTCGACAAGATAGAGACTTCTCGATCGATTCATACACAATCAAAGACTTAGGAAAACAACAATTTAGAAGTCAACCTCACAATAGAAACTAAATGCGTAAAATAAAATAAAAATAAAAATCGTTCAAATGAATAACAACTAAACTAGTAATCAGATTAAAACACTCCTCGGCAATGGCGCCAAAAACTTATTCACTAAAAATATACACTGCAAGTGCACGGGGTCGCGATCAAGTAGTAAAATGAACTTTTTGCGTCCGAGTCGATCCCTCGAAGAGTGTTTCTTCCAATTGCAAGAGAATTAATTCAACTTAACGATAAAGACACACACAATTAAACTCTTTGAAATTAGAATTGAAAATAAAATGACTAACTTTTAAACTAACAATTGCGAAAATTGTAGGATTTTTAGATTTCAAATGGGTTGGAATTTACAAGTTCACTTAACCTTCGTTTCATTAATATCTCAACAATAATGCGGAAATGCAAATCACCAAAATACAATGTTAGACCCGATTCTCCAATTTTAGTTAATTACCTATCTCGAGTGAAATTAACCATAATCGATTAAGTTTATCCACAATATCTCTATGTTGATAAAAACCTAACCAATTGCATTAAATGGTGGTGAAAATAACTCAAAGGGTCACTTAGGGTTAGGAGTATATATCTATCACCTAAAACAACCTAGGGTATTAATTATCTAGGTCTAGAAAGGACAACAATTTCTCAATAATTGCACAAACCACCTAACACATTCATCTATTGGCCAAATAAATGAGGAAAATGCATAATAATTAATACACAAAGATAATGGTAATGTAAGCATCAGTAAATAAATTTATAGCTATTAATAAAATTTAGGTTAAGCTACATCATAAATTCCAACACAATTAATTAGCCAATTTTATATATATGATGACAAAGGAAAATATATATCCAATACATTACAAATATGAAAGAAAAATTGAGAAAAATCAAAGGTATAGATAAAACCCTATTTGAACCTTTGCTTCATTTCCCCACATACTTCTTCACCACTTTGATGTATTTCCCTTTTTATGCTCTTGATTGCTCCAAAATCCCACACAAAATGGAAGGAAAAAAAATGGAATAAAGAAGAAAAGAAAAAAACCAGCAAATAAAAGAAAACTGGAAGCTGCTCACGCCCAGCAGAAAACTCCGGAAATCCCCCCTTTTGCAGGAGCGTCATATGCTGATTTTTAAATCAAAACCTAGGGAAAATTGCACCCATGGTCCCTGATTTTACAAAAAAATAATTAAAATGGTCTTCAAGTTTCAAAAGTGAGCCTAACAACCAAAAAACACTCCAAGTCCTCCAACTTTCATCATGTGCAATCTGGTCATCAAAATTTGACTTTCATTCCAAATTTTGCCATCCATAAATTGCATCCCGAGGTCCTCAAATTTCGGTTTGTACATCTTTGTCCCCAAAGTAATGTTTTTGTGCCTTTTGGTCATATTTTCCTTTGTTTAGCTCATTTGTCCACCAACTTAGAATTTTGACCTACAAACACCATAATTATACAATTATGAATAGGAATCCACTCATTTTCTTCAATACATAGCTCGTGAAAGTGCCTAATAAGGGTATAAAAACACACTTATTAGGATCTATGGAATAATTTACAGAAGTCAAGTCAAAATAGCAATATCCTACATCCTATAGTTATTTTTGGTTCATATACAGCTATGTGCTTGTTCTGTTGTGCTATTAAAGGCTTATATGATGTGGTCAAATGTCATTTTTATCCACACATTACTTCGGACCACAATTTTTATTTACTTTTTAATCACACATTCATCGAGACCCACTTCTTATAAATACTTAAACGCTTAGCCAATTCCATGTCCAAAGTGTTAGTCTTGTTTACTCGACTCATCTTTTTATGCCCTTATTAAACTTGCTCCTGCTTTGATGTAGTCATGCCTGATTTTGCTCAATTTTATAGATTTATTGGCTGTATCTTTGACCCAATTCAAGTGAATACTTCCAAAGACTAAAGAAGATGGACCCCATAAATGTTGATATGGTGAGTCGTATTTCACGGTGTTATAAAATTTTTTTTGTATCATACATGAGCTTGCAGTATGTTATGAATGGGTATAAATTAACATCCTTTTAATGTATATACATATATACACAATGTACATGTTAGTTAGTCCCACATTGATTAGAAAGTAAAACATTCCTATCAAGTTAAACTATAAATAGGATGCCTCCCTTGTAAACAAATTACACTATTCAATATAATTCTATTCTCTTTGTATTGTCTTATTTTTTCTCTTAAATTCAACTAGTTATTCTTCTTCTGAAGATGATGTTTGTTGCTAAATAATTTATCCAGAAAGCAGCAATTTGGTTCTCCTGCAGTTGCGTTCTTATGTAGCTAATTTTCTGCAGATGTCCATTATCACTCTATTTTATCGAATATTCTTGGCTTCCTTGTAATTGGAATTTTGTCTATCAACACCACCAGGGTTCGGGGTTAGCAGAAGCTATCTGGTAAAGAATACAAACAAGAACAAAAACCCATAAACAGACTATTCAAAAATATATTCAAGCAATTTGTCAAGTCCAGCTGTAGGAAAGCTATCTTGCATACTGTGTATATGTCCATGGTCCCACTTCATTCGGTACTGTGCCATTCAAATGATTCCTTCAAATATGCTGAGTTGGGAGAATGCAATATATACTTGGTGTTAGCCATATATAGCATATTTGATTTATGCATCATTTTGTTTAGTTTCTTTCTAGTGTAGATTTTCCTTTTTTGTTTACTCTTCTTGTCATATATAAACCTAATTATTTCGTTAGAAACATAATTTTTGGAGGCTCTCATAATTGGTTTCTTCTTCTTCTTCTCATAGTTCTTTTCCTTTGTTTGATTTGTCAAATTGGTTTGTATTATTTACAAGGTATCAGAGCCCAAATTTGTGCATTGAAGTTGATTCTATTTTGTGCAAATTGAAAATGATGCTCTTCAATATTTGTTGAGGTGACCGTGGAAGTAGACGGTAGTGCTTGTGAGGTTTCCATTGTGAAGTGGACGGTGGATTGAGGAATTGGACCGTTTGTGGTTAGAGTGGATGATGGATTGTGTATGCTGTGTGTTTTAAAAAGTGGACAGTGATAGCCCAAGAATAACTAACTAAGAAGGGGGTGAGTTTGTTTTTAAAACTTTTATTTGAAAAATTAATCTAAATTTAAGCAAGTAAAGACTAATAGATTAAATCAAATAATAAGCATAAATATAAAACCGATAAGTAAAAGGAAGAGATGATGCAAACAATATAATTATGGAGATTTGATCCAAAGCAATGATCTACGTCCTTTGTTATCAAGCTATCCGGTATGAGCAAATCTTTTACACTATGTTGAAAGACTTATAGTGCAATCCAACCCTTTACAATACTTCCGGTGACTTACAAAAAGGAGTACCGATCCTTATACAATGTTGGTTTTTACTGGACTTCAACACAACCCATATTTTATCAAAGTGATTTTACAATGAAATTCTTTTCTTGATAAATAATACAAACAAGTTAAGTAGTATGAAAGACTAACGTTTCAATGAATAGAAACAAATGTTAGATGAATTTTTTTAATAAATATGATGGTTAAAAACTTTAATTCAACCAATCAAAGTTATTTTCAATTAGAAGATGAAGAAGAGTCAAATGCAATTTAAGTTTAAAAATCTTCTCAAAATATTTCTTCCTTAATATTAATAATTGTAATAAATTAATTACTAAGAAAATAACGAGAAACTTTGATGAATATGAAAATTTTATAAGTTTGATTTAATTAATCAAAGTTTTCTATATAAAGAATTAGAAAATTTTAATGCAATTTAAGTGGAAAGATCTTTTTCAAAAATATATATCTCTTTTAAGATTGATATAAATAAGTTAAATACAAAGAGATACAGAAAACTTTGATGAAAGAAATGATTCAAGAAGTTTGATTCAACAATCAAGGTTTTTGTTATGAAAAAAAATGAAATGACTTTAAAAATATAAGTTTAAAGAAGATATTTTACAAATACATTTCACAAGAAAGCTCTCTTCTAGTTGTTTTATGAATGAAAAGTGAAGTGATATTTATAACAATCAAAACGCTAAAATTTCTGACCAACCGGACGTTGTGGATCCTGAACTGTACGACCCAACTAGCCGTTGTGTGTCAGAAACTAGAATGGTTAAAAAAATGACCGTTGGCTAACCGAACGTCCACATGGTCAAACGGACATCCGCTTTGAGTTTGACTTTTTTTTTTGGAAGAATTGGGCTTTTGAAGGAGTAAGTAATATTGTAAAAATTTTAAATATCAAATTGAAATTCTTACCATTTGAAAAATAACTATTTTTTATACAAGTGTTTTTATGAATAATCTTTTCGTGCATATTGAGTTTTTATCACTTTTTACTAAATATCAAAATTTTAGTACCGTTATATTTGAACTAAGAATTCTAGTCTTTGATCTTGTTTCGAAGTTTGCATTTTAGACTTCTCGTTGTGATCTTGCTTTTCTTGACGTTTGTCTTTTAAGCTCTCGTCTCGAATGATTTGACTTGAATGCTTAATTTCTACTTTGATCTTCATTTCGAGTCCGATTTACAATGCTTTGATTTTGACAATACTTGATTGATTTTAACATTGAACTATCGTCACTCAAAATCAATTGTTAAAAACAATATTAATCTTGTTTGTTATGATCAAAACATTAAGGACCATAGGTCAACAATTTCCCAATTTTTGATTATGACAAACAAGATGATTTGCAATGTATGATTGAACAATTGATATCATACTAATCAAGGAATATACATTATAAATTTTGTATACAATCCATATATTCCCCCACCTTTTACAAACCAATATCTATTCATTTTAAAGCATATGTTTATCAAGGCAAGCATTTTGATCATATCAATCTATCATCAGATTCTCATCAAGCATATCATCTCATATATTTTCTCCCTTTTTTTAATATGACAATTACTCTCTTTTTGATTATGACAAATAAGATGATTTGCAAGGTATGATTGAACAATTGATATCATATTGTTAAATGAATATACATTATAAATTTTGCATGTAATTCATATATTCTCCTTATCTTTTACAAATCAATAGCCATTTATTTTAAAGCATATAATTATCAAGGCAATCATTTTGATCATATCTATCTATAATCACATTCTCATCAAGCATATCATCTAATATATTTTTCCCCTTTCGTAATCAGAAAAAAACGTTTAAAATCAAAATATGACCATAGAAAACAATAAAAGGTTTCTCCCTTTTCAATGCCTTTCAAATCTATCTTACTCAATTTTTTCCTTTTAGTATAAGTAAAAAGGTAGCCCATATGAGAGGATGAGTATGGTATATAAGATAAAAAATTTAAATCAATCATAGAAAATAGTAGTATATTTCCCCTTGATTAAGCACAAAATGCTAAATATATACAAGTTTAAATAAGATGATAATCATCACATTATAGTAAAATGATAATCAAAGTATGAGTGACGAAATGACAAAGGCATAACCATTTGGGTAAAATTTATATAAATTCCAACCAATTATGCACATAGAATCATATGAGAACATTTAATAGGAATTCAATTTAGCCACATACTTCAAATTTATCGATAATTCCCATACCTTTTTAAATATATGAATCTAAGTGTTAGAGGTTTAGTGAGAATATAAGCCAATTGATTTTCCTTATTCACAAATTCAAATACAATATCCCACTTTTGAATGCCTTTAGAATACCATAGACGTAATGTCTTAAAGCCATTAAGATATCTAAAATTCATTTTTTGGCACCAAAGTGTGATTGTTGAGTATTGAGTTGAAATCCAGCACATAATCACACATTAAACATAATATCAAGCCTACTTGCGATTAAGTAAATGAGAGATCCGATTACACCTCGATATTTTGTTATGTTTATGGAAGTACTTTGATCATATTTGTCTAGTTTGATTGATGAGCTCATTGGAGTGAATTAGTTTCAAATCTTCCATTTCAAACTTATTGAGGATGTCTATGATATACTTTATTTGACTCCATTACTTAGGTAGAGATCGATCACTTTATACTTCAGAAGATTTTTCTTCATCTAGTTGCATATTTGCTTCTTCTTCACGTTGATATTCAACATCTTTACTATCTTCCTTGTTTTGATTTTAAATTTTATTTGCTCAAAAGGAATATCCAAACATATATCATTATCAATACCTTCCTCTTGATCAAGATGATTAGTTTCATCAAATGTTATATGCATGGATTCTTCAACAACCAAAGTTCTTATGTTGAAGACTCGATAAGCTTTGCTCGTAGATGAATAACCAAGAAAAATTTCAATATTGGATTTTGAATCAAATATTTCCGAATATTCTTTAGTGTTTAAGATAAAAACATTTGCAACCAAACAATTTAAAATAACCGATATTGGGAACTCTATTTTGCAAAAGTTCATATGGAGTTTTTGTTTTCATTGGACTCGCCAAAAATTCTATTTACAATAGAGCAAACGGTGTTAATGGCTTTGGGTAAAAAATATTGTGGTAAACCATTTTTATAGTTTGAGCTATTTCTTACAATGTGCGATTCTTTCTTTCTATTACATCATTTTATTGAGAAGTTTTAGTAGCCGAGAACTTATGTTCATAACCATAAATTTTTGCAAAAATCAATAAATGCAATATTTTCAAATTCTCCTCCATGATCACTCCTAATGGTAGTAATAGTGTATCCCTTTTTATTTTGAACATTTTTACAAAAATGTTCAAATTCATTCAAAACTTCATCTTTTAGGTCCAAAAAAGGGAGTCAAGTAAATTTAGAAAAATCATCAATAATGATAAAAGCATAATATTTACCATTTAAACTTGTGATTCTAGATGGTCAAAAAAAATTTAATTGAAGAAGTTAAAATGATTTTGTAGTTGGACAATGTCGTTTAATTTGAAAGAACTCTATACTTGTTTTCCATGCATCATAATTTTTTTCTCAAATTTCAAATTTGACAAACCTTTAACAAAATAATTTTTGGAAATTTTGAAAGTAGGTCTATGCTAACATGACCTAATCTTCTATGTCATAACCAAGTATCATATTTTAAACTTGATAAATATTTTTTTTTTCGCATTCAAACTTAATGTTTATGTCATAATCATCCCTACTTCGGCTTCTTATGAAAAAAAACACCTTCTTTTGATGTAGTATCCTCAATAAGGCATTTTGAAGAATCAAATTTGATATGATAGCATTCATCATACAATTGACTACAACTAAGTAAATTATGTTCAAAGTTATCTACTAAGAGAACATTTTAAATAAATGGAGATGAATAATTATCAATTATTTCAATGTCAGTGATTTTTCATTTGGCATTATCTCCAAAAGTATCATGACCACCATCCTTTATATTGAACTTTGAAAATTATAGCTTGATTTTTGGTCTGTGCTTTGAGCATTCATTATCCAAGGTCCATTTGCTCTTTATTCTCTTTGGTACCTACAAAAAATAATTTAATTTTTGATTTTTGGTACCCATACAACATTGAGTCATTGATTGCTAGCCTTTATGGACTTTGGAATCCACTTGTATTTTCTTTCAAAGTGAAACCTCTTTTTGATTGAACAATTAAAATTCACACGTCCATTTGTATTGCAAAAATTACATGTGAAGTTTGAAATGGAAGAAATAGAGGTTTTGACCAAGAAATTTTCAAGAGACTTTTGTTTTAAAAATTGTTTGTATCCAATTCCTCCTTTATCAAAAATATATTTTTGTTCACCAAGCATTAAATCAAATTTTTTCTTGCCTTGAGTAAATTTGTGAACAATTTGAGTCCAATCTAAAATTTTTTATTGTAAAGAGGAATTCTCTTTAATTAAAGAATCGTAGTCGGCTTTTCCTTTTTCAAAATCATTTTGAATTTACAAAAGTTATTTACCTCATTTTCCAATAAAGAATTCCTGTTTCTAAGTATTGAATATTTTAAAGCAAGTTTTTCAAAATTTTCAAGAATTTCATCAGATGAACAATTTTCATTTGAATTTAACTCATTTTCAATAGCCGCGTTCTTTTTTTTGCGAATCTATTCTTTCCTTTGCTCTTTACTTCTTTTTTTTTTTGGAATCGACGATTATTTCGGAAACTTTTCTATTTCTTAACAAGAGCTAGATCATTAACTTCTTCATCATTCATATTTTCGCTTGAAGTGCATTCATCAACTTAAAGCAATTTGAAGACTTTCCTCTTCTTTACTTGTTATTATTTTCTTCTTTGTCTCAGTGCTATTTAACTCATATGTTATCAATATTCTATAGAGTTCTTCCAATGGACATGTATTAATATCTTTGGTATTTTCTATCAACATTCTCAATGGGCCTCATTCTTCTGGGAGTGACCTAAACACTTTACTTACAAGTTTACCATTAGTGAATTTTCGATTAAAACCTTTGAGGACATTAAGAATATCGGTAAAATGAGTGATCATATCAACAATTGGTTCATTCTCTTTCATAAAGAAAATTTTAAAATCTTTAACTAAGAGATTTATTTTAGTTTCTTTCACTTTACTAGTTTCAACATGAATAATTTCTAATGGATGCCAAATATCATAAGCAGAATCACATTCATTTCTATCTAAAGCATAATAAAGTATATTTTTGGTTCTAACATTTAAAGATAATTTTTGTTTATCTATTTCATTATATTTCTCTCTAGGTTTAGAAATAATTTGATTCAGTTTACCATCCTCTTTAATAACTTTTTTAGGCACATAGGGATCAAATTCAATAACTTTCCAAGTATTATAATCTATTGATTGAATAAATATCGTCATTCTAGCTTTCCAGTAGTTATACCATCAAAGAAATTAGGACGATTTGTAGAGTGCCCCTCAAAATTAGAAAAAATGTGGTTAACCATTACTCAAGATTGTAAAATTTTAATTTCAAAATGAGCACCTTGCTTTGATACCAATTGATAGCCCAAAAATAACAAACTAGGAGGGGATGGGCTGGTTTTTAAAACTTTTTCGAAGAATTAATCTAAACTCAAACAAGTAAAAACTAAATAGATTAATTCAAATAATAAGAACTAATATAAAGCGATAAGTAAAAATGAAAGAGGATGCAAACAATATAATTGTTGAAGTTCGATCCAAAATAATGATCTACGTCCACCGTTATTAAGCTCTTCGGCACGAGTAAGGCATTTGCACTATATTGATTGACTTATGGTGAAATTCAATCCTTTACAACGCTTTAGGCGACTTACAAACAAAGAGCTTCGATCCTTATACAATGTTGAGTTTTAAGGGACTTCAACACGATCCACTATTGAACTTTCACGGGATCTAAATATAACTCACACGGTGACTTACAAAAAGGAGCATTGATCCTTATATAATGTTGATCTTTACAGGATTTCAACACGACCCACACTTTATCAAAGTGATTTTACAATGAAACTCTTTTCTTGGTAAATACAAATAAGTTAAATTGTAAGAGAGACTAACACTTCAATGAATAGCAACAAATGATAGCTCAAGTGTTAGATGGAAAATTTTGATAAATGTGATGGTTAAAAACTTAGATTCAACCAATTAAAGTTCTTTTTTTCAATTAGAAGATGAAAAAGAGTCAAATGCAATTTAAGTCCAAAAATATTCTCAAAATATTTCTTTCTTTTAATGAATAATTGTAATAAATTAAGTACTAAAAGAGTAATGAGAAACATTAATGAATATGAAAATTTTACAAGTTTGATTCAATTAATTAAAATTTTATCTATGAAGTAGAAAAAATTATGCAATGTAAGTGCAAAAATCTTCTTCAAAAATATATTTGTCTTTTAAGGTTGATATAAATAAGTTAAAACAAAGAGCAATGAAAAACTTTGATGAAATAAATGGTTCAAGAAGTTTGATTTAACAATCAAAGTTTTTGTTATGAAGAAATAAATAAAATGAATATAAAAATGTAAGTTCAAAGAAGATATTTTACAAATATATTTCATAAGAAAGCTCTCTTCTACTTGTTTTATAAATACAAAATGAAATGGTATTTATAGCAATCAAAATGCCAAAATTTCTGACCAATCAGACATTTGGATCCTGAACTAGACGACTCAACTAGCTGCTGTGCGTAAAAAATCAAAACGGTTAAAAAAATGACCATTGGCGAACCGAACGTCCGCATGGTCAACCAGACGTCCACTTTGACTTTAATTTTGACTTTGACCTTGACTTTGACTCCAACTCAATTTTTTTTTGGGTGGAAAAATGTGGGCTTTTGAAAGAGTAAGTAACACTATAAAAAAAATTTGAATATTAAATTGAAATTCTTACCATTTGAAAAAAAAAAAATTTTTATTCAAGTGTTTTTATGAAATAATCTTTTCATGCATAAAATGATTTTTGAGTTTTTATCATTCATTACTAAATATCAAAGTATTAGTACATTTATATTTAAATTGAGAAGTTTAGTTTTTTTTATCTTGTTTCGAAGTTTGCGTATTAGACTTCTCTTTTGATCTTATTTTTTCTTGACGTTTGTCTTTTAAGCTCTCATTTGGAATAATTTGATTTGAATGCTTAACTTCCACTTTGATATTCATTTCGAGTCCAATTTACAATGTGTTGATTTTGATAATGTTTGATTGATTTTAACATTGAACTATCATCACTCAAAATCAATTGCTAGATGCAATATTAATCTTGTTTGTTATAATCAAAACATTAAGGATGAAATCAACCATAGGTCAACACACAGTGGTTCAAATTCTACTGTTTGATTTCAAAAGTAGACGGTGGGTGCTTTGTGGAGTGGACGACTGTTCAAATATTTGGCAACTTCTTACCACTTTCTTTTCTCAAAATAGGCAGCACTTTGTGATATATTCCGTTGATAGTTTGGTGATATTATTTTGATTGTACATGCACTTTTGTGATATATTCCGCTGATAGTTCATGGTGGTACGTTGGTTGTCGTTGTTTTTCTTAGAATTGGTGATTTATTTCGATTGGTAGTAGCTTATTTGTTGATTTCAATCCATTACTAAAGGGAAAAAAAATGTTGGGCTATGTAAGTGGAATTGTTGCAAAACCTAAGAACAGTGCTGAGAGTTATGTGAGAGGGTTAGATAATTGGGATTCAAAAAATGCGAAAATTCTCATTATAGTCATTTGGCTTTGCTCGTAACGGAGAGCTCGATAACGGGATGTAGAACACATTGTGTATCGAAACCCCATTAAATTCGCTTGTCATCTTTACATTATTGCGCTTTACTTTAAATTGCTATTTATATTGTGCTATATCTACTTAAGTGACAAAAAATTGAATTAAAATATGAATTTTCATATTTTCCTCTCTTATTACACTTTGCATTTATATCTTGTGTATTAAATAGTTTTGAGACTAATTGTCGAAAAAGTTTCAAAAACCAATTCACCCCCTCTTGGTTAGTTATTCTTGAATTATCAATTGGTATCATAGCCTAGGTGCACATCTTAAAAGATTTTACTATCTTTTGTTATGGCTAATCATAATATTGAGGGGGATTCTATAAATTGTCCTCCTTTGTTTGATGGTGCAAATTATAATTATTGAAAAACTAGAATGATGATTTATATCCAATCAATTGACTATAATGTTTGAGAGGATATTGAATTTGGTCTTCATAAGCTTACTAAGGTTATTAAAGTTGATGAAAAACCGGACCAAATTATTTCAAAACTTAGAGAAGAATATGATGAAGATGATAAAAGAAAATTGTCTTTGATTGCAAAAGCCAAAAATCTTCTTTATTGTACCTTAAATATAAATGAATTTAATCGTATTAGCACACGTGATTCTGCATATGATATTTGACATGCATTAGAAATCACACACATGGGTATAAACAAAGTGAAAGAAACTAAAATAAATCTTTTGTTAAAAAATTTTGAAAATTTCTTTATGAAACAAGATGGACCCATTGCTAGCATGATTACTTGGTTCACCGATATTGTTAATGGCCTTAAAGGCTTTGATTGAAAATTTACTAATGGTGAACTTGTTAGCAAAATGCTTATGTCTCTCTCGGAAGATTGAGACTCATTGAGAATGCTGATAGAGAACACCAAAGATGTCAACACGTATCCTTTAGAAGAATTCTATGGAACCTTGATGATTTATGAGCTAAATCATGCCGAAACAAATGAGAAGTCTAGAAAATCAAAAGAGAAAGAAAAGAAGGATTCTCCTAGAAAATAAATTACCTTGGAATCATCAAATGATGAAGAAACCTCAAACTCAAACAAGAGTGATGAGGAACTTGATGATCTCGTTCTCCTTGTCAAAAAGTGGAGAGATTTTCACAAGAACCGTCGATTCCAAAAGAAAGAAGACAAATGTGAGGAAAATAACAAGAATGTTGTTTGTTATGACTGTGACAAACCCGATCACAAAAGAATCGAATGTACTAACAAGAGAAAATTCTTCAAAAGAAAGCTCCACAAGCCACTTGGGATGAAAGTGATGATGAGCAAAAAGAAAATAAAAATCAAGATGAACTTGCAAACATGTGCTTCGTGGCCATTGAAGATGAGATAAACACAAATGACACTCCCTCTTATGATGAACTATGTAATGCCCCGAGTTTCGTGAACCCAGATTGCCACGTCATCTTCATTTGTAACTGAATTAACTAAAAAGATTTGCGAAAAATAACTAAATTTTAAAACATCACATTTATAACGGTAAAACGTCGTCGGCAACAAAACTCATTTGATTAATTTAAGAAATTTGATTAAACTTTAAATCTCGAGTTTTTGAAATAACTGAAATAACAAAGTACGTTAATAATATTCAAATACGTAATTTCTCAAACGTAAATAATTTCATCCATTAAATCGTTGCCACCACTGCCCATCAAACTCGACCGTCTTCAAAATCTGCAAATGTCCTTAAAATAACGGAATGAGTATTTCAAAGAAATATTCAGTAGTCTCATCGCCAATAATTAATTTTCAAAATAATTGAAAGCGTAATCATGCAATTCATACCGTGACATCATCATCATCATGGGCTTATTTTCTTTAAAAAATCATAGGCTCTTTAAAATCATAGGTTGTGGGTAGTCTCGTCTCGTGCATTTAAGCATATAAGTTATGCATAACATTCTCATCTTATCTCATAAGAGATATTCGTCTCTTCTCATGCATTTAAGCATATAAGTTATGACAAGCATAACAACATCATATATCTCATATGACATATTCTCATCTCATGCATTAAAACATATAAGTCACGTAATTTCACATAATACATGCAATTATAATTTAAACTAATTAATGGTGGCGAGTCTACCTCAAATTATCTCGAGTCTCGTAAAAAGTGGAGTGAGACGTAACCCCAATCTCCTAAACGTCTCCACGTTTCGTCTAGCAAATATAGAAAATAAATTTTGAATTAGTATTCCGAAATTTAAAGTTTTAAAGTAATAAAATAAAGTTTAGGGACCTAATTGAAAATTATTGAAGCTGAAAATAAAAGTTTAAGGGCTGAAATTAAACTTTTAGGAATTAGGGACTTAATTGGAAATTTATTGAAACTGAAAATAAAAGTTTAAGGACTGAAATTAAACTTTTCTAAAATAGGGACTTAATTGGAATAGAGTGAAACTGAAAATAAGAGTTTGAGGACTGAAATAAAATACTTAAAACTTAGGGGCTGATTTATAAATAATAGAAACTTTAGAACTAAAATACATGACTTTTGAAACTTGGGGGCTTAAGGGGCAATTTATAAAAATAAAAAATAAACCAAATAACTCACCCACTCCCCCTCTCTCTCATTTTTCGAAGAGGAGAAGAAGCAGGGACGGGAAGGGGTTGCCCCTTCCTCGATTTCACCGTCGGTGAAGCGACAACTCAGCGCCACTATCGCGTGGTGGAGCCGGTGGGTGGGTGAAGGTAGTAAGGTGGTTTTGGCGCACAAGTAGAAGGTTGTGAGGCTTGGGGGTTCGATTTCCATTCGGGTTTTCTTGGCGTAATAAGGTAAGTTCATGGTTTTTTTTTTTTTTTGGTTTTTGCTTGGTTTTGGAGTGATGTTGGTGAGTTGGTGTTTTGGCTATGGTGTTGGGCAATGGTGTAGAGGTCTCGGTTTTGGAGTGATGTTGGTGAGTTGGTGTTTTTGGCTATGGTGTTGGGAAGTGGCAGGTTTGAGTTGTGTATGAAAATGGTGATGGTGGAAGGTGAACCCTACTACAGTTGGTGCAACCGGCTTTGGTGGGTTCGAATTTGTGACTGGAAGGGGGTTGCAACTTGGTTCGAAGCTTGGGTGTTGGTGGTTCTGGGTTGGGTTGTATGAAGAACATCCTGGTGATGATGCTAGAAATTGATGTTCTAGCATCATTTGGAGTTTTTAAATCTTAAGAGATTGTTGTTGGTGCTAAAAATCTATTTTATCATCAACATGGATTTCCAGTTCACAGTGGACTGAAACTAGGGGAAAAATTGAGGGAGGTGGAGCTTCTTACCAATAATGGCTGCCTGGAGGTGTGAGGAGTGTAGGAAATGAGGGTAAATAAAATAGTAAATTTTTAGGGCACAAATCCCTAGAGCTTAAATGGGCCAGAAAGTTGGGCTGTAGGGATTTTTAAGTTGGGTTTATGTGAAGTTGGACCTAAACATCCAAGACTTGGACTAATAAGTAACTGGACCTTAAATATTGCTTAAATTATTAAAATGATAAGAAATTCGATACTTTAAAAATATTCGGGATAGAACTTGATTTGAATGGATTTAAATTGGTTTTATAATGGCTAGACGAACACGCTTTCATTTTAACGTTTGAGGTTAAAACTTAGCGACACGTTTTTCAAGATAATAATTTAAAATTCTCGGTCGCTACAAACTATCTACTTCATATGATGAAATCATTGAAGCTTTTGAAAAACTTGCTCTCAAACATTCTACTATCAAAAAGCAACACATTTTAATGAAAAATGAGACCAAAAAGATTTTAGAAATTCAAAAGGATTTTGAGAAAGAAAATGATGATCATTAATCTCTAATCAAAGAAAGAGTTCTAGGTTTAACCAATATTGTGCACAAATTCACTCAAGGAAAGAAAAACTTTGAGTTAATGCTTGAGAAACAAAAATGTATTTTTGATAAATGAGGAATTGGATACAAACCTTTTCCAAAGCAAAAATCTCTTGAAAATATACTTGTTAAACCTTTTAACTCCACATGTAGCTTTTGTAACAAATTTGGACATGTAGCTTTTAATTGCTTGATAAAAAAGAAACTACACTTTCAAAGAAATAAGTGGGTTCAAGGGTCCACTAGCACTAAATATCAAGGACACAAAGTTGAATTGGTACCAAGATCAAAATTTTGAATCAATTCTTGTACATGTCTTCAAGGATAAAGATTAATTAGTTCTTGGATAGTGGTTGCTCAAAACACATGACCGGAGACAAAACACTATTGTCAAACTTCAAAAGGAAGGATGGGGGTCATATCACGTTTGGAGATAATGTCAAAAGGAAAAATCATGGGCATTGAAAATATTGGTAATCATTCATCTCCTTCTATTGAAAATATTTTATTAGTAGATAATCTCAAACATAATTTGTTAAGTATTAGTCAACTATGTGATAAAGGTTATCATATCAAATTTGATTCTTCAAAATGCCTTATTAAGGATGCTACATCAAAAGATGTATTGTTCATAGGAAGTCAAAGTAAAGATGTTTATGTCATAATATTGAATTTGAAAAAGAATTAAACTATTTGTCAAGTTTTAAAGATGATACTTGGTTATGGCATAGAAGATTAGGTCATGTTAGTATGGACCTAATTTCAAAAATCTCGAAAAATTGCTTTGTTAAAGGTCTGTCAAACTTGAAATTTGAAAAGGAAAAAAATTGTGATACTTGTCAATTTGGAAAACAAACAAAAAGTTCTTTCAAAACTAAGCACAAGTTTACTTCAACCACAAAACCTTTACAACTTCAAGCAAATTTCTTATTTCAAATGGTTTTCAAACGGGAAATGCAAATACTACACTTTTTATCAAAACCAAAAGAGATGATATGATTGTTGTATAAATTTATGTTGATATTATTTTTGGTGCAACTAATATTTTCCTCTGTGAAGAGTTTTGAAAATGTATGAACAGGGAATTTGATATGAGTATGATGGGAGAACTAAAATTATTTCTTGGACTTCAAATAAAAAAAACTAATAAAGGTATCTTCATTAGTCAAACAAAGCACATCATAGATATGCTCAAGAAATTTGATTTTGAAGACTTGAAGCCAATGAATACTCCAATGAGTTCATCAATTAATTTGGATAAAGATGAGGAAGGTACTTCAACTGACATAACAAAATATCCAGGTATGATCCGATCTCTCCTTTATTTAACCACTAGTAGACCCGATATTATATTTAGTGTTTGCTTATATGCTAGATTTCAATCAAATCCTAGAGAATCACATCTAAGTGCCTTAAAACGAATTTTTAGATATCTATGTGGCACTAGAACTTTTGGTCTTTGGTATCCAAAGGGTACTCATATTGACCTTATTAGCTATTCGAACGCCGATTGGACGGGTTTCACTATTGATCGAAAAAGCACAAGTAGAACTTATCATTTTCTTGGCTTTGCTCTTGTGTCATGGTTTAGCAAGAAACAAAATTCCGTTGCACTATTAACCGTCGAAGCCGAATATAGCTAGGCCGCTAGTTGTTGTGCTCAAGTTCTTTGGATGAAACAAACTCTTAGTGATTATCATTTAATTTTTGAAAATACTCCCATTATGTGTGATAACACTAGTGCTATAAATATGTTTAAAAAATCCCATCTTGTACTCTCGCACCAAATATATTGAAATTCGACATCATTTTTCTTAGAGATCATGTGCAAAAAGGTGATATTTACTTGGAATTTGTTAGTACCAAAAAATAATTGGCCGATATTCTTACTAAACCTGTAGCTCTCGATAGATTTTCATATATTAGAAGTGATTTGGGTATTATTGATGAATCTGAAATTTGAGACTAAATTTATTTTATATGCATGATTAAATTGAAATTACATGTCAATTATTGTTTTGCAGTATTTCAGTCGACTGAAATATTTCGGTCGACTGAAGGGCAACTTTTCGGTTGTACAAGTGAACAACCGAAAGTACTCTTTCGGTCATACAGAAGTCCACTGAAACCGATTGCAACTTACCCTTTTTTCGAGCTGTTTCGGTCAACCCACTGATCAACCAAAATAATTTATCGGTCGACCAGATGAACAACCGAAAACCATCTTTCAGTCGACCATCAGACAGCATAACCCTCCTGCACATTCTCTTTTCAAACCTGTCGAGTTTCGTTCGACCACAAAAGTTCGGTCGACCGAAAGATTCGCGTTTCACCATCTTCAAAACTCAATTTTATCTCCAATTCTTCATTTGAAAACCTCAAATTGCGGTTTCTCACTCTTCTCCTCTCTTAAATAATCCAAAAATTCTTCATTTTTTCTTCCAAATTACTTCAAGATTTCGACAAATCTACTATATTCATCAACATTCACATCACATCACAAATTCGAAATTTTATCTTCCATTTTGTCAAGAAAAATAAAAAACCTAGATTTTGTTCAAAAACTTGAAAATCTTAATTTTCTCTCAAAAATCCATTGCAAATCTATTCAAATCATTAACATACTTCAAAGATTTGTATCCTGGTCATTTTCTATCAATTCCCACTCCAAAAATTTCGAAAAACAGAAATCTCTCTTACATTTGTTCAACACGTCCGAACCTATAATGCCTCCAAAGAATAAATCGAAGAAGGGAGAAGCTAGTTCGTCCAACATTAAAGCTAATATACCTTTGCCCAACCGATTCACCGATGTCCAATTTTAATTAATAAGTCTATCGACTTTTTTGACTTCTATATCCAAACTCCATCTTTTTGTATAGAAGAATATCTTGAGGGAATTGCTTGGGAAAATGTGGTTTCTAATTTCCGAGAATGCTTACCCTAGGTTGATTCGAGAATTTTATCGAAATGTCACTTTTTATTCGGACCACGTAACTTGCACGATCATGGATAAACGTATTACCCTCGATAGACCTATTACTTTGCAAATCCTTGGTTTAGAAGATTGTGATAACTGTGCTTATCTCCAAAATTATCCTATTAGGTTTGACGATTATCATGAACTTGAGGGTTGTAGTCATGTCACCGACCGGCCCTTAACTACCAAAATGAATTTGAACCTAAATCATCTGACAATCCCGTGCAAAATTCTCCATCGTGTAATTTCACATATCATCGTCCCTCGAAGTGGCCATTACGAAGAGGTTCATCACCTCGACTTGTTCATCCTTGATTCTCTTCTTGTTGGTCGAAAATTGGACTTCTCTTACATCTTTTTGAACAATATGCGACTTGTTCACTCTTCACGTAGATTCTTAGGCTTACCATATGGCATGCTTTTTACAAAAAAATTTGAACACTTCAATGTGCCATTAGATGATGAGCCTATTCTTAAATCAAAACACACCGACATCATCAACCTTAACACCGTCGAACGCATGAAAATTATTAAAGGTGGGGCAATGGGTCTATCATACTCAAGGTTTCGACAACAATTCAGAGCCCACTACTTGGTCATTCACCAAAAAAGAGGCGAAGGAGAATATTGGTATTGGTGAGGGTGAAAGTGGAGGTGATAGTGATGGTGTTGGTGTTGGTGATGGTGATGGTTTTCCTCGATTGAGACATAGGCCTATATTTCCACAAGTTGCACCTATCCCTAGCCGATACATATATCTGAAGATCAATTCAAAATCTTAGAAGGTCGAATTGATTCCCTTGCCACTACCGTAAACAACCGCATGGACGCACTTGAACAAATGATAGAGCAAATGAGCATGTTCCAAGAGGCATTCTTTGCACATATGTACTCCATCTATCCTCGATACCCTCTTCCACCGACGGAAGATTGAAGTATCATTTTTTGTTCTTTTCTTTTTAACTTATATTTATTTTTACGTCATGACCATTGATTAATATTCATTGTTTTCTCTTCTTTCCTCGCACCTATGCCATGATTACAGGGGAAGTTTTTAACTTCAACGACCCCATTCTTTTTGATGATGTCAAAGGGGGAAAAGAAATATTATTTATTATGTGTTTCATGATTCTATGAATTGTGATTTGATGATGGGAAATGCATGTCTTTAATGCACGTCTTTTTATTAGAATTGTGTTTTGGAATTATACTTGTGATATTATGCTATCTTTATATACATGAAAAATGAAATAGACACAAACTTGCTCATACATGTGAAAGATATTCCCATTGATGTGTAAAAGATAGGGAAAATGAAGACAACATTCTTGTATATTTATACAAATCACATATTGTTTGTCATAATAAAAAATGGGGAAATTGTTGACCTATGATTTAATATAGCTTCATTTGTTTTTATTATAACAAACAAGATATTTATGCTTTTAACAAGTCTTGTTTCTTGAGTTTTTCATACATAAATCTTCTTAAGCATTCAAAGGCTCAAATCGTCATCCATTGAAGAACAAGCGATCAAAAGAGACTCGAAGAGAACAAAAACTTTGAAGATTAGAGTTTAGAAGTTCTTTATTGAAACTTCAATTTATATGTAAATGTATCAACTCATCAACAAAGCTCAAATTATTTTCATAATTCATCACTTGCATAAAATGTTTTTGATTCATAATATGAAATAGTTTTTTGGAAAAATGAATATTTTGATATAAAAATTAAGTTCCAAAATTCTCATACTTCGGTCGATCGAAGTATACATTGGTCAACAGAGTTTCTGTTCGACCGAAATGACAGAAATGCTCAATCAAAATTCTAACGGTTTAAAAGATACAACAGCTATATTCATCTTTCAGTCGACCGAAATACCCGATATGCTTAGCCGAAAGTTGATGACTTTCAACATCTTGATCTATAAATAGCCCTCTCTTTTGTATTCAATTTTAACTACTTATAAGAATAATTAAGAGAGTATATTTATTGAAAATCATTGAACTTACTTGATTTTATATTCTATTTTATTTATTACAAAGAATCTCTTGATTAATCAAACTAGTTTTACCTATTTCATAAAGAATTCTATTTTGCAAGGAAAACTTCTCAATCTCATCTATTTTCAATTCTTGATAAAGATTTTCTTTGCCATCACTTATATTGAAGTGTTGATAAGTACATTTTTACACACTTATCTTACTGTTAAAACATGATAATTGTTGATTAATATGTAGGAATATAGCTTAATTTTGTGTAATTTATGTTTTTGTGAACAAGTGATTAATGTAGTTGAAATAAAGAGAAACAAGTGAAAAAAGACCAAAATGGAGGAAAACAAAAGTTCAGGGACTAAAGTACAAATATTCTAACTTGTTTCTAACCTTGTGATGAATATTTGAGAGTATTGTCAATTGGATGAAGAAAGGAGTCAAATGGATGAAATATAGCCAAGACATTATCACATATCAACTTTCAAGCTGAAACGTTGACCAGTTTTTGACACCAAAAATGATCGAATTTGAAGATGGTCTCTAAAGTAAAGTTGTAGCCCTTTGGGTTAGCTTTCTAACGCAACTTGAATTAGCTCAATTTGACATCAAGAGAGAAAGTTGGTTCAAACACGTTGCAAGGCACGCGCCTCACACCAAGAAAGCCTCGACCGAGGTTGCCCAATTCCTTAAGGCGCGCGCCTCAAGCCAAAACGCGAAATTTTTTCAATTTTCTTGTTTGATTGAAACACGTATGGAAACCTAATTTTCCATCATATTTAAGCCCCAAAACGTCTAGAACGCTAACGATTCATCTCCTATCAATTTTCTCTCAAGTTTGACTCAAGAACTCCATGGAAGGCTAAAAAAATTGGTAAAACAAGGGAGGAACTCAATTAGATATGGTGATTTCACATCTATTATTTCATGTAATTGGTATTTTCTTACTGAATAATCTTAAAATTTAGACTTTTCTTTTCATGAATTTATATTGAAATCAGTTTAATAATTACTAGGTTTTTCATGGATTCAGTCATACTTTTTTCATTATTTAATCAAACTATATTTGAGTTTTAATTTCAATTACTTGTTGATGAGATTTGTTTAAAAATTATTAAATCCTTTATAGATCCAGTCATGCTTCTTCTATCATTAAATTGAACTAATTGTTGAGTTTTAATCTCAATTTTACTTTATTAGGCGATTGATTACTGCTTTATACTTGATGTCTATGGTCGATCTTTGATCTTATTTCAATAAAATTGTGCGAATATGTCATACGTCTATATTCTATGATTACATTTGTAAATTAAATTGATTTTCACGATATATCTTCTGATTAGAGTTTGGGATGAAAGCCTCTAATTGTGTTATAAAATAGAATAATTGATGTGAATGATCCAATCCAATTGAGGGAATTTCGACGTTTCACTGCCTCAAATTATTGATTTTAATTTCACCTTTCAACATTGTATTTCACTACACATTGAAGACGATAACTCATCCCTTTTTGGAACCCTTAAGCATTTTCCATCTCCCTGTAGATACGACACCCCAAAGCGGCACTATAACAACTGTGTTATTCTTTGGGCGTAATCAAGTGTAAATCTCTCTTCATACTCAACTCGTATTATTTTTTAACATCAAAAATTTTGATACAAAGATAAAAATTATTTCATTATCCACTATTCATCAAAGTCTACAACATAAACACTTGAGCTTTATTATTTACTATCTATTGAAGTGTTATCTTAACTCTCTAAATACTTGACTTGATTATATCATTTGTTAAGAGATTTCTTTCAATTGTAAAATTGTCATTTATATTTTGGTGATTTTGAGAGTCTTGTGAAAACTCGATTGTTGTTAAGGATAAATTCTCCTTGTCGTAAGTCACTTAAGAATAAGTTCTCTTTGTTATAAGTCACTTAAGGATTGGTACTCCTAATTTGTAAGTTACCACTATAGTGCATTTGGCCTTGCTAGTGATGAAGAGCTCGGTAATGGGGACGTAGAACACATCGTGTATCAAACCCCATTAAATTCCCTTGTCATCTTTACATTATTGGACTTTACTTTAAATTGCTATTTACATTGTGTTATATCTACTTAAGTGACAAATACTTGAATTAAAATATCGAATTTGCATATTTATACCTCTTATTACAATTTGCATTTATATATTGTATATTAAATAGTTTTGAGACTAATTGTCGAAAAAGTTTAAAAAATCAATTCACTCCCCTCTTGGTTAGTTATTCTTGGATTATCATTTACAAATTAGCTGAATATTCTGCTCTATCTTTTTCTCGAAGTGTTTCTCATTCTGTTACACCATTTGATCTTGTTCACTCTAATGTATGATGACCTACTCTTATTGCTATAAAAATGAGGGGGGTCTAGGTATTATGTGTCTTTTATTGATAATTATAGTTATTATTCCTGAATATATCTTATGAAACGACGATCTAACTTTTTTTTCTATTTATCGTTCTTTTAAAAAACTTATTAAAAATCAACATTCTTCTGTAATTAAGTACTTTAAACGTAACTTAGGTGGAGAGTATACTTCGGCTGAGTTTTCTAAGTTTCTTCTCTTGATGACATAATTTAGCAAACCTCGTAAACTAATACCCCACAACAAAATGGTATTGCTGAACAAAAGTATAGGCACATTGTAGAAGCTATTCGTTCTCTTCTCTTATCTGCCAAAATTCCCATTGAATTTTGGGAAGAACCAGTTATTACTATTTTTTTTTTAATTAATAAGATTCCATTTTCCCACAATTCAGGTTTATCACTCTTTGAAACATTATATGGGCATCCTCATGATTACTCCTCATTGAGAGTCTTTGGTTGTACTTCTTTGTTCTTCATCATGAAGTCGAACGTAGTAAATTAACGTCTCCCTCTGCAATCTGTGTTTTATTGAGTTATGGACATGGACAAAAGGGTTATCGTTATTTTGATCCCATTAATTAAAAAAAATGTATTTCTCGTCATGTCATGTTTCTTGAGTACATTTCATTGTTTTCTATTTATGATAATACTCACGACGTGACTAAAACTGACCTCATTCGTATTGATCCATTCTCTAATGATATTAACAAACCGCCTTCCCATACACCATGTACTATTGATTCTTCATTTCCTAAAGGTACACATGCGCCAACTCATGATACACCTCCTCTTTCTATGGCTTCCTAAGCACTGCATAAGATTATCAATCTAACTCCTACTCCCTCATTTTCTCGATATCCTCAATGTATTCATAGTCCACCCAGTTACCTAATTTTGCTTATTCTTATTATTCTGAGTCCTTTTGTTGTTTTCTAACTTCCATTCACAAGCTATCTAAACCCTCTTCTTATAAAGAAATTATTCTAGATCCTCTTTATCATCAGGCTATTGATGAGAACCACGTAGAAATGAATACTACGCAACCCACATCGAGATTGAAGATCCCAAGAAAGCCCAAAGAATAATCCCAATTTTGAATTTGAACCAAAAATTAATGAATCAAGTAACTAAACAAAAATGAAGTTTGAATGACTTCTTGATTACACAACACGTGATCCGCACTAAGTGTTGAATGCCATAAAAATCCTCTTAATAAGTTCAGAATGTTCTGAGAAGAACAATGTTTGAAAAGTACAATAACCTCTCGAATATATCTCAATAGTATATTTGTCAAAATGTTCATACATTGAATAATGAAGTCCTATTAATACTAATGACCAAAAAACCTATTAAAAACGTAATTAGATTACAAAATATTATAAAATTGGAAAGAAAATAGAATTCTAGTCTAACAAGGAAATTCGCGAAAAAAATTAAAGTTCTCGCCAAATTGTTCTCGGCATGTTTTTGTACAAACTCAAGATCAAAAGTACCATTCACCCATGTGATTTTGTGTAGAATTTCGTGCCGTTTTCAGAATGTATTCATGGGCGAAAATTCGACAGCTGGGCTGAAAGTTATGCCCGTTTTCATTCATGCTGCTTGTTTGTTGCTTGAATCGAATTTATCCATTTGGTTTCTTCTTCCGAATCCAACATGAAACTTGTTCTTTGACTTGTTAAATTTGAAACTTTATCCACCATATCTTGAGCAAGCAATCTCATTACCTCTTTCACCCGCTTTGCCCTCTAACGTGTCATCGGGCTTCCTTCGATAATCAACGGATCCCGTCCCGGGCTTGTCCTCGTCAAGTTCGACTACTGGATCATATCAACTATGGTTGATGAACTTTCTATTCTGTATAAGATAGACACTTGGGACTTGGTTTCATTGTCTTCAGGTAAACATATTATTGGTTATTTTGGGTTTATAAGATTAAAACCAAATCTGATTGTTCAGTTGAGCGTTATAAGACCAGATTGGTTGCTAAAGGTTTGAATTAGCAGTATGATCTGGATCATGAGAAGACTTTTGCTCTTATTGTCAAGATGACCACTATTCGTATACTTATTGCAGTTGCATTTGTTAGTCGCTGGAGTCTCTCTATGTTGGATGTTAAAAATATCCTTTTGAATGGAAATCTTCAAGAGGAGGTTCATATGGTTCCTCCTCCTGGTCTTTCTCACTCACCTAGATATGTTTGTAAGCTAAAGAAGACACTTTATGGCCTCAAACAAGCACCTCGTGCTTGGTTTGAAAAAAACTCCATTGTTGTTATTTCTCTTGATTTTACATCCAGTCATCATAGTTCTGCCCTATTCTTTAGATGCACTTCGGCTGGTCGTATTCTGCTTTTGCTATATGTTGACGATATGATTATTACTGGTGATGATGTTGATGAGATTGTAGATTTGAAATCAGAATTGACTCGTCGTTTTGAAATAAAGGACTTAGGTCCACTATCTTATTTTTTGGGGATCGAAGTTGCTTCTTCTCCTAGAGGTTATCTCTTCTCTCAATTTAAGTATACTATGGATGTTATTAAGCATACTCATCTTATTGATACTAAAACTATTGATACTTCTCTTGAGTTCAACTCTCAATATTCACCCCCAACGGTGTACCCATGACTCATCCCACTTTGTATCGCACAATTGTTGTATGTCTAGTTTATCTTACCATCACACATTCCGATACTGCTTATGCTGTTTACATTGTTAGTTAGTTTGTTTAATCTCCTACTACAGTTCATTGGGTAGCTGTTGTTCGTATTTTGCGCTATCTTCATGATACTTGCTTTCTGAGTATTTTGTTTCCATCAACATCTTCTTTAGTGCCTGATGCTGATTGGGTAGTAACCCCACTGATCGTAGGTCCGCTACTGGTTTTTGTATATTTTTTTGTGATTCTCTTATCTCTTAGACGAGTAAGAAACAAACTGTTGTTTCCTATTCTTTACTGAGGTCGAGTATCGAGCTATGGCATCTACCACCACTGAGATTGTGTGATTGCATTTGTTACTTGTAGGCATGGGTGTCCCTTCATACTTTCCAACCCCTATGTATTGTGATAATCAAAGTACTATTCAAATATCTCACAACTCTGTGTTCCATGAAGCAGAAGCATATTGAGATTGACTGTCATCTAGTTCGCCATCATCTACAGACTTGCACTATTTTCCTACCCTTTGTTTCTTCATCATTGTAGCTTGCTAATTTCTTCACTAAGTCTCATCAAATTCATCATTTTCACTTCTTTCTTGACAAACTCTCGCCGCTTTTTGCTGTAGCATCATGAATTTGCGGAGGGACGTTAGCCATATATAACATATTTGATTTATACATAATTTTATTTAGTTTCCTTCTGAGTTAATTAAATCAATGGCCACTCAATTTCATCATTGGTTACTACTTGCTCATCGAAGAAAAAAAGGTTACCCATTGCTCACTCATTTATTCAAACATTTACCTGTCCATCACTCTTTCAAATCCGTAACCTTAAATAGTCGGAAAATTCCACGCGTGTGGACGGAAAGTTGACATGGCGCATTCAGCTGTTAACTCTGCCAGGTTGTAAAAATTATTCAAACAAAAGACAACTTCTCCTTCATCGGTAGATTCTTTGCTGGCAAACTGAGCTATTAACTTCGGCGAAGCCTTCAGCTGCAGCTGAGAACGATCAGATCATCTACCATGATCAGCATAAGCCTCTGACTGTCCAACAGCTATCAGGCGGCACCTTCCCTTCGAATCCATGATGGAAAGTGAGATAACAAACTGCATCGTACCAATTGGGAGTGGTTCAATATTTTTTGATCGGAAATTCCTTTGTGAAAACAAGCTCTAGTTCAAATCCACCCCCAATTTCACATCCAGAGCACCATTTTGATTGCTAAATTCCTGCGAGTTCAAAGGCGAATGTGAAAACAAGCTTGAGTTCGAATCCACCCCTAATTTCACATCCAGAACACCTTCTCCTTCTGTTTCTTCTGGCGATGACGACCTTGAATGGTCCGATGGAAAATATTTTTCCAGCATTGAAAAAATTAGAAATTAATTAAATTTTCCAGATTTTTTTATGAAATATATTGTTCACATCAGAAACGATTTGCGGCTTGTATTTTGCGGTGACCTCAAAGATATTGCCGAAGATATTGTATTAGATGAAGCGACCGCCGTGGCTCAGCATCGCCGTCGGGATGTGCTCGATCAGCGACTGCAGTTGCTGTTGCTACCGCTCCTCCGACATATCAGTGTCCGCTGGCTGAGCTCCACCTTCCATTTCCCAAGTTTGCTTTGATATAATTTTTTACCGCTGGCAGAGTTAACAGCTGAAAGCGCCATGTCAACTTTCCGTCCACACACGTGGAGTTTTCCGGCAATTTAGGGTGATGGATTTGAAAGAGTGATGGACGGGTAAATGTTTGAATAAATGAGTGAGCAATGGGTAACCTCTTTTTCTTCGATGAGTAAGTAGTAACCAAGGATGAAATTGAGTGGCCATTGATTTAATTAACTCGTTTCCTTCTAGTATATATTTTCTTTTTTGTTTACTCTTCTTTTAATATATAAACCCAATTATTTCATTAGAAACCTAATTTTTGGAGGCTCTCATAATCCGTTTCTTCTTCTTCTCTCAGTTCTTTTCCTTTGTTTGACTTGTCAAATTGATTTGTATTATTTACAATTGGTTCCGATGGACTGTATAAAAGTTTATGCATTATTACTTCCATTACTCTGGCTTTAGGGAATAGTGTATGAGCTTTATTGGATGCTACTTTGTTTCCCTCCCTCCTTCTTTCTTAGATTGGGTGTTGGAGTTTCCTCGAGATGAGGTTGGAACTTGCACTACTTGAAGTTAAAACTTGATCCTTTAGCCATCCCTTCTTGTTAACACAGGATAGATCAATCTTAAGCAGCGGATAAACCCGAACACACCCTTGGTGTGTGTATATGCGTGTAAATGCAGATGTAGATCAGTAGTTTATATTATCAATTGATATATTGTAGGCTTGTTCAGTCGATATTTCTTTGAATTCTTTGAGACAGATCATTGATTACTTGTCTTAATATAGCTTTGCTCCAAGTGCTGATGTTGATAAAGAATCTAACTATCAATTTGAGCAGTCCTGTATTCAACGGCCATGTATGTTACAAACCCATTTTTAATTAGTCAAAGTCAAGGGTTGAATTGTCAAAGTCAAGGTCAAATAGGATTTAAGTGAAGTAAATTATTTCCTTGGGGTTTACTTTACAAGGGATAATATATGAGGCTTAAGATGGATGTGATTTTTAGTTGAGGATTTACTTATATATCACATGAAAGGTGGGGGATTTCCTTTGCAATTACCACTTAATGTTCCAATAATTACCAAATTCTAGACCATTCCATTTTCCATTCTTTCCACACTCACACTCGAGAACTGGCAGAGAAGAAACCGAGAGAGAAAGAGACCGAAAGCTAAGAGAGAAAGAAGAGAAGGAAAGGAGAAAGAAGAAGAAGAAAAGGAATGGAAGAAAAGAATAGAGGAAGTAAGCGTTATTTTCGTCAATTATGGGTTTGATTTATATTATTTTTGTTAAGAGATAAAGGAATTTATTATGCCTATTTTCTAGGGTTTTAATTTTGGTTTGAAATCTTTAAAGAGGGGAGAAGAAACAACACCTAAAACTTGCAAATAAACAGGGAAAATTTCAACATCATCGATGTGAACCGGGTCGAATTGTGCTTCTCGCTTGGAGTTGATTCTCGGCTGAAACAAGGTAACACAAATTGCAGTGGTTCATGTATAAGGATTTGTTTTCATCATTATGGTTGTTGGTAGCAATTAGACCCAAGAAGTTGGGCAAGCACTAAGGAAGGAAATGGGTTAATTTGATTATGTGAACAAGAATCACAACAGAAATTTTTAGAAATTTACGTGAGGGGCTGTGCATAATGATACCCATATATGGTTAAATTCAGATTCTAAGGCAAGAGATGGGGTTAGTTCAACAAATGTGAGTAGGGTTATTATAAATATATGTACATGTATGTCCTCCATGAACATTAATAAAGGAATGGAGGAACAACAGGATAGTATTTGGTTTGAACTTTGGAGACTTATTAAAATATTACTGATGAGTTCTATATGAAAGAAATTAATAGCTTGTGATCAATAAAGAAATGAAATGGGGCAGAATTATGGTGGTAAGAATTTGATTCTATGGAACAAGATGTAAATTAAATTGGTTGCTAGTTTTCACTAGATTTAGTTGGGATAATTATTTTAATGTTTTGCATGAAGGTTATGTTAATAAATTAGTTATTAGAAAATGGACTAGAAAGTGTAATTAGTTCCATTTGATTAAAGGAATAATTTGGGAGAGTTATTCATGTATCGAGAAGTTTAGTTTAAGGATTATGGAAATAGAAAATAGAGGCTTCTTGATTTGTTAGTGGTTAAATTGGTTATCTTGTATGGTATTTCAGGTGGTGACGAGGAGATTGGAAACGTTTATCAGCCGTCTAGCTTGTAGCTTGTTTTGAGTGAGTGGAAAATCTTATTTTTCAGAAATAAATAATTATTGAATTTATACTATATCAGAAATTATTTATTTCCTGTATTTGATTAGACAGTATGATTTTCAGAATCAAATAGATTTTATACTAAATTCTTTTAAAGTTATATTAAGTTCATTTACTCATTTTCTAGTATGTTATATTCATATTACATATTTCAGTATATTTAGATTTATTTTAAAACCACTAGAAAGTACCCAAGTGATTTTACCCTGTCTGCACTGATGTGAATGTGTTTCCACAGTGTATGACTCCAGATGGTTATTTTACCCGACCTGCACTGATGTGAATGTGTTTCCACAGTGTATGGTCAATTATGGTGATTTTATCCGCTCTGCACTATTGTGAATGTGTTTCCATAGTGTATGACCAGATTATAGCTCTGCGCGCGTATGACCAGAATTACAGAATTTCAGAATCTCAGAATTTCAGAATTTCAGAATCGAATAAATTTGCCATGTATATTGGTACTTATCGATACATGAGTAAGGTTATTCAGGGTACCTTTTCTTGTGTGATATTTCAGTATTTCTACAGCTTATTTGATTTCCAGTCATAGAATTTAGTTTATTCAGTTTTCAGTTTAAAGATTTCAGTTTATAGAATTGAACAACAAAATATTTCAAGAGCTTCTTAGAAATCAGATTAATTATATTTGTTAAGCTTTATAGTTACTTATTTAGAATGAAGAACAAAGGATTTTATGATTTGATCATATTTAAGTTTCTAAGAGTATTACCAGATTTCAGAATTTCTCAAAGTTTCAAAAGATTAAGGATTTTCAGAAAATATGCATAAATGGATGAAATATATATACTTATTTATAATTATCTACTCATTGAGTTGCAAGCTCATATATTTTGTTAATATTTTTTTTCTTGTCAGATAGTAGCTGAGTTGAGCAGCATTGGGGCCTAGTGATCCACCGTGTAGAGCCACATTTTGTTTATATTTGTATGACTCCTTTTGTCAATTTACATATAACATATTTCTTTTGGGGTATATGCTTTTGTTGTCAGAAAGTTAAAGTTGTAATTCAGGTATCCATATCGTGGGCTCACTGCATATTGGGTATCTTGAGTATTTTTGGAAACTTTTGATTTAAAATATTTGTAAATGTTGACTTTCCAGAATTGTATTTTGTATAGATTAAGTTCTGAGGGGCTGGTGTACCCTGTTTTAAATTATACGTACTGGTTTGAGAATATTGATTGTTGTTCTGGTGGGTTTAGTCCATATTACAGGGGCACTTCTGTCAAAATTTTTATAAAAAGTGTCACAGTTAGAACATGTCATAGTCGCCTTGGTGGTGGGTCCGGCACTTAGCTGGTATCTATCATCGGCGCACGACACGTCTCAGGTCCATTAGGGTGACTTGAGACGGGTTGTGACAGTTGGTATCAGAGCATGGTTATAGTGTCAGTTTGCATTACATTTATTCTGATTTCTTTCCCAACATATCATGCATATTTTGTAGTTGGAGTTCATGGCTCGCGGTGGTAGGACTCGCAGGCTCCCGGACATGCCGCCTCAACCACAAGCTGCTTCTGACAGAGTGGATATTAGAGAAGGGAGTAGGGGTGAGGAATCAGTTCATCAACGACATGAAGATGTAGCTCAAGCTGATATTATAGCTGATAGGATTGCCACAGTCATTTCCTCTGCTCTACGCAGTTCCGATAAAAATCATAGTATTGAGTGAACAACCAAATTAAGAGCTAAGGTATTCACCAGCACGGCTGACCCAGCAGAAGCTGAATCTTGGTCGGTAAAGATTGAGAGAGTATTTGATGTTATGGGTTGTCCGGATTATAGAAAAGTACGTCTTGCTACTTTTCTGTTAGAAAGAGGGGCGTACGATTTGTGGAAATCTGTACAGAGTAAGTATGTTGATCCTTTTGTGATCACTTGGAGTGATTTTAGAGATGATTTTAATGAATATTACTGCCCTCGTTCCTACGAAAATGATAAACATAATGAATTTTTGAGGTTGGTGCAAACTTCTTCATTGGCGGAGTGGGCATCAAAAAGTTTATAGCAATTGTTATCGACTCTTGTAGCCAATGAAGCTGATAAGTGTAGAAGGTTTGAGTATGGGTTGAGAGAAGAAATTAGATCAGTGGTAACAGTATCGGGGTATGAAAACTTGGGAAAACTAGTGGAAGCTGCCCTAAAAGTTGAAAAGAGTGTTTCAGAACGACAAAGCGGTCAACAACAAGTGAGGCCTAGAGTTGGTGGTAGTAATCTGACATGGGCAGGAGAGATGAATAGATCACTAAGGATGGATCATAGAAGAAGTGGATTAGGTATTTCTATCTCTAGTAGCTTTAAGTCAAAATCTAGTGGAAGTCAGGGATCGAGATTTAGTCGAGAACGAGTAGTCGGGTCGATCCGAGAGATCATTTACTTCGGGACATTGTGATAGCTTTAGTGTTGCTAGATTTTCGGGCATATGAGGAGGAGTGTCCAGTTCGTCTTCAACAGAGTGGTATATCAATATCTTACCTAGTGTTAGTATGTCTACACAGAATCAGAACCAGGACATGTTGATAGGTAAAGTAGGTAATGCTAGTGGAACGATGTCCATGAGTCACTAGATTTGGTCATGGGTACGTTAATTATTTTTGGTAGAAAGGCTCGTTCTTTAATCGATTCAGGTGCTACGCATTCGTTTATATCGTATGCAGTTACTACTTATGCAGACTATATGACAAAACCGTTAGACAGTGATTTGGTGGTTGCGACTCCTATAGGAGATTCATTTTTTTTTTTAGCTAATAGTGTGCCAACATCACTCACACAAAGAAGACACACCGAGAAAAAATAACAACATAGCACACTATAACACATGCACTCAAAAATTCAAAGACATCTTTGTAAATTTAGTTCTTGTAATTTGAAGATTTCAAAAATGAAAAGTAAGTTCTTTTCATACTTTCTCTTGTTCATAATTTTCGTTTACTTTATTTAATTTTCGGGCAAGGCCTAAAAGGGGAAACAAAATTACTATTGATTATAGAGGATTTCTCCTCATCTGTCCTTGGTTTTTTCCCGTATTGGGTTTCCACATAAATCTTGATGTTTATTTTCTTTTTAGTTATTTCATTATTGTCATCATCATTCGATCCAAATTCATAACAATTGATATCAGAGCTATTATGATATATTGTTTGTTCCATAACGAGTAACCATTTTCTGTTGAGGGATGGCCTTTTCACTCGGCATTGTTGGATTGCTAAGACTGACTTTCGTCTCTGCTCGACTTGTTTCTGAGGCCTTCGAGGGCAAGAATCAGCTTGTGCAGATTTTCCGGAGTCTCTTTAACCATGTTCGTAAATTGTCTGGAAATCCTGTTTGCAAAGTTTGCTTAGGAACACAAGAATGGTATTATGCTCAAGCACATTTATTTGTCCTTATTCAGTTGAAGACTTCGATACATACTATCTTCCACAGTTTCGTGTTTATGTAATTCTTATAAATCTTGTGTAAAATACACGAAATGGTTTAGAATTACACTCTCGTACTGAGAACTTTTGTTTTAGTGGCATTTAATCAAATATTACACATTGCATTTGTTATATGAGTTGAGTTTTCCTTCCAAATGAATATTATCGTTTACGCAAATATGCTTTGCTGATGGCTCGGGACAGGCACTGTTGCTTTCATTTTCACCTTTTTGTAGGACACATTATTTTAAACTGGAAACGAATCTAAGTAAGAAAGAATTCAAAAACTTGACTTGTAGTATTTTCAAGTTAAAAGTAGCGAGTTCGAGAGCACAATAGGCATGGATTAAATCATTTTAAGTTCTATCAATCACTTACTTCACCCTCAATAAATTCGAGGTTAATTATACAACTTTTTTTTTTAATTAGTTCATTACTATATCTACTAGAAGATCCGATTCAATTAAATTAATAAAAAGTTTAAATAAATCGTGCCCATTTTGATCTAAACCCGTCTTTTAACATATTTTACGGGTGCATCATTCTTATAACCCAAACCTCTTTAGTTCATCGTAAATCTTGAAAAAAATATCGTCTAATCATGTTGAATATTACATAACATGCACTTACGAATATATTTTTGAAAATCTTTGACAATGGTTTGATATCAAGAATATCTAGCTAATGATTCCATGTCAATAATTAGAAGGAAAAAAAATAGTAAAAACATTAATCTTTTATCTACACTTCAATAATTTCTCCTTCCCTGCATTCACCAATGTCAACTGCAATTGTTCCTTCCTTTGTTAATGGCAACACTCTGCAGCAGCTTCTTCTAGGAGGCTGCAAAAATTACATTGAATATTAGTGACAAGGAAAGTTAATTTTCATTCTAATAAATAAGTGGCAACAAAATTTAAATGGAAGACATATGTTTACAACCTATCTCATCTAAAAATATAAGTTATTAAAGAATGGAGAACAAATAATAGACTACATAATGACAAAGTGAGAGAACAAAGGGATACGAAGTTACCTTGTCCCATAAATTCGGATCACGCATTTTGTATACTTCCACTCTCCAAACATGAGAAGGATCAGCCGTCTCCTTCCAGTTGCATTCTGAGTGTGGATAATGAGTTTGAATATATTCGCTCGCTGTTCGATTTGTTGCCCGATTATATATGGCATTGGACAGTACATACACAAATGGCCTATAACATGCATTTGTGCTAAGAGGTCTAGTTTTCATTGAGAAGCCGTCTAAATTGTGCATTCTATACCAATTGGCAAAGGTTCTTAAAGGAATTTCCATTTCGCGGGCCGGAACTATGCCACGAAAAATTTGGGTCGCGTAGCCCCATGACACTGATATAGTCCAATTTTGGGCACTATCGTAGCAAATGGACTGTTGCATGAGCCCAGCTGAGTCGAGCTTCATTGGCATTTTGAGACGTCGAAGGGATTGGATCCGGCCCGTGTTGGGGAAAATGGGCTCTATCACATCGAGATGATGGAGAGAGAGTAGTGGTGCAATTGGGTGGGCCGCCAAGAGCCCAAAGGCATCGCCATAAATATCCAACTGTGAACATAGATGGTATATATTATCAAAATTGCTTTTTCTTAATTACAAATAAAAATTTACTTACTCAAGATAAACAAAAATAAGCAAAAAAAGGTTTATTTATTTTAAAAAATAAAAATAAAATGACACAAATGCAATTAATTTGAACTATTTTTGTATCCAAATTTAAATCATAAAAATTAATTTCAAATGTTTAACCTTCATCTGAATGCAAATATGAATTTCAAGAAAAACCATCAATTGTGTTAACATTCCATCACAAAATCGGCCACTCATAATTTTTTTTTAATTATTTTTTTAAAAGAAGAAGCTAAAAACTAACGAAAAAATAAATGTGCCACATAATCCATTCCAATTTTTTTATAAACAATAAAAATATAAAATATAAAATTACTTGCCCAAAGTCGATAGAATTTCAAGTCAACTAAAATACTGTAATTATAAATAAGGAAATCCACAAAGTCATCAAGAATTTTAGAGAGGGAAGGAAACCTGATGAAATCCCATTTCAACGGTGAGTGGAACTCCAAGTTCAGCCATGCAAGCTTGAATCCTATCATCTAAGCCGTACAATTTAGGGTATCTATGTAAACATCTATCTTGCATTTTTTCTAGGGTTTTTGCCAATGGATAACTTATGGCAAAACCAGCACCCCCATAAGCCATATTATAAGAAAAATGTATATTCTGCTTATGAGTTTCTGATGATTTTCCAACATAATAAAACTGGTTATGATCATATTTTGACAAAACCCTAACCAAATTCTCAGCAAAGAAAAATGTATCATCATCCCCCAAAACAATCCACCTAACATCATCCAACCCTAGTCTCACTGTTTCTGATACTATTCGAGACATTCGTATCGCAGACCGATCGCCAATCGAGTTTTTGTACTCGAATTTCGATGTATTACTCGATATTTTCACGGAAGGAAGGAATTGCTTATCGTCTGTGCTTCGTTTTACAGGCTTATCTAGCCATACGAACCCGCGCATTTCCTCTGGTTTCCACCATAGTTTGATATAGTCCTTCCTATGTTTCCATAGTTTTGATGAAGATGCAATGCCAAAAACAATGTGATGGAGTTGTGTCTTCTCTTGGGATATTACAGGGCAAGTTTGGAAATTTTCAACGCTTTTTTGTATAGGGTTTTGAGCGGAGATGGAACTGGAGTTTCTTAATGAGTTTTGTAGGGATTGAATGCTAAAAGATATGAGATTTATTGAGTTAAAAACATATGAAAATGAAAGGAAAATTATGAAAGAAATTATGAGTTTGAATGCTGCTGTCGTTTTGATATTACAGAGACAAAGAAGGGATTCGAAATCTTTCATGGCTCCTTTTCTTGAGAACCCCAATATTTCTCAAGAAAAATAGACGGAAGATGATAGATATTTAAAGGACAAATCCTCAAATGTTGGATATAAATGAATCTCTTTCGAAAGAAAGACATGTTTGTGTTTGAGTCTGAGTCCTTGTTTGCTTTAGCTTAAAATCTTGATAAAAATTTAAGTTAAAATCAATATATAATTTTAACTATATATTAATGTTATGAGATCCATAACTTTTCAATCACATATTTTATCAACTTTTATTAAAATCAATTAAAAATTTAATTTTTGGTGATACCAAACTAGGCTAAATTTGTTACTGTCACTATGTACTCATATTTAACAAATAGCAAGATTAAATACCTAAATAGATATAAGATAAATCAAATAAAAGGGTGAAATATTTGTTTATTAAGAATGCATGGATCATGCTACTTGTACATTTTTTTTGACATTAAGTTTGATATTGTGCCACATGTTGCATTATGATTAGCCAGTTTTTAAACATTGCACACTTTCCCACCAACAATACTTTGAATTTCCAAATAAATGTCAAATTTCATGTCACCCAAACAATGTACATTTCTTAATCCTTTTTGTAAAAGTGTTTTTCCATTTGTTCCGAAAATAGATGACAACAAGTTTGACAACCTTTCACATGCATGCAGTCCCCGTATGAATAAAAAATTCCAAAAAAATGTGGATCCTCCCCCTATTGTAAGTGTTCGATCAAAATGTTTGTCAACCATTTTCGATAAATGTAGCATTGCTCTTTGTAAAACTGTTACAAAAAGAATTACGCTAATTGTACTTTTTTTTTTATAACATTATGAATGACACTGTGTGATATGTGAAAAATTGTGACATTATTTTGAATAAGTGTTGTTTTAAGTTTGAAGTATTGTCACGTTAAACAATGTCTCAATATCAAACTTAACCAATGTTTGATCCACATTATTTTCAGAATTCGTTTTTTTCAAAATTCATTTTTAATCACATATTTTTCAATAAAATAATATTACACGTAAATTCAATTTTTTTTTTTTTAATTATATATTCTTCATCACATCACGTTATAAAATGCATTTTTTTTCTCAAGTGCATGAAACACCCACAGTTCAGAAAAACTTTGAAGCTTGACTTTGACATCAACCAGTTACTAGTGGTATTCCAGCGAAGCCATATCCGCGTTGTCCCACACGCTTTATACGAATAAAAACTAGCTCCAGCTCCAATGGCGATTCTTATCGGCACCATGAACTTCTTCCTCAAATTCACTCTCTATCTCTACACCTATCTCTCTCTTGTATCCGCCTTCTCTCCCCCCGATCACTACTTAATCAATTGCGGGTCCGCTGACCCTGTTGCCACCGATCCCTACCGTCGAATCTTCAAAGGCGATTCCGTGTCCGGTCACCTGGTCTCAGGTCGGGCGATTCGGGTTTTTAACGCAGACCCATCTTCTTATTCTTCTTGTGGACTTTACCGAACTGCCAGAGCCTTTAATCGACCCTTACACTACGCGTTTCCTATTAAAGACCCTGGAACCCACCATTTGGTACGTCTCCATTTTTATCCGTTCAATTCGAGTTATTTTTCTGAAGCACAATTTCATGTTCTAGCTAATGGGTTTTTGTTGTTACACGATTTTCGTACCGTGGTAAGCGAAAATCTGCCTGTAATTAAAGAATTTATAGTCCCGGTTGATTCTGAGAAGCTTAAAATTACTTTTGTGCCGTTGGATAATTCGAAATTCGCTGTCGTGAATGCGATAGAAGTGATTTCTGCTCCAAGAGATTTGGTTACTGACCTCGCACTGTATGTAGATTCTGAGAAAAATGAGCAGATTAGTGGATTGTTGAAAAATGGTCTTGAAACCGTGCATAGAGTCAATGTAGGAGGCTTTAAGGTGACGCCGTTTAATGATTCCTTATGGAGGACTTGGGTTACAGATGACAAGTACTTGAAATCGAGTGATGTGCCAGAAAAAATTCTATTTGGGGGTCGGATCAATTACCAATTGGGCGGGGCAAGTCGAGAAGTAGGCCCAGATAATGTTTACAATACTGCTCGAGTGATAAGGAGCTCAAATGGTACAATTCCCAACACAAATATTACGTGGGTGTTTGAAGTAGAGAAGGGTTACAGGTATATGATTCGGATGCATTTCTGTGATATAGCTAGTGTTGCAACCGGCATGCTTTACTTAAATGTATATGTGAATGACAATTTAGCATATGAGAATCTGGACTTGTCATACATCACAAATAGACTGTTGGCTTCGCCATTTTATGCTGATTTTGTGGTTGATGAGGAGAATTCCAGGATTTTGACTGTAAGCGTGGGACCGTCAAATGCGAGCCTCCCTCATGCTGTAGATGCCATTTTAAATGGGATTGAAGTATTGAAGATAAACAATTCGATGGGTAGTTTTGATGGAGAGGTTTGCACAGAGTTTGTATTGAGGAGTTGGAGAAGGGGAAATGCTGGTGTTTTAGTTCCTTTGGTAGCTGTTATATTCTTGTTGCTAATTGCGTCTGTGTTCTTGCAAAGGAGAAGGAATTGGTTTGGGGATTCTGTGGCATGGTCGAGGTTACGTGTGGATGTTTCAGAAGTTAATTTGAAGTATGGCAATCAGTTCTCATCTGGTAAGGCTTGATGCTTTGAAGAATCAATATGTCGATCTTGTAGTATTTATACATGTGAAGTTCTTGTGATAATTTATTATTGAATCTCCAAAATGAGTTTATTAAGTGTGGAGTGTGCTGTTGTCTTATGCTGTAAGTAAATTTATTTCACATAGAAATATTGCAGTCTAATAGGTTCAACTCTGATAATTTGGACACTTTCAGTATCTGTTTTCTTGATCCTTATGTTCACCATATTATTTTCTTTCTTTGAACAATATATGTAGTTAAAAAGGGCAATGTAAATTGAATGTGGTATGCAGAGATGATGATCTTGATCAGACAAGACTACTTTTTTTCTCCGATGTAATAAATGATTCTCACTATTTGAAGTTCGACAAAGCGTAGAGATCTTATTGTGCACATAAATCCATGTATTTTGTGTACTAAGGTCCATTTATCCTCTTTGTCATATTCATCTATTGCTGTATCTTTTACTGGTTTGTGACCCTTGGTTACTTCCATCTTCTTGCATCTGTCATTTTGCCCAACATCACATAGTGTTGATGTAAAAAATGTCAATAAGAATTGAATGGGGATTTGATTATAAAGCTTCTTTAATCCCAGGGCATGTGATGAAATATTGTGTCGCCTGTTGCTGTAACATTTTTTTACCTTACCTGGTTGTCAGCTTTCTTGACTTTTAAGCTTATTACTTAATCATCTAGTTTAATTGGTATACTATGAAGTAATCAGCTTTTACTTTACCTGCATTTGCGTTCTGAATCTTATGAGGATCTTGTTATGACCTTGTTTGATGAACTCTAATGTGGATTGGAATCATCCCCAGAGTGATCTTGGGTATAAATCTAACTTAATGAAAGATTTCTTGAAATTTAAGAACTTGAAGAGGAATATTAATCAAGATATTGGGACATGAAAATTAGTGATGTTCGACGTTTTTCCCTTTAGTTAGTTTTTGAGAACAACTTCGTGCAGATAAGGAGGGGTAATAGATGATAATAACCAAGACTAGACTAGAATGAGATTGGCACCACCGGCTAGAGTACAAGAAGTGTCCTTCGATGAACTAAATAGTTTGTGATTATGATGTTGAACTAGCTCAAGGTCTTTCTCCTGATTCTTGTGGCGGAGAAGTAGGATTTTAGGGCTGTCCTTGTTTTGGTTTAAGGTTGCATAGACAACTAAATAATGATGTTACTGGAACAATTTAAGCTTGAGCCAAGTTTTGGGGCTATTTGGACTGTGAGGACGGGAATATATGGGTGACCAAGCAACAGCAAACAATTCCATAGACTCTTTTTGGCACCGTAAGGGTGAAATTTGGGCTTAGAAGATTTCGTTGGTGATGTGAAGTCGAATTAAATATAATCAAGCTTGTTTTGGCTCGCCTGAAATCAGGAAAAAGGAACATAAGGAAATGAGAAGCTATCATCCCTCTAATAAAAGGAGAACCACCACCGCCAGCCAAACCGCAAGAAACACTGAAAAGTAAAATCATATGGATTTCTTTACATGGAACTTTGAAAAGTTGTCTGAATTTGATTGCAAGAATCGTTTATTTGGCATACACTCACCTACAGAATGGTCCCTGAAGTATGCTGGTTCATATAACCGGAGTTGTATTCCCTAGGTGTAGGGTTCAATCTTCATCCTACTTATGAAGACTCGACTGAGGAAAGACGAAGTATTCATAGACATACTTTAGGGAAACCTATTGATACCCGTTTTTTTGAAGTGATTGTCCAACCTGTTATGCATGTAACTTGAGAATCTTGTTGATAACTTATTCTATACACTATCGGAGCTGGAGATACTGCACCTCGGGGCACAAAACGTGCCTAAGTCTTTTAACAAGAAGGGATTTAATTTGTATCCAATCCAACTTCCAAACTCGTAGAGTCCTATGTTATTTCTTGCAATCTCGCTTCCTATCACGATTGGGTATTTTGCATGATGTGGTAGCTTTTGATCTAGTTTCCTCTCCAAAATCGAACCTAATTCTGTCACCACCGTATTATGTCACTATCCTACCACTAAAAGCAAAATGGCTGCAAGATCACGAATCATCAAGGGTTTACCATCGGCAGAATTCTTAAACGCAAGATGTATACCAAACCAAATTCAACAGAACAATCGAATTTTACACGTGACTATTTATAGAGGGGGGAAAAAGAACAAAAACACTTCTCAAACCAATATACACAATCCCTTAACTAGGCAAAATGCATTGTCTGTCAAAAGACTTCCCTTTATGCGCATAAGCCAAATATTATGAACCAAATATTAGTTTAACATCTATGCAATAGCCCAACATCTTCAACTCCTCCCAATTCTTTGGTTCGGTACTATGGCACCATATTCTTCTGTATAATCTTCGTCGCTCTCTCCATATTTTCTCCATGCATCTCCACAAAATCAAGTAGCGTGAATATAAATACGTACCCAAAACAGCATATATATGTCACTTAATATTTTGTGATCGAGCTACCTTTCGTGAACTCGAAGGGACTTCTGAAGTTGATAGTTCTATGTAATCCATCCTGATGCTCCAAAGAACATCCGCACACTTCTTCATCGTAGGCCAGTTCTGTTGCTGAGGAGCCAAACACTGTAAGGCTAATTCAAAAACCTTTACCATTACAAATATATTTGCAGAAGACCTCTCCAACCGAGGATCCAAAGTTAGGATTGCATCTCCATCAGAAAATTCCTTTATAACCTGCAGTTAAAATCGATTGAAATCAATCGACGTTCCCTCTTACCTGTCCTAGTATAGACAAGGCATACAAAAAAGAGTTAATTTTTCAAAAAATCATCCAATGAATTTTGCTCATTAGAGAAGGGGGGGGGGGGGGGGAGTTTAAAGGAGAGGGTCATACCCATCTAGCAGTAATGCGCTCCTTTAGTTCCCGTTTTGGCTTGATTGCACGCCTCCTTGTGACTAGTTCCACCAGTAATACACTGAATGAATAAACATCACTCTTTTGTGCAAGTTGATAGGTATTCGGGTACTCCCGGTCTAAATAGCCAGCAGTTCCTTTAACTTCTGTGGAAACAGGTGTCTCCTAATCAGCTGTCAGCAGCGCAAGACCAAAGTCAATCAGTTTAGCACGTAGGTTCTTAGTGAGGAGAACGTTGGAAGACTTGATCTCTCTATGAATGACGGGATCATCTGCATACAAAGCATGAGCATGACATAAATGGGAGGTGAGGAGACTTGAACTTTATGATTTTTTTATAAACCATGTTCAACCAGCTTATCTAAAAACTGAAACTTCCCTCTTATTTATTTAAATTTAGTTTTCAACACTACCGCATCCAAACCTGGGTACATGTGGAGGTATGTAACTGCATGTGCCATGTCTATTGCAATATCTAGCCTTGCAGCAAAATCAAGAACATTACCATGCACACCTGAATCAGTAGATATGATGTGAGCGCTAAATTAATGGTGAAAAAACCACTGCTACATGTAGAATAAGGTGAGAAAGAACTCACAGTCCAAGTGTTCTCTAAGGTTTCCATTTGGAACTCGCTCAACAACCACCACCATTTCATCTTTACGTTCCAAATGCCCATAAAATTTTACAATATTTGGATGTTCCACCAGTGCTAAGGTTTGGATCTCACTTTGAAATTCTTTCACTAAATATTGTAACCTGTCATTCTACAAAAAAAGAACTTTAAAACAAAAAATAGCAATAATGTGACTGTAACTGTAACTGTGTCAGCCTCCAACCCTGTTAGTACGTTTAACTGCAACTAAAGTTCCATCTTTGAGTCGACCCCTGTAGACTGTCCCGAAACCACCTTGTCCAATTCTTAAGCTACGAGAAAAGTTTTTTGTAGCCTTACAAATTTCTTCCATGGTGAATATAGTACTTCCAGATTCTCCTCTGCGCGTTGAATTGCTGAAACTACCATAGACGGCTCAAAGTGCATTTGTTCTGCTCTCACTACCAGAACTTTAGATGAAGGGAATTGATATTTAATTTTAAAACGGTATCAGAAAGAGCAATGCTATTTATCTAGATTCTAGGTGATAATCGGTATGTGATAGTGGGTCACTACCACATTGTCCAATAAATTTTGAACGTATTTTTAGACATTGGACAATGTGACAGTTATCACAGACTAGGGATCATCTAGACCCTAGATGAATATCATTATTCTATCATAAAATCATCCTTCACAAAAAGGAATAATTCAAGTTCCTTAGGAATCTTCAGTTATATGTCAAGAAAATGATCCTAGATATGCCAATTTATGCAGTTTGCCAGACAATTCTCAAGAATTGGCATTTTAGGCCAATGACTTCACCAAGCAGCTTGCTGATAATGGATGCCTGAAAAGCTCTATCTATATGTATGTAATAAGTCAATATTAGGTCGGTCGAGACACTTTTCCTTTTGGTGAAGTGAGAAGACAGCTCAATAACGAATATAATTTTTATGCAATGTTAGGTTTAAACACAAACAACATTTTATCTTCTTATAAGAATCAAAGTTGGCTAATCGGTTTGCATCAAAACCCGATTTACTCAGGTATGGCCTGAACTTGCTCGTCTACCCAAACAGTGGTCGACTTGTCTACAGATCTATTGATATTGCTGGACAGTGCGGGTTAGGCATGTCAATGTCTTTTTTGTTTGTGGAAATTACACACAACCCTACGTTTCAAGATCCAACTTTCGAAATCAGATCCAAGTTTTATTAATTTAAAAATCAGATATTTTATTAAGTAATATATTATTATTAGATAAATATATTATTAATTAAATTAATTTATCCTCCACACCCACCTCTTCCTTCGATTTCCCATCTCTCACTCTCTCAAAACCCTAGCCTGCCGTCTCTCTCATTTCTCTCTCCACAGTAGCCGGCATTCCTCGACAGGTGTTGTTGGACTTTGCGGGAAGAAGATCGGTGCATCTGTAAGAGAGCGTCGTCGACTGCGAGATCGACGCAGTTGGAAGAGATCAACGTCGACGCTGCAAGGCGAGGACCGACGCCACTGCCAACAGCCAACTCGAGCTCTGTCATGCCGTCGAAAGAAATCTTCCGTTGTCAAGATCTCTACCTAGGAAGGTGGGTTCTTTTGACATGGTCGGATTTTTTTGTTCTTTTCGGCGATTGCTCTGTTGTTGTGGCGATGGTGGAGTTTTTTGTTGGAAATGGTGTTTGTGGCTGTGGTGCTGATGATGACGGTGGACTTCGCGACGAAGACGATGAGGTGATGGCGGTTGTGGGGGTGTTGGCGGTTTCGAGTAGCGGACTGTCGATGTGGCGGTGGTGCAGTGGCTGGGTGAGTTCTGTGATGCTGCGGGTGTGGCGGTGGTTTGGCCAGATCTGGTGGCACCGCAATGGTAAGATTGGGTTGAGGGTGGCGGTTCGATGGAGGTGGCGGTGGTGTGCTACTGTAACGTTGTGGGTGTTGTATTGGTGGTGATGTCGATGGTGGTGTGATGGGCGGCGTCGCAAGTGACCAATGCGGTGGTCGCAAGTGTTGACGGTGGGATTAGACTAGCTGTGATCGTATAATGGACTTACTGTGACCTCAAAATTCGACAATTTGTGACTAAAAATTAATCCGTGACCTGTAATTTTTTGATCCGTGACCAATAAAATAATTTGTGACCTATAAAATTATTAATTTGTGATCTCGAAATAATCTGTGACCTCCAAAATTTTTAATCTGTGACTAAATGTTTGAACTGTGACCTCGAAATAATTCGTGACGTATAATATTTTTGATTTGTGACCTCGAAATAATTTGTGACCTATAAAATGTTTGAACTGTGACCTCGAAATAATTCGTGACGTATAAAATTTTTGATTTGTGACCTCGAAATAATTCGTGACCTATAAAATTTTTGATTTGTGACCTCAAAAATAATCCGTGACCAATTAATTATGTATATGTGACCATTAATTGTATAATTATGACATCATTATATTTAATTAATTAAATCATAATAAATTTTAATAAAAATCTGATTTTTGAAATTTCAAACTTGTTTTCTTAATTTTGAAACAGGGGATACATAACCTCTTACTTATGAATTTTTCCCTTTTTGTTTTTTGAATTCAACACAATTTAAAAATAAGCTCTATTTGACCAAAAAACCTGACTTAAGAAAAAAAAATGTCGATTTGAAAATAAGCCATATTTGACCAAAAAACTGGTCTTGCTTTCTTTCAATTTGCATTATATTTTTTATTTACTTCTATATTCTTTTAATTTGGACTAACATGTCAGTCTTCATCGTTTCCAAGGTGAAAAATAAAATATGACATGATCATCTATTACGACGAATAGACCATTTTAACCTACTAAAATCGTCTTAAAAGAAAACATGCAATCCTAAATTGATTTATTATCACTAAAAAGTACAAGAAATTCACCTCGATCATGAAGAGGAGAACTCAAAGTGAAACTTGAGGAGGAAGAAGAGGTGGTGGTAGGACTTCTCGAGTGGGCACGAGCAAGTTCACGAAATTCCTCTCTCTGTAGCGTGACTCTAATCAGCCTTTCCTAATTGTCATAGACTTCCAATATCCCAATTCTGAAAAGCTGTCGTTTAAAGCTTTTGGATGTGTTATTTGGGAAATGAAAATTTAGGAATATAGTTGGGTTTTTTCATATCAAGTCTTTGAATATAGACAAGAAAGGGGCCAAACGGATGCATGGAAATTGCGAAATTGCCTATTTCTTTCAAAAGTCAAAAAGGGAAACAAAATTTCCATCACCAACCTTGCAATATGTTGACAATCATGAGTTAGACAAAATCTACATCATCCATTTTTAAAAAAAAATATTTTTTAAATTAACCAAACAGATCTTGACAATATATGAATTGTCAACAATTATTATACAAATAACATTATTCTACTACCGCGTTTATATCTAGCTAGACCCCAGCATTTTTTTAGCTCACACCAATTAAAATATAAAAACACCACAACTATTTTACAAATCAAGGCCTACTTTAATTAAAAAAAATAAAAATAAAAAAAGAAGAAGAATATACAAACCATTCTCTTTATATATATTGTTAGCAAATGGAATATCCGTTGTTAATGACAAATATTATTGTAATAGTAATAACAAATATTATTGCCAACAGAATATTCGTTGATAATGATTGATATTTTTACAAATGGATTTTACGTTGAAAATGACAATAGTTTTACCAATAGATTTTTCGTTAGTAACTATTATCGACCCTTAAAATAGCAATGAATATGTGATCGATCGTTTTCCATCGATGATGTCTGTTAGCAACAAATATAGTAATTTCAGTAACGAAAAATCTTGAATCCACTGTTTTTGCAATATGGTTTTCTGAAACTCCATGGTCACAGTTCATTTCACCTAAAGTAAAAATAAAGAGAAGAAAAATATAAAAAATTCTATATGATGGAGTTGAAGGCCAATAAAAGCAACATCCATTTGAATGACCCATTAGAGGAGATAGAAAGAGAAAAAAAATGAAAAACGTATATTTTTCAGGTGATTTTGATCTCTCTCTCTTTCGCTCTCTCTTTACCACCCAACCCCTCTCTGTACCATCTCTTTTGGCATCGGTACGCTCGATAGTTCTGCTCTGTCGCGCGTAACGACACAGCAAGGCACCGCTACTACTGCGAGCAGTGGCACCGGCTTCGCCGCCATGACTATTGTGGTGGTGCTTGTAACAACTATAGGTCCATGGGCAGGTAGCTATGTCAACGAGCCGAGCCGAGCCGAGCCCGAGCAAAAAAAAAAAGCTCGAGCTTTTTTATGCCGAGCTTTTTTTGGTCCGAGCCGACCCGACCCGAGCAAAGCTTGACCAAAAAAAATGAGGTTCGGTCCGAGCTTTTGGCTCGAGCCTTAGCAGGCCGAGCCTTTCGGGTTTTTTTCTTTTTTTTTTTAATGTCAAATTTATATTTTTACTGAAAAAATTTAAAATTTGTACAGTTGATACGTACTATAAATTAAATAAAAAAGCTTGGGCTCGACTTGAGCTTTTTGGGGCTAAACTTTTTTGGTCCTGAGCCGAGCAAAGCCCGGCCAAAAAAATGAGGCTCTGCCCGAGCCTTGGCTCAGTGTAACCGAGCCAGAGCCGCCCGAGTCGGCGAGCTTTTTTGCCATCCCTATGGGCATGGGTGCGGCTGTGTGCTTAATCTGCTACAACGACACAATCACGCTTGACTTTTGGGTGTGATGTTTCATTTCCGCTCTATAGATTTTTGGGGATGGTTTTGCAATTTGTGGTGTAGGCGGCAATGCAGGTAGTGGTGGTGTTGATGGCAGTGGTGAGATTATTTTGGTAATAGCGGTGGTGGTCATTATCTCATTGAGAATTTCGACATTCCTTTTTGTCTAAATTCACCATGTTAAGGTCAAAAGTTCAAAATTCCACAATATCTTCTTATTCAAACTTAATTATAAACATTTGATCTAAGAAAGCCACACAACTCTAACGTTAAGATTGGAAACAAACTTTTTCTACAATTCTGTTGGTGGTGATGATTTTCTGATCTATATGTAGTTTTCTGATTTGTGGTTTGTCGATGGTTCTCTTGGTAGTGGTGTAAGCGGTTATCGTTTTGTTATTGGTGGATCATATGGTGGTTGTAAAGTTGTGCGCATTTGGTTCTTGACGTTATTGGGAGTGGTGGTGGAAGTGAAAATCAGGTATGACCAAATTTATCTTCATTATGATTATCTGTGACCAGATCTATGTTAATTGTGACTGAAAGTTACGTACAATCACAAATTAGACTCACATGTTCACAGGCAGTCACACTAAATACAATTTGGTTAGAGTTAGTTATAGACAACATATGTCAGTAAATGTAGTAAATATGTCGTGAATTTGAGTTGAATGTGGTAGTAGTGGTGCATTGGAGCTAATGGTGGTGGTAACTGGTGGTGGATTATGGTGTTGGTCTGCGGTGTGTGCAGATTTTTTGCTGGTGACCACATGTGACCAAGTATTTGTTTAATGTGATTGGTCGTACCAATTATGTGTTAATTGTAACTGGTTGTGACTTGGTCATATACCAAAAAAATTAAGATTAACCTAATTACAGTTAGTTACATTGAAGACAAATTTGGTCACAATTAGTCACATATAACACAGGCCAGTGACTTGAAAATTTTCTGAAGATGGGTGGGGTGGGGTGTAATCTCTAGAAAATGTTTTCAATTTCAAATTTTTTTTTTTACAAGTGGGGTGGGTGGGGGATATTATTAATTGATATATTATTAATTTGATGGGGGGGGGGGGGGGGATACCCTGTTTAGCCTAGTTAATAAAAAATTAAATCAAATTCAATAATTAATTTAATCACATATTTTATAAAATTAACAATTTTCAGCCACATGTTTCATCTTTTTGTTTTTTTTTTTTTTAATTAAAATCTTCTAAAATTTTGATTTTTAGCAAAATCAAATATTAGGCTGAATTTTTATGAAGAAAAACAACACTTTTTTGCTGAAATAACAAACAAAAAGAAGGAAATTTTTAGGGTTCTTAGTTTCTCTTATTGAATTTTAATTTAGTATTTCTTAGAATTAAAGTCCTTGAATTATTCAATCACTAATAAGGTTTCAAAGTACGAACAAGATGGATGTTTGTTAACCGCTTAGAGCAAGGATAAAACAAGGGGGCATACCACACCTAAAATGAGGTCAAGTTATACTTGCTCAAATTGATATTGTATGCAACGAGCAGAAGTCATGATACAAGTATTCGGTCTTGGAAGAGACGCAGTATTATGAGCTCTTCATAGAAATGGTATACTATTAACTTTCATACGAAACCCCAAGCACATAATGGTGCAGAAGAGAAGACGGCAAACATCTTTATTATGGACGCTTTATTCTATGTCCACTTATGAAAGGTCAAACCGACACTATAAGCATTCTGATGTGAAGAGCTTCACTTGGAGAAATAGAAGGAACGTGTATCACACGTGTAAAATCTGAAAGCGCCCACATGAATATTCTACCATAGCAGGTATTCAAGAATTGATCCATGAAATTTTATTGAATTTAAAAGAAATTGTATTGAGAAGTAATATGTATGGAACTTGTGATGCATCTATATATGTAAGAGGTTCAAGATATGTGACTGCTGAAGATATCATTTTATCACCTTATGTAGAAATTGTTGATATACATAATATATAGCTAGCTTGACAGAGACAATTGATTTGTATGCTGTATTACAAATCGAGAAAAATCGTGACTATCTTATCGAAATGCCACATAACTTTTAAGATGGAAGTTATCTTATAGACATAGTTCATGCCTGTTCGAAATGCGAATCATTGTATTCAATCTTATAAAAATTGGAACGAAAAAAGACATCTTGTCAAAATGCCTCGTGACTTTCAAGATGGAAGTTATCCTATAAATGACGTGTTCATGCCTTTTCTAAATGCAGATCATAGTATTCAATCTTACGGAAATTGGAATGAAAAATAAGAGAGATTGTTTCTTGAAATTTGGACAAATGAGAGTTTTAACTCTGAAAGAAACACTTCATGAAGTCTGTCGGAATTTGATTGATTGATTTATTCCCTTTTTCATAAGGAAGAAGAAAACTTATCTTTAGAGGATAATTAACAGACGATTCCTCTATCCCCTCTTATTACCTTTCACGATAAATTGGACAAATTAAAAAAAAAAAAGCATTGAAATTGATTTTTATTGACCGATCATAATTCTATCCCAAGATCGTTAATTGCCTCGAAAGGTCCAATATATATACACTATCGGACCTTTGGAATAACAGTCAAGAAGATCTCATAAAAATTGAACATTTGCACCTAGAAGATATAAAAAAGAAATTTTCCAAAGGGGTTGCAAATGAATTTGTCGGTTCACCAATCATTAATGGTTCTAGAACCGTTGAACTTACGTTACATGTAATAGTACCTAGAATTACTACTGGAAAAATATAGAAAAAAATCATTTGGACATGCGAGTTCTCCGTAATAATTTTGATCCACAGCTTTAGCCAATTTATCTCTTAATACATGATCATTCAAATCAGATTTTTTTTGTTATTGGGATAGGTGAATTCTTATAGATACATCCCCTTAAGGAACCGAACATGATAATTTTTTATCATCCTGCTCGAGCGGGATTCAAAAGAACCAAATGAATCCATAAAAAATCTATATGTTGCCTATAATGTGTGTTTTTGTTTGTATTGTACTCAACAAGAGGGAGAAAAACCGCAGCTATATTAACGTACAATATTAATGTTATAAATAAATCATATGGATATGTAATAAACATTCGATTTCTAATTTTGTTTTTATATTTTTTTTACTATGCCCTTATTTAATCTTTCTAATTTCATTCATTGTTATTATTCAAGCATTAAGTTTATTTTCCAATTTATAATCTTTAAGGTATATATACATTGAAACCACAATTTTTGTTAATTACACCACGTTATAATTACAATAACTATCCTTAATTTTTGCACTTATATCTCCAAAAAAAATTCGTCCTATTTAATCCCAACCTTGTTTCAATTAACATATCTTGTTCTTGATGATGACCAAAAAATTCATTAGAAAAGAATAAAAAGACTTGTGATTTAGCGACTCAAATACTTCTTGATTATTGGTCCATCTAGTTCACAACTGGAACAAAAATTAGTCAGAAAATAAAAAAATTTCTTTAATTCAATCACACAAATATTTACTAAATGTTTAGGTGTATATTATAATCAAGAAACATAGATTTAGAGTGTACACAATCGATATTCAATTTTTTAAATGAATATAAATCACGAACTTTCAACTCTTTTATAAGTTTTCATCTTTTAATTCAAGAATCTGTTGCTCTCAACTACTAAGTCTTTATGATATTCTCCAAGTAAAGACTACATCGATGCGTGGAACCTTTTCAGTTAAACAAAAACCTAAATCCAAATTGGACGGGCCAAGAAAATCAAGAAATCATTTCTTTTTTTTTTTTTAATTTTTTAAAGCATAAAAACATCTCAGGCATTTTTTTTTGTGTGTAAAAATGGCGTCTCTTATTCTATATATAGATATAGAAAAAGAGTTCATTTCATGTCCAAGTCTAATAAAGCCATAATTGGTTTGATTGCAAGTGTAGTCCCTAAATCTTAAATACAATTACAATTAAGTTTAAAACTTTTATAGTAATTACAATTGAGTTCAAAATTTTTATAGAACTACAACATGGACATGTTCAGACATATATTTTCCAAACTCCAATAAATAAATCATGTCGAGTTCGACTCTAGATCATTTAATTTAATTATTAGTCTTTGCCTTTTCCACTAACGGCAAAATGTTGCACTCTCGAAATATATGAAATTACAGAAGCTAAAATATATATGCAATGTTTTTTCTCTAACCTACCGTATATATTTCATCCTTATTCGAGATTTGGTAATTAAGTACTAGTATAAATGATCATTTTGCCTCTCTAATTATTCTCTCTAATTTAAGTTACATTTTATTCCATAATTATGTGAACCAGTCACAAATTTCAAAGTTTGGTTATCGTTAAACACCGAACTAAGATTTATAATCATTTAACAAAAAATACTTAAATGGTCACTCGACACAATATCAAGGTGACGATTTTGACATGAACTCGTGTTTTCTACTTTGCTTGTTTTCAAACTCTCAACTCACTGAGATAATTGATCAATCAAATTAATCTCACCCAATGATGAATCAAGAATCATTAAACTGACGAAAAGATATTCACAATCTTATCAAGGAATTTAGATGAAATATTAGGTGATCAAGTGAAATTTTATTCTCCACACGATCTTGCTATATATTTAAATTTAACATACGGTCCATTCCATCATTCCAAGTGTGCTAGTGTCACCATTAAACCATTTCTACAATAAAGACAAATCAAATACACGAATGGCCAAATGATCAACGCTACAACCTTTCGATATAAGATGCCAACCCTTATACATTAGTGGTTAACAATTTATTTATGATCAAAATATAAGTTGTGTCACATTATACTTCTAAACTAAAGCACCCACTTATATTATCACAAGTGATCATTTACACTTTTATTTGCATGCTCAATAATAATAGCAATGAAAAAAAAAAAATTATTGATCATAGAATTGTTATTTTACTACAAAACAACTATATTATATGTACACATAACCCAATACATCTTTCATGAAGATTATGCTGAGTTTCTTGATTGAATATTACTTAGAAAATGTATGAGGTGAATACAGAAATAATGATTGAACAGGTTCAAAGACAAGAAAAAACAGACTACTTGGAAGCACCCGTTTGAGTTTTTTTTTTGTCCAAACTGTCCAATCATATATCAACATGTGTGTTTCCTGTTTTTAAACCTATTTTTGAGTTTTTTTGTGTAGCATGATTGAGGTGAATATCTTAATAGTTGCTTATTTTGTAGACATGACGTTGCAAGAAATATTATGCTATCTATAAATTGTGGGTCTTTATTTGAATGGTAAGATGCAATATGGTCATTTTATTTTCTAAACTTTGATTATGGGAGAATTACTGCCATAGTCTCAAACATTTTTTTTTTTTTTTTCACGGACTTTATCTAAACATTTCATTTGTGCCGCAACAATCTCAAACGTTTCATTTTATTGTAGGAACAAATGGATTCATTTGACTGTTAGTTGAGCTCAAAAGATAATTTTGACCACGTTATTAACTATTTCATTAAAAGAATAATGGTACCTTTACATTTTATACATAAACATAAATAATTGAAAATTTAAATTAAAAAATCCAAAAAGAAAAAACCGCATCCTCGCTCTCCCACCCCATCCTCCCTCCCAACAGGAAAACAGAAAATCGTCGTCCACCACTGGCCACTGTCCTGCACCACAGAGATACAAATCCAAAATCTCTCTCAGTCTCTCGCTCTCTCTTACATATCCACGTAAGAGAGAAACAATTATGAGAATCTTGAAACCATTTCAATTGTGGAACGTGTGGATTTTGACCCCTTGTGTGTGTCAATTTCGTTGTTAAGCTCAAAAGAGAGTTCTAATTCTCCAAAAAAGGCTTGCAGATTTTCATCTTTTTGTTAGCCTAGTATTCAATTCACTTTCTCCTCTATCCCATTTATAAGAGATGATCATTCCACCAGAATTCTCACGTGACCTATCGCAACCCCGCCGCCATGCACCATGGATAAGGAACTGCTGGAATTGGAGAGGTAGTTCGAGTTCGCACAGCAACCAAAGTTCATTAGTGCAATTATCAGAACAAAACAATTTTCCAAAATTATATTGAAATATACATTACAAGAGATCTTTGGCAGCAACAATAACTGCTTCTGCAAATCTAAGAGATAAGATAACGGAGAAAACCCCAAACCGCCCCATCCTCCTCCGTCGCAGTCGCTGTCGTTCTCACTTTCTTTGGTTGTTCAACGGTAGTGGCTGCTGCTTCTATTTCAGGCTATATTTCTTCATTACATTTCTCCGCCCCCACGGTACAGGATCCGCCCCGAAATGATTTTGAGATGGGCTAAAATTTAAAAATTCTAAATAAACTCGCGCTACAAGAGACCGAGTTTAGGATATTACACCATTACATTTCCTACAAATAGCATCTGACACTCAATGAATTACAAATTTAAATTCTCACTACATATTCTTACTTTTTCTTGCGAAATACAAAATCGATGCTCCCCTTAAAAAATATAAACTGATAGAAGCACGATGAACATAAGCAAATGATATATATATATATATATATATATATATATATATATATATATATATATATATATATCCATCAATCAAAAACTAAAAAATATACTTAAAATTCTTAACACCATTTGTTTCAAACAACAAAAAGTTTTGGCCTAAAAGACAACCGAAAATACATTATTACACGTCACCATTCTGAAAATATTATCTATTGTTGATTTCAATCTTTTATACCAACACATTCTATCATGAGTGAAGAATCCACCCAAAGTGAAAAAACGACAAGAACTTTCGAGCGTAAAAAAAATTGATTTCTTTCATGTTCATGTTTGATTCAACTTCTGCAATATACACATAATCTTATTATTTATAAATAAATAAGTTTTTATAAATATTTTTTTATTGTGAGATGAAATATAAAGAAAGTTACTTATTTTGTTAGTAACATCAATTTCATGGTCAAAATAAGTAAGTTTCTTTCTTTTAAGTATGAATAAGTTATATATGAAAATATTTTTAAAACTAAAAGATTTAATTACTTTAAGCTTAACCAAATATTTATTATAAAAATAAGTAATTTATTTTAGCTCTAATCAATACAATTTTATTTATTATAAAAGTTTATATATAATTATAAGTAAAATATGCATTAAATAAAAATATAATTTGGTATAAAATTGTTTACATTTTATTAATATCATGAAAGAATATTTGGATAATTGGGCTTGAACTGAGATTCAATATGAAGTTGGGCTAATATAGATATTTGGGTCAATTTAACTATAAAATTCCTCCTCTCTTACAAAGTGGGCTGGGGCATGGCTAAGCAATAGCCCAGCCCAGCCCCATGCTAGATCCGCCTCTGCTGCCACAAATTGAGGCGGGGTACTTACAAAAATACCCTTAAAATTATGGGTGTTTTGAAAAATCATGTGAAAGGTTTTTAGGAAGTAAAAAATACTGTGTAAGATGAAAAAGTGACACAATGTCACTTTTTTATAAAAATTGTCACTTTTTTAAAAAAGTGACAAACTTAAAAAAAGTAACAAACACAATAAAAAAATGACACAAATTCAAATACCAAAATAGACTCATCCATTGCATGCTGATTATGTATACAAAAAAAGTGACAAACACACTCAAAAAGTGACACAAAACAAAGCTCAAAAAAAGTGACAAACACACTCAAAAAGTGACACAAATTCAAAAAAAGTGACAAAGCTCAAAAGAAGTGACAAACACACTCAAAAAGTGACAAAGCTAAAAAAAAGTGATAAACACACTCAAAAAGTGTCACAAACTCAAATATCAAAATAGACTCATCCATTGCATGCTGATTATGCATTCAAAAAAAGTGACAAACACGCTCAAAAAGTGACAAAACAAAACTCAAAAAAAAAAGTGACAAACACATGCAAAAAGTGACACAAATTCAAAAAAAGTGACAAAGCTAAAAAAAAAATGACAAACACACTCAAAAAGTGACAAAGCTAAAAAAAAGTGACACACACACTAAAGAAAAGTGACAAACACACTCAAAAAGTGACACAAACTCAAATACCAAAATAGACTCATCCATTGCATGCTGATTATGTACTCAAAAAAAGTGACAAACACACTCAAAAAGTGACAAACTCAAAAAAGTGACAATTTAAAAAAAAAGTGACAAATTTTGGAAAAAAAAGTGTTATTGTGATGTCTGCACTAAACTCACTGTAATTCACTGCAAGTACTGACACATTGTAATTTTTTTCATTTAGAACCCACTCATGTCAATTTAAAAAAGTGACACCAGTTGACATTGTCAACTAACAAGAATTTGACAAAAGAATTGTGATTCACAAGTAACTCAACTAGGACAACTTTATTCCAGTTGCTTCACTATTTCAACTTTCAGCATACCACACAATCAAGCATCAACAAAGGTGTCAAATGTATAAAACAGATCGAACCTGCTCAAAATAGTAGCCAAGAACTCATAGCATCAACTCTGTTATATGTAACAATAACAGACTACAAAAATAGATTTTGTCTGAATAAATTATTGAATATTTACAATGTAAGTGTTGATACATGACAACAAGCAAGCTTTTGACAGCTTTCAAATTACGAGTTCATGTCTAAATTCTATACAACAATTCTATAATCAAATATAGTGAACAAATTCTTGGAACACTTTTATTTCTAAACCCACCGTCCATCTCAATACATATCACTACCCTCTCGAAAACTAGTACGCAACAACCCCACCGTCGGGCTAAGCAATCTACATATCGTCAATCTAATAGTTTCATCACAATTCCCCCACCTGGTTTACTTCTCTATGCACTTCGGTCACTATTGCTATTATTATAGTTATTATGATCATCAGCAACTCACTTTGGAATGATCCCATTACTCTGCATTTCTTAAAAATTTCTCACTGCATCTTCAAGCTTATATGCCTTGAAAAATCCTTCCACTATAGTAGTGTAGACAACCACTTCCGGAACATACGGGAGTTAGAATTTGACACCAATGTTCGTCTGAGCCTCTTCCAGGTGAAACTCAAAAAATGCACCAAAAACCCAACAATAATCGACCTCCAAAACCACCTGATTTGGGTACCATAGGAAAGCCCTTAACATCAGCTCCAACCTCCACCAAACATCAAGAAAATTCGACCACAAAATTGATTGAAATTGTCGAAAACAAAATTCTGCCCAAAAACTTGCAATTTGCCGGAAATGCTACCTCCGGCAACACCCACCTGACCGGAGCCTTACCGGTCGACTCCCCAAGCTCATGCGGCCCCAACCAAGCAAACAATTACACACAATCAAGCCCCAAGCAAACTGAATTGAATCTAGAAATTTACCCAGTCGCGAACCTCGCGATTTCGCCTGCAAAAAACGTCAATTCCGGAGCCTTCAGCTGCACACATGGAGGCGGACCACCAAAAACAAATGATTGTCAAGCACAAGGGGATTTGTCGTCTGAGGATGTTGGTGGTGGTGGTGCCACCCTTTATAATTGAAACAACACACAGAAAATTGAAGGGAAATGAAGGGTTTTGATGCAGCTCTGAGGATGGTAGTGGTGGCGTCGTCCTTGCATCACGGTGTTGTCGGCTAAGATCCACCATCTCTTACTATAATGAAAATGGGAAAAAGTTGAAGAAACACTAACTGGTTTTCACTCTTAACGTTTTGGGTTTTGGGGTTTTAAACGTATTAATTACGTTTTAAATTGTTTAATTAGTGCAAAAACGTATTATTCAATTTTGTTTCTGTATGACCGTACTGGGCCTAATTTTGCCAATTGCGGCTATAGTGTTTTGGGCCTCCTCGGCAAGGAAATGGTCCAATGGAAGATTGGATTCTGACGAACACAAAAATTGGAATTTTTAAGAGAATTCTTTGTTTTTCTTTTGAGGAACGACGGTCCAATTTGTCCTCGTTGTTGATGAGGTGATAAAAAGTATTTGCGCTAATTGTTGACGAGGTAATGAAGGTTTTTAGGTTGGGACAATCATGGAAGGACTAATCAGTAGGAGTTTGGTGTGATGTTCCCTAGAAGACATATATGCTAGAGGTAATAGTAATGGCAAATGAAAAAGGTGGAGGTCACACGATCGGCGACAGTGGCGAACACAGACATTTTGAGTTAGGGCCACAGTCAAACTTTCAAATCGCACAAGTTAATGAAGAAAAAATATAGTTTCTTCTTAGTCATAATCCTTACAGAGAATAATAAATTTTAAGACACAAATGCAAACGTAGTATAGCAATTATCAACTTTGTTCATTCCATATTAGATGTTTACTAACCTGTCATGAGTACATAGGCGACATTTATGAGGAAAAGTGGTGTCTAAATCTGTTATGTTGTGTATGGGGAAAAATACTACAAAATGTCGAGATATATTCACTTGACATAAATTATGTCATTGATGGCAAACATCTAGTCAAGTTAAATGATTTTACCAAACTTAACTTCACTTTTGAGGTGCATGATCGAGGCAAATTTTTCGAAGATCCGTCACCCATAATTAAAGAAGGATTAAACTTCTATTCTATATTACGTTTATATGTTGACTTGTTATCGAGTTCTATTGGTTCAGAGATTAAATGATAAAAAATTGACATTAAATTTCCAGTAGAGGAACAGATGATGAGTTATAGAATGTAACAAATGATTAATATAATAATAAAGCATAGAAGTTATATACTTTAAAAAAGCAAGGTTTTTAACCTTATAAGGACCTAACTACGTGTTCTCACACCTAAATCAACTCGTGACATTGTACCATCCTCCTCTTTATAAACCATTTATATATTTTTTAACACGAATGCTAAATTTTTAACGTAGGCCATCTAAGCACTTTGTAGAAGATACACAAATCAATCAAATACAATTTGAACTTCCAATATTGAATCAAAATTGAAAACATAGTCTGATTACCAAAAATATAATGCAATAATAGCTATCAATTTCTTTTTAGAATGACATTAAATTTTAACAAAAAAAAAAACTACTATTTGTCCTAGTTGTTGATGAGGTGATCAAAAGTATTGGCGCTAATTGTTGACGAGTGATAAAGGTGTTTAGGTTGGGACAACCATGGAAGGACTAATCAGTGGGAGATTGGTATGATGTTCACTAGAAGACATATATGCCGGAGGTAATAGTAATGGCAACTGAAAAAAGTGGAGGTGACACAACAGACGGTGGTGACATTGACGGAAGCAAACATTTTGAGTTAGGAGCATAATCAAACTTTCAAATCAAACGAGTTGATAAAGAAAAAATATAGTTTCTTCTTAACCATGATCATTACAGAGAATAATAAATCTTAAGACACAAATACAAATATAGTATAGCAATTATCAACTTTATCCATTCTAAATTAGATATTTACTGACTTGTCATGAGTACGTAGGCGACATTTATGAGAAAAAGTGGCGTCTGAATTTGTTGTGCTCTGTACGAGGAAAGAAAATACTGCAAAATGTCGAGACATATTAACATGATATAAATTAGGGGTGAACGTAGTTCGGTTTGAGCGATTTGTGCCATATTTTCAACTCAAACAATTTCATGTGGTTTGGAATTTTTTCAAATCAAACCAAACCAAACCATAATTTACGGGTTGGTTTGGTTTTAATCCGCGGTTTACCTATTGACATTACAATAATATATTTAAAATAAGTTAACACATAAAGTTTAAACGAGAATTAATAATGTTAAATATTAAATTATATTCATCTTTCCCATGAAACTCGTGAATAAATTATTTTCAAAATTGGTGCTAAAAGATATTAATAGAACGAATATATCTTTCTTCCTTTTTATTTACCATTTCTTGTTTGTCTTTCATATTTTCATATAGTAGTTGGTAAAGATAGACTCACATTCTGATATAATAGTTTGGTTAAAACTCTTTTTGTCCTACTAGTGAGATGAAAAACAAGGACTAAACATAATATGTTTAAATGTATAAAGAATGATAAAAATTAAAATTTATTGAAAATTGACAAATTTTATTCTCTAACGACTTTACGAAAGTAGAATGTAGTAGTACTAGTTAGGGGACTTTAACATTTTCACACAATCAATACGCTCTCTCCTTCATTCTTTCTAAACGACAAGCAAGTTCATTAATCACTCAGGCACGCAAATAATCATTTTTTAAATCCAAATCACAACTTACAAGTGTATAATAAGTTAAAAAAAAACAAATAAAAGAAAGAACAATGAAAAAAATAACTTGAATGAGAATTTAAGACTTATCAAGACAGAAGAGTGAAATGGTGATTCAAGTAGAAATTAACAGGCTAACAAGCAAAATGCGACTAACGATTTGCGATTGGGAATCGCATTTTGTTCAGCAGTGGCAGATATGTGTCAAATGTTTGAGAAATGAGAGTTTAGGTAGCTTCTAAAGTTGTGGGCGTGATTTGCTGTAGTAGTTTTGATGTATTATGATTTAAATTCTTGAAAATAAATGTTTTTTTTTTGCATATGATTTGAAATTAATTTTAGTTTAGGTAAGATATTAGGTCACGACGTGTGTTGTGGACTTATAAAACTATCGGCCAATAATGATGAATTTAATTTATTTTATATGATTATTTTAATGGGTTGGTTGTAATTTGTATTGCTAAATTGTTATTTTTTCTATAAAGTAAAAACTTTAAAATTTGTAAGTTAATAAAATTAATTTTTTAATTAAAGAATTGAAAAACTGTTCGATTCGGTTTTATGCGATTTTTGAAAATTGAAACCTAAACCAAACAATTTTGAAACGATTTGGTTCGGTTTGAATGAAAAAAAAAAAAAAAAACCACGAGTCCATATGGACCCGAACCAACGTTTTCAAACTAACAGTTTTGGTTCGGTTTGCGGTTTCAAGTTTTTTTGTGCAGCCCTAATATAAATTATGTCATTGATGGCAAACATCTAGTTAAGTTAAATGATCTTACCAAACTCGAGTTCATTTTTTAGGTGCATGAAGGAGGAAATTTTTTTGAAGATCCATGCACCCATAATTAGAGAAGGATTCTTCTATTATGCATTACGTTTATATGTTGACTTGTTCTCGAGTTTGATTGGTTGAGAGATTAATGATAACAAATGGGCATTAAATTTCCATTAGATGAACAAGTGATGAGTTATAGAATGTAACAAATGATGCATATAATAATAAAGCATAGAAGTTATGTACTTTAAAAAAAACAAGGTTTTTAACCATATACTGGAAGAAGTCAAACTATGTGTTCTTGTGCTTAAGACAACTTGTGATGTTGTACCATCCTTTTCTTTATAAACTATTTATATATTTTTCAAACGAATGATAAATTTTTCACATAGGCCATCTAAGCACTTTGTAGAAAATATACAAAATCAATCAAATACAATTTCAACTTCCAGTATTGAATCAAAATTTAAACAACATAGTCTGATTACCAAAACTATAATGATTTTATCAAACTTGACTTCATTTTTTAGGTGTATGATCAAAGCAAATTTTTCGAAGATCTGTGCACCCATAATTAGAGAAGGATTAAACTTCTATTCTATATTACGTTTATATGTTGACTTTTTCTCGGGTTAGATTGGTTGAGAGATGAATGATAAAAAGCAGGCATTAAATTTTTAGTAAAGGAATGGATGATGAGTTATGGAATGTAACAAATGATGCATATAATAATAAACCATAGAAGTTATGTACTCTAAAAAAGCAATGTTTTTAATCATATACTTGAAGGAACCTAACTACTTGTTTTTACGTCTGATATAGGATGGTATTCACGATTTTCCTCGAAGACCGCTACTCAATGCACCCCCCCATGGTGACATCGACCCCCATGGGCCGTCCACCATTAAGAGGTCAGCGACGTCGACCCCCACTATACTTAGCCAAATAAATGGCCATGAGATAGACAAGAATCACCCAACATCAAACTCGGCCATGACCAACCGCAATGCGAGTGGGTGTTAACGCTACAGAACGTGGGAGAGTGGGAAGGCATACGTGGGACACGTGGCACCGTAAATCGCGGAGCAGGGGGCGTGCCATCAGGTGCCTATAAATACCCCAATGTGAGAAAATGTATGGCTTCTTGAAACCCGAACTTTTGGCATTCCATACATACTTCTCAAAACTCGTTACTAATTCTCACGCCGGAGGTACAAAGGGGAAGAAAGCCCCAACCTCATTTTGCAGGTAGCAACCACCAACTAGAGCAACCGGACCACCGCACTCATCAAGGCGAACACGGAGGTCTACCTTGCTACTATTTCATTGGCGCCGTCTGTGGGAAACCACTGAACAAAAAAGCTATGTCAAGGAGACGAACTAGGAGTGAAACACGCATGGTCGGAAACACTGCAGACACGGAGTCAGAGTCTGTCGCTCGAGGTCATGTCGCGCCACCGCCACCACAATATGTAACACAGGGTCAATTCAATACCTTGGAGACACAATTGGCGGCCATGATGACCCTCTTGCAAGGCCAGACGCAGAGAATTTCAGCCCCACCGCAGAGTTCGTCGGAAGCCGTACGCGAGCAACCACCCCAGGTGGCGCAAATGGTTACCCCGCCGGTTACCCAACCAACAACAGGAGATATGGGGGCTTCTGGCTCTGTGTTTCCACATGTTACCCAACCCGTGACGGAATTGGAAAAGAAGATGGAGGAAATGATGACCCAGAAGATAGACGATGCATTGACTAAGAGGAAGGACAGACGCAGGCAAATGGTATTAGAGGAGGATCCGTTTGCTCCAGAAATAATGGTCGTCCCTTTACCGAAGGGTTTCAAACAGCCCATGATAGAGGCATACGATGGAGTCACGGACCCGCTGGACCACTTGCGTACTTTCGTGGATTTAATGAGGCTATATGCAGCCCCAGACGCAGTAATGTGTAGGTCGTTCCCAGAGCACTTAGGAGGAAGCAAGAGGCGGGTGGCCACACTGGCACCCAGGTCTATAAAAACTTTTGATGAGCTCTCCAGGAGTTTCGTGGCATACTTCATGAGCAGCAAGAGAAAACGAAAGACAGCTATTGGATTGATGCAAGTGGTGCAGGAGAAGGATGAATCTTTACAGGAGTACTTGGCTAGGTTCAGCCGGGCAACCCTAGGCATAAGGGATCTTCAAATGTCTGCAGTAGTGACGGCATTAATGAACGGGACAGGAAATAGGGCCTTCAAAATGTCACTCTCCAAAAATCCTCCAGAGTCGATGCATGATTTGTTGAAAAAGGATGACAAGTATGTTGACGCAGAGGAAGCAGAGAAGGTCACGAAAAATCTTAGAGAGGGATGGGAGACGGGAGCCCATAAGCGGAAATTAGGTGATGTACGAATGCCCGTTGATAAGGATAAGAAGAGAAATGAGCGTGTAAGCAGGGGGTATCCTCAAGATCGTTTTGTCAGACAGAGACGAGAGGAGGACAAAGCCTTCACCCCTCTTAACACTCAGCGAAATAAGATACTGATGGAAATTCGAGACATGAAAGAGCTTGAATGACCGAGGCCGATGGCAGCATTAGCCGACAAAAGGGATAAAAACAAGTACTGCTATTTCCACAAGGACCATGGGCATGAGACCGAAGAATGTATGCATTTGAAGGAGGAGATCGAGCGCCTCTTGAAGCGGGGCTAGTTGACCAAGTATGCGAGAAATGACCGAGGCAAACAGAAGGTCGAGGATCGACCACCGCCCAGGGCTGGAGTTATAAATGTAATTGTTGGAGGAGTTGCCTCGGGTGGAGACTCCAACTCTGCTAGAAAGAGCTATGCGCGAACAGCGGCAGTCTGTTCTATTCAGAAAAGGGTTGAATTTGATCATAGCATCACTTTTGGTGAAAAGGACCTGATAGGCGTGTCGACCCCCCACGATGATGCCTTGGAAATAGTCGGCGATATAGCAAACTATGATGTCAAAAGGGTGTTAATCGATGGTGGGAGCGCAGCGAATGTACTCACATGGGAAGCATTTCAAGGGTTAAAAATTTCGGCGGAAAGGTTGAACGTTGTGTCAACCCCCCTTGTAGGATTTGGAGGAGCTACTGTGATACCAGAAGGGGCAGTAGAGCTACCAGTAACGTTGGGCACCTACCCAGCCAGTGTGGTCACCCTAGCAAATTTTCTGGTTGTTAAAACCCCCATGGCGTATAACGCGATCTACGGTCGACCCCTGTTGAATGCAGTAGGGGCCATCCCATCTACTTACCACCAGGTAATGAAATTTCCAACCAGTCGAGGTGTGGGATGTGTGAGGGGTAATCAACAATCTTCAAGGAAGTGTTATGTAGACAGCATACGAACTAAGGGATCCCCACCAGTGATGATGTTGGACCTCGAACCCCCAAAAGGAAGAATTGAACCCCTCAACACTACAGAAAAAATCATGGTGGCGGAAGGACATGAATTCAGTGTGGGGACAGGACTGGAGCAGGGTGAAAAAGAGGTGTTGGTAAAGTGTCTAGCAAGTAATTTGGATGTATTTGCATGGAGTCCGAACGACATACAAGGGGTTGACCCGTCTGTTGCACAACATCGCCTGGGTATCTTACCGGGTGCTAAACCGATTAAACAGAAGAAAAGAAATCTAGCCCCGGAGCGGCAGGCAGCAGCGAAGGCAGAGGTCGATAAGCTACTGCAGGCAGGATTCATCAGGGAGGTACAATATCCCGAATGGTTAGCAAATGTTGTCTTGGTGAAAAAGCCGAACGGGGCATGGCGTATGTGTGTAGACTACACCGGACTCAACAAGGCATGTCCAAAAGACTCATACCCGCTACCCAGAATAGATCACCTGGTGGATGCCACATCGGGTCATGAACGGCTAAGCTTCCTAGATGCTTTCTCTGGGTATCATCAGATCTCCATGGCGAAGGCAGATCAGGAGAAAACCTCTTTCATAGTTGACGCGGGGACATATTTCTATACGGCCATGCCGTTCGGTTTAAAAAACACCGGGGCAACCTATCAGCGAATGGTGAACAAGGTCTTCAAGGATCTACTCAGAGGGGTCATAGAAGCATATGTGGACGACATGGTCGTCAAGAGTGTGAAGGCCAACAACCATGTTAGTGACTTGCAGAAAGTGTTCAACACTGCCCGACAAAACAAGTTGAAGTTCAATCCAGAGAAATGTGTTTTTGGAACAACGGGAGGCAAGTTCTTGGGTTTTATGATCACGCAAAGGGGCATCGAAGCAAATCCGGATAAAATACGAGCTATTTTGGAAATGAAGAGCCCAGAAAACAGGAAGGAGGTCCAGAGATTGACGGGCAGGGTAGCAGCACTGAACCGCTTTATGAGCCGAGCTGCGGATAAATGTTACCACTTCTTCAAGGCGATTGGGGGTTCTACTAATTTTGAATGGACCAAGGAGTGTGAGGAGTCCCTGGAATCTTTAAAACAATCTTTACAAAGAAATTTCTCCCCGTCTTGACTAGGCCGTGCCCAGGGGATGTGTTGAGTCTATACTTAGCAATGTCAAAGCAGTGATCGGTGCGATGCTTGGTGAAGGAGTTTCCTAAGATGCGAAGCTTTGTCTACTACGTCGACCAAGTGTTGAGGGAGCGGAAACTCGATCTGACCTTGCGAACAGTTGGTACTGGCATTAATTGTAGCTGTCAGAAAACTAAGGCCGTACTTTCAGTCCCACACCGTACAAGTCCTGACCGATCAACATGTCAAGCAAATTTTGCATCGACCTGAGACGTCGGGTAGGATGCTGAAATGGGCGATCGAATAGGCACACCTGATTGAAATTTATTTAATGGAAATGCTAAGTGGCGGCAGATGATGAGGGTGCTACGGAAGGGCCAGCCCAGCTGGGACGTCCTGGTGCGCCTACTGAGTCCTCAAATCTTGGCAAGCTAAATTCCACTGGAAATGCTGATTCATAATCAATTGAAGCAAAAACACACAGCGGAGAGCAAAAAAGCCTAAAAATTGGTTAGCTCAAAATCGCTAGAAATTTGGTGGTGAGTTTTTCAAAACCAAAAATGGTTAAGGCTCAAAATCACCCGACCTCGACCTCGACGATCCAAGATAGCTCGACACACAGCGGTGAGCAAAAAAGCCTAAAAATTGGCTAGCTCAAAATCGCTATGGGCTGGTGGTGAGTTCTTCAAAAGCGAAAATGGTTAAGGCTCAAAATCACCTGACCTCGACCTCGACGATCCAAGATAGCTTGACACACAGCGGTGAGCAAAAAAGCCTAAAAATTGGCTAGCTCAAAATCGCTATGGGCTGGTGGTGAGTTCTTCAAAACCAAAAATGGTTAAGGCTCAAAATCACCCGACCTCGACCTCGACGATCTAGGATTGCTCGACACACAGCGGTGAGCAAAAAAGTCAGAAACTTGACTAGCTCAAAGTCACTAGGGGCTGGTGGTGAGCTTTCAAGACCGAAAATGGTTGAGGCTCAAAATCACCCAATCCCCCCCAACGATGCAAGACAGCTCGACGTATAGTGGTGGGCAAAATAGTCAAGAAATCGACTAGCTCAAAATCACTAGGGGCTATGACCGACTTCTCAAAGCTTAAAAGGTTCTAGGCTCAAAATCACCAAGCCCGTCAATCAATGCTTCACCACACAGCAACTAGCATAAAACATCATATATATTTATATATATATACACATCATGAAAAGAAGGCAAACCAGAATGGCAATCAATAATCAAGCTCTCATACTTGGAATGTAACAAAAATATTCCTATATACCGAGCCAGGAAAACGTGCGAAATAACTAAAGCGTCCACATCCCGGACCGGAAGAATGCACAAAATAACCAATTGATAGAAACATAATGGGAAGTGCTCAAAAGAAACTAAAGATCAGATCAGCTCGAGCGAAAAGTCTCCTCGCTCCCGGCTCGAGACGTCTGCCCAAATGTCTTAGGCTGGGGGGCTCCGCCTTCCTTTCCCTTACGCTTTGCCAAAAACTTATCAAAACCTGCAGGATCGATGGGAGGATGCTCAACAGATATCCACTCCTTAGTCAACTTGATGGACGCTGCCATCACCTTTCCCCCATAAGAATTCAGAGCCTTAGCAAAGTCGGTAGACGACTTGTATCGCTCTATCGAGGTCTCTAAATCCTTAGCGTACTCTGCAGAAGCCTTGTATTTCGCCACTGCCTCCTCAGGAGCCCGAGCCAAAGCAGAGCGCAAATTGTTTATCTCAGACTCTTGCTCTATAGAACGAGACTCCAAATCTTCGATCGACTTCCTAGAGGAAGAGAGTTTCTTCTTGTAACGGTGAGCCTCTCTCTCTTTCTCTTCCGCAAAAATCTTCAACTCCTTCAACTCTGACGCTAAACGACGGCTGGACTCGGCGAGCCCAACCTGAAGGGCCACAGCCTGAAACGAACAAGAAATCATACAATCAAAGCCAAAAAAAAAAAAAAATAATAATAATAAATAAATAAAAAAAACCCTACCCTCTGGGTGTGAACTGACAGAACCCGTTCGATGTCATCGGCACTCCGACAAGCGATCGACTGAACACGCCTGGGCGCAACCAAAGATTTAACTGCCCTCATCTCCGAATAGCCTCGAGAAGGAGGAAATTTGAAATCTGGTAAAGCAGAACCCTCACGCTCGGACGCTACACGACCTGGGCTGCCCCCTATGTCCACGGGCGGTGGGACCGTATCGGCGGGGTCATCCGAAAGTTGAGTAGCCTCCTCATCTGTAGGCTGCTGTGCTCCCCCATCGCGAGCCTTTCTTCTCTTCAACAAAGCTGGAGGTGGATCATCGTCGCTCTCATGACCGCACTCCACCAAGGAGTCCATGGTCACCCCTAAGTTGAAGTCCATGCCTACGTCAACAAAATAAAGACTATCAAGCTTACAGAGTAACATGTCAAGAAGTGCAACAAAGAAGAAGAAAAATGAGACATGTAAAAATCTTACCATCAATAGGGGCAAACCCCTCATCACTCCCTGGTTCGGGCAAAGACCTCAATACCTCGTCCAAGTCAAGATCCATATCTGTGCACAAACAATCAAGTCAGTCCAAATCAACCAATAGAGAACAACACGAAAGAGACTCCAAAAAATAATACTTATAAGCAGGGTATGAAAACCCACCAGTAGGATGACCGATCCCAACCAGCAACATGTTCCTCATTATCAAAACCGATCCCAGATCAGGCATAGGAGGTGGGATTTTGGTCAACTTTTGGATTTGTGTTTTCAGAATGGGGATGATCTCGACCTCACTATTGAAAAGACGGATTAGGAGGTGCCTCCAATAGGTGTTAAACGGGAATTGGCCCTCATGAGGACGAACAAAGAAAAATCGGGATTTCCACCCGCTGTTGGAATTCCTAAATTTCGGGAAGAGCAACGGGACCCTGGCGGTGAAGTAAACAAAGGCATTGCTTTGGGCTAACTCGTGCATCTCGAAGACACACTTAAAAAGATCCATTGAAAGAAGAATTTCCTTGAGAAGGCAAACATATAGGAAATAAAGCGCTTTTCTCCACGCGTTGGGATTTATTTGGCTGGGGGTAAGGTGGAACTCGTTGAATAACGATACAAAGAAAGGATGTATGGGAAAGCGAAACCACCATCCATGACGTCTTTGTAAACGGCAACTTCGCGGGGGTCGGTTCTGGGAAGTGTTTCGTTCGGCCTAGGGGCTCTATATATGTAGTTGTCTACCCGCTCATACTTCTTAAGCGACTTCTCTAACTTAAATGGGGAGTTGTATAAGCTATGACACTTGGGAATCTCAAGAACCACCTCCTCACCCGCGGCATCTCGCCCAATTTCTACGTTTTGATTTAAAGATTTAGTGGACCCAACATGGCGTTTTGGAGAAGTCGGTTGGAAATCTTGAAGTTCAGCCGAATATATTGAAGTGTTTGACTCGGAAAGGACTCGCGAATTTTCGACAAAAATCGACCCCCGAGGGCTGGTCGACCGTCGGTCAACCTCGCGGCTGGACGACGGCCGAGCGGCCGTAAGGCTCGCCGACACTCGGCCAGCCGTGAGGCTGGCCGAATGTCGACCAGCTGTGCTGGTCGACCGTCGACCAGCGTCGCTGTCGACGACCGTGCTGGTCGGCGAGGCCGGGGGCGGTTCGCCATCGGCCAACCCATCAAACAACGGGTCGGTCGACCCCCTCACCTCCTCGCCTTCGCTTTCATCGGATGAGGATATGAATGTCTTGTACATGATGAAATTACAAGATGAAATGAAAAGGAGAATGAGATTACCTTGGGTGGAAGTGGAGAGATGGAGATTCTAGCTAGAGGAGGAAATGATAAATGAATGCCCCACTAACATTTAAATAGTAGGAGGCTTTGAAAATTTTGAGATTTTTGGGGGGAAATTTCCCCCCAAAACCAAGGACCAATGATGGAGCGCCACACGGACGATTGGCATTGGAATTAAAGAAATGGTCATAACTTTTTGCACAATTGTCAAATTTTCTATTTTAATATGTTTTCGGAAACGTCTCTCAGAGCTCTACGAAGTGTCAACGGGGGGAACCCCGATTGAGGACGATTCCAACCCCAAATTCGCACTCTAAGGCTTTCTACCGGACAGTTAAAGTTTTAGCGATACTTTCGTTTTTCCATTTCCAGTTGGTTTGAACCCAAACTTCCGTTCGGCGTCATAAAATGCTACCTCTTATCGATAAGTCTCAACAAGAGGCAGAGGGGCTAGTGATATAGGATGGTATTCACGATTTTCCTCGAAGACCGCTACTCAATGCACCCCCCCCATGGTGACATCGACCCCCATGGGCCGTCCACCATTAAGAGGCCAGCGACGTCGACCCCCACTATACTTAGCCAAATAAATGGCCATGAGATAGACAAGAATCACCCAACATCAAACTCGGCCATGACCAACCGCAATGCGAGTGGGTGTTAACGCTACAGAACGTGGGGGAGTGGGAAGGCATACGTGGGACACGTGGCACCGTAAATCGCGGAGCAGGGGGCATGCCATCAGGTGCCTATAAATACCCCAATGTGAGAAAAGGTATGGCTTCTTGAAACCCGAACTTTTGGCATTCCATACATACTTCTCAAAACTCGTTACTAATTCTCACGCCGGAGGTACAACGGGGGAGAAAGCCCCAACCTCATTTTGCAGGTAGCAACCACCAACTAGAGCAACCGGACCACCGCACTCATCAAGGCGAACACGGAGGTCTACCTTGCTACTATTTCAACGTCTAAGGCAACTCGTGACGTTATACCGTCCCCCTCTTTATAAACCATTTATATATTTTTTAAACGAATACTAAATTTTTAATGTAAGCACTTTGTAGAAGATACACAAATGAATTCAAATACAATTTCAACTTTCAGTATTTAATCAAAATTGAAACAACATAGTCTGATTACCAAAAATATAATACAATAATAACTGAGGGAAAAAAGAGAGTTATCAAAATTTTTTTTAGAATGATATTAAATTTTGACAAAAAAAGAAGAAGAAGATGCAAATATTAAACACTATTAACTAGTTTGAAATTGTGAGTGACACAAATTAAAAGTTAAAATAAAATCTGTGAAAAAAAGAAGAAAAAAGATTTGAGATCGTGGCTACAATTCTCCCTTTAATTATGGTTGAATAACAAGTCCCATATGCAATTGGATCGAGAACAATAATTAATATCAAGTTTTTCTACTTTATCAATTGCCCAGTAAAATATATGTTGTTCGATTATGATTGAGAACTTAGTTTTTTTTTTTTCTAATATATATAATGTAAGCCAAGATTTAGAGTCTTAGACTTTCTTAATCCATGCTAATTTTATAATAAAAATAGTGATTTTTCAGAGTTAATTGTTCCAATGGTCACTAGATTTATATTTAAGTCTTCAATTGTTCACTAAAATTTAAAATATCGAGTTTTGACCACTGAACTTTGAAAAATGTTGTACGTTACTCACCGGTATAACTTCTGTTTCAAACATCTAACGGAATTGGTGACATAGCTGACAGAATGTACATGTAGCATCCCGTCACACCATTAAACTTTGAGATAATTGAATTTTGGCAACTAAATTTTGGAAAATGTCTTCTATTGCTCACTAAACTTTGAGGTAGTCGAATTTTGGCCACTGAACGAGATAGTCGAACTTTGGCCAGTAAACGTTGAAAAACGTCTTCTATTGTTCACTATAAATTTGGATTTTACACGTAAACTTAAAATTTATCTCCCTTTAAAACAAAAACTCTTTAAAACATGTCTCTTTAAAACTCTTTGACATTTATTTATCTCCCTATAAAACAAAACTTTTTAATTCTCATATTCATATTCGACCACACATTTATGCAATAAAATATTTTACACATAAACTCAATTTTTTGACTATACATACTCCAAAAAATCACTATTTAAAACTTCTTTTTTAAAATAATACCCATCAAATAGGGGCTAAAATCGTTGTTAAAATTCGAATTTAATTTTAATAATAAATATATTGTGTGTTTCATTGCAATTAATAGTAACTTCATTTGTATAGCTTTGCAAACATTTTCTATACCCCTAGAAACGATTACTCAACCACACAGTAGTTAAATTTAAATTTAATTTATTTCTCGTAGAATTTTAAACTATTTTCATCATAATATTTGAATTTTACAACGAAACACACAATGAATTTGTTATTAAATAAAACTAAATCCAAATTTTAACAACAAATTTTAATTAAATTCAAATTTATTGAGTCATAGAAGACGTTTTTTAAAGTTTTGTAGCAAAAACTAGACCATCTCAAAGTTTAGTGGCCACAGTTCAATTATCTCAAAGTTCAGTATCCAAAATTTGACCACATCAAAGTTCAGTGAGTATTAGAAAACATTTTTTTAAGTTTAATGAGCAATTAAAGACATTTTCCAAAATTTAGCGGCCAAAATTCGATCATCTTGAAGTTTAACAGCGTGACGGGACGCTACATGTGCATTTTGTTAGCCACATTACCAATTGGATAAATCTCCAAGTACAGGGGATAGTTTCACAGGAGAGTTACAGGCCCCCCACAAGGGGCTTGGGCCCCACATGTATTTAAAAAAAAAAAAAAAACTGCAGTGAGCCCCACCATGTATCTTACCGGTAAAGTGCCTGTGGGAAATTTCCCCGTACTTCAAGCAAGACCCTTACCAATTATGTTAGATATTTGAAATGCAAGTTAGCCAATGAGTAATATCCAATAGTGTTTAATGTTTAGTGGCCAAAACTCGACATCTTAAATTTCAATGAGCAATCGAAGACATAGATATACGTTGAGTGACCATTTGAACATTTAACTCTGGATTTTCATATCTTAAGCAAAAGGTCAAAGAAGCACATGTTTGACAACCATACTTTTCAAACTCTTTTTTCTACATGCTCATTTTCAATCACATTCACACAATAAAATATTCTGCACGTAAATCTAAAAAAATCTCTACTTTTTAACCACATATTCTTCTGAAAATCACTCTCCAAATAGGGATGGAAAAAAAAAAACTTCACAAACCCGATACCCGAGGGGCCCGCCCCGAATGGAGCGGGGATTACCTGCTTAATCGGGTATTCGGGGGTGTGGACGGGTAATGGATGCCCCACCCCGTTTAATATTTTTTTTAATTTTTTTTTTAAATTCAATGCTTAAATGGAATTCAATACTTTAAATGAAAAATTTCACGAAATTTCATTAGTTCTATTAGAAAATGACAATTAAAATTATCTAAAAAATATTACAAATAATAAAAGTCTTAGTTTATCAAATATATTTAAATAATTTAACTTTTAAAAATAAGTAAATATTAAAAAATATTTTTTTGTCTTAATCTAATGAATGGAGACAATAAAATGAATTATCAAAAACTTAAAAAAAAAAAAAAAAAAATTAAACGGGGTAGTAAACGGGGCAAAGGCCCCGCTCCGCCCCATTGCCATCTCTACCTCCAACACTTTTTTTTTTTTCCCAAAAGTATTTTTTTTTTCCCAAAAGTATGATTGTCAAACAAGGGCTAAGTTTCATCAACTAAAAATTAACATAAAACAAATAAATGGATAGAAGTTGTTAATCTCGGAGGTATATCAATTTGCATAATGATTTTAGCCTTATTTTTTTGTGTATAATATACTTTGGAATAGTAGATTGATGGCGAATGTGTGGTTAAAAAATAAGGAAAAATTCTGAGTTTTCGTGAAATATTATTTTATTAAAAAATGTATAGTTGAAAAAAAAAGAGAGAAACGTATTTTTAATTTTTTAAAAAAAGGGGATCAATCACGGGCGGCTTAATATATATAAAATGTTGGGAAATTATTGAAAATACCCAAAATTTAACAATACCCTTTCCAAAATAGCCTTTGACTTTTTCCAAACCTTTAAACTTCCTAAAATACCCCTAAAGATAATAATTACATCTAAGCTACCCAAAATAAGATAAAAATACAACCAAGCCCTAGATTTTAGAATGACTAATAAAAATTATAAAAAATCGAGAACTAAAAGATGACCATACAAAATTAAAAAAATTGTAAAAGATAAAAAAGAAATTGAATCTGAAAATAAATTTGATAAAATCGGATATCAAGATCAATTAAATGCATCTCAAAAAATATTAAAATACTTTAAAGAAAACATGATGGAAAATTTTACTAAAAGAATAGTAAGATCTATAATAATAAATGATATACAGAATATTATAGATAAATTGGAAAAAAGGAAAAAGAATATTTTTAAACATGAAATACCTTTTAATCCAAATATAGATATAATAACAGATCTTGATATTATAAATTCTCAAATATTACTAGATTTTGAATATCTACTTAAAACATTATACATGAAGAGACCTATAACAAATAGATTACCCCAAACATATAAAGATTTAAAATTTGAAAGACAATAAAGAAATATTAAAGAATTTTGTAAGAACCATTTTAAGATTTTAAGATTATTAGATTTTTGATTACTTGATTTTTGTTAGCTCACAGTAACACCCCCTCATTTTTGGTATCAGAGCCATAGGATCTATAAAAACCTATGAAAATGTTAATAAATAAATAAAGATAATGGAAATCGAAGATTTAGGTAATAGATATAGAATAATAAAAGAAAGAGTTAACATAATTATTACAAAACCAATATTATGTAATGAAATGATAAAAATTTCACTAAAAATACTCGAAAAAATACCTATAGAAATAAGACAATTTATAATTGAAAAAATAAAATTAGGAATTGTTAAAGATATGTACACTTAAGAGATGATATTAGAAACCTATGAAGGAAATATGTATAATCTAATTAAAGAAGAAATAAATAGGAATGAATAAAAATAAAAAAGTTATAGAAGTTACAATTACCAAAACAACTGGTATTATATGTTAGAAGATAATCAAGAAAATTATATAATAGAACCATTTCCTAAAAAATTAAAAATAATAACATTAATTATAACTAAAGAATTATCTAGAGAGATAAGAGAACAAATATTAGATAAACTAATAATAGGATCTATAATAGATGAATATATATACGCAAAAATTGGTACAAAATTTGAAAAAGAAAAAATTATGTTACATTGTAAAGAAATAATACAAGAATTATCATTAGTAAATTTTTAACTAAATATGGAAAATAATTTGGCTAGAAAATTAAATATAATAAATCACCAAATATTAGATGAATTAGTAACTCCTAAAAAATCAACAAAATATCAAGAAAACCAAATATTAAAACTAAAGCAAGAAAAATATAATAAAAGAGCAAATTATTTTAAAGAATTAAAAAGACTAACAGATAATGAACTTACAAAACAAAAGTATGATAGAATTATAAAAGATTGTAAAGATACTGAATATAGAATATATTATTTCAACCAATCAAAGAAAAGGTAATGAACCATCATATGGATGAATTAAAAGCATTAATAAAAATATTAATAACCGATGTATAAAATCTAAGAGAAGAAATAAATATATTAAAAATTGAAATTAGGGAATTAAAAGAAAATAAGAAAAATAGAAAAAAATTTAATAGAAAAAGAAATGTTAAGAATTGGAAAGAAACATATAGAACAAGAAAACTTAGTAATAGAAGCATGAAGTATAGACGATGATTTCAAAAAAAATATTCTACCAAAAATAATAGAAGAAGAAGAAAATTTCAAAAAATTATTAGAAAAAAGAAAAATTCAAGAAGAAATTCAAGAAGAAAATAAAGATGAATGAATAACTAGATTTATTAATAGAAAATTTTGATCAATTAAGCCTAGAAAATATAGATAAATACCAAATTCTAATGAATACTGGAGGAGGACCTACTAGAGCAGAAACCTCTAATAAAAAATTTGATCCAGATGAAAGTTATGCACCCATATATAATAAATCATACAAACAATTCTATGATAGAGTAAGAGATAGACAACCACCTAAATGAAATAAATATAAAGACATATTTGAATTAATTGATAATTATGATAAACCAATTGATCATGGAGGAACAAAATTAGATTTAGCGTCTGTTTGGGCGTCATTTTTCCTGAAATTAATAGAGAAAATATGACCGTTGGTAAATAGCAGTTGACATGCCTGTACAAAGTTCACTGTTGAAACTGTAATTTTGCAATGCCTTATTGCCAATTTTACCACTTTTGTTAATTTGCAATCAAAACTCCACCTACCGTATTGCACACCTCTCATCTACCCACACATTTGCACTTCCCGTCTCCTTTCAAAGACGATTCCATCTTTCCAGCTATTGTGTTCCGGCCAAAACATTCAACTTCAACATAACAACAACATTATCGTTCATCTTCAACTGGCCAACACTGATTACAAGTGGTTTTCAGTCGCTGTTTAGCCGAAGAAGAAAGATGGACTGTACCGGTCGGCCAGTTTGAAGCAGAAGACCCAACAAGGAATTAACCCATTCCCGTGCAAAAATTGGCTGAATCCGTTTTGATTATTACCTCGTGGTAAGTGGATCTTCGACATCAAGAATCTGTTTTGGCCTTTTTTTTTCTCATTTGGTACTACCGCTATCGCAATTTGTCGGAGGTTTTCGAATATTGTAATTGGTTGTTTTACTTTGCGACTTGAATGGCTAGATTTTTTGGGAAAGCATTTTCACTTCTATTAAATGGATTTGAATGAAATAAGCTAAATTATGTTGTTGTATGAAAATGATCAAATACGCACCATTTATGTGTTGTGTAATCACTTTTCTCCAGCCAACACATTGGACTTCAAGAAAACGGAGCTCTTGGTGGGTCTTCAACGTTACTAAAACTATTGTGGGTTTTGCAGATTGTACGCCCCTGTTTCGACCCCCAGTCTCCGTTTACAACTGCACGGATTAGACATAGAGGTGAAAGAGATGGCCAGAATTACATGGCTCCACCATCATACAATTGGTTGATTTCGCCGGCAATATAGCCGTCGTCATCACTTCAGGCGAGTACAAAGCAGGCATGGACCCATTCCCTTTTCAGGTAAGGTTTTGTCATACCTCTTATGCTATATCAATTACTATGTGTTATGGTCATTTTTAGGGCTTACCAAACCTTCTTCTCCTCCATGCAGACCAGTGAAGTACGTGGTCCGGGTTCGTGAAGGGCTATTGAGTCGGCCAAGAAATATGCGAGGTGGAGAGATGCTGAACGGCGAACGTTCATAGCAACCTGTGAAACGACCATTGATGAAGGGCATCGGCACGGTAAATGTTTTACGAAAACTGGGTGGGAACGTGTGATGGCATTGTTCAATGAAACAACGGGACACAGCTAGAGTAAACTCTAATTGCGCAACCACTAGGACGCAATGCGTCGTAAACACAAATGGCTAATCGAATTGTTGGGCTGTACCGGGGTCGAATACAACCTATCATCTGGTATGATCGTAGCGTCCGAGGAATGTGGACATGAAAACTGAAGGTGATGTTTTTCATATCAGATTGACATTCACATGGACATGTATATTGTAGTCAATGCGTGAGGTTATGATTGTTCATTACATCATGTATGTTCCAAATTCTAAATGTCGTTGCACATTGTTAAGAAATATGCCACTTTGAATTTTTTTTTTGTCCTTAACCACATGTATAATACGCTTAATTCATATAGCCTGACAATAGTCTACCATTTAATTAATTAGATCGGCCACACTAATTCATTTGTTGTTGTCGATTTGTTGTTGAGATGTTTGCGTCACAACTTTTATATCAATAGTGCTAACCCAATTGCAGGAGAACGAGGAGTACAAAGACTTCAAGGGCAAAAACTTGAGCGAAATCTATGTCGGCTACCATCAGCTTTTCGACGATAGCTATGATGGTGACAAGTACGCGGTCACACCGACGAAGTTATGTCGGATGGGCTTCAGTTTGTTTGAGGACAATGTCGTGGATGACGAAAGGGATGCAATCCCCATTGATGAGAGAGCACTGGTTCGAGCTCTGAGGGCGTTTAGCACAAAAGTACTTCCGATATGCAGCAAATGTCGAATGCCAAAAGCGGCGAGAAAAGGAAGTTGGGCTCAAGAAGGCAAAAAGGAAAGAAAAAAAGGGTTTCAGCTCGGGATCTGTCCTACTCGGTTGATCGGGCGACCAGCGCTGCAGAGGAAGTAGCGGCGCAGAGGAAGTAGCGGCAAGGATTGAAAGCATCATGGCACCGACAAAAAATGCAGGGGTTGCTTGTGTCGAAGAATTGCTCTCTTCAGGAAGGCTCGAGCGACGTACACCATTGTACTTCTTCGCATGTACGATTCTGGCACAGAAGAAATTTCGAGACATGCTTGATGAGAAGTTCGAGTGGATTGAATGGCAGTTTCACCAGTATAATAAATCTAACCACTGAATTTATGCATCCGCTAACTATGTTTACATGTCTTTTTTAAACATTGTGATCTTTCTTACTGCTTTCGCATATGTACTTTTGCTTTTGGTGACGTTATCGTTCCGGACACCACATTTTGTTTTCCCAGTGAAGTACATATTTTAAATGTGGAAGTGATTGAAAGTACTAGTTTCCTCAAAATTATTATTGTGTTTGGGTAACTTGAATAGTGCACACATGGATAACGTGGCTGTAACGTACATTAGGTTTTTGAGATGAAATTCATAAAAGCAACCAAAATCACATGTGAAAAAAGGACTAGTATCCTACTTTTTCCAAATTGGCTGGTACAATTATGTACATTTCACTCACAAGATAAACAGTTGAAATGATTCTTGCTTCTTATATAAATGTAGTAGTTTGCCACAATAATGCTGCATCTTCAGGTCGGTGTGTATAAATCTTTCTAATTTTAAGTATTTAAGTGATCTTCAGTTTTCTTTCAATGAATAATCTCAACTTCAATGTTGCGCTTTTTCCGAGATCAGAAGACGAAGAAAAAGTCGTTGATGATGAGTTCCTTACTATAATGGCGAAAAACATCATGGCATGGTGTAGTTATTGTTGAATCGCCAGAAGCAATGCCAGGAACTACTATCTCAAACAACGCCGTCATATCCAAAGATTCCCATCTTCAAAAAATGGACACTTGTTTATGATGGAAGCAATGGAAGATAACGGCAAGATGTGTTATCAAGAATTCCGAATGTATCCGCAACTACTTCGACACTTCGCACATATTTTGAGCGACGAATATGGCTTATACAGTAGGCAACATGTTGACATCTACGAGCAGGTTGGAATGTTCTTGAATATATTAGCTCATGGAAAATGATACCTCCAGGTCACAACGCTTTTCAATCATTCGTTGGAAACTGTGTCCCATTATTTTAAGGAGGTACTCACTGCCGTTGCCGCCTTTTCGACACGTCTCATACAGCCAACACCGAACTACAACGATGGGGAGGAGCCCCACAAGCCGGACGTCATGAAGCATCCTTTGTTTCAAGTTTGCATTGGTGCTATTGATAGAACGCACTTGAGAGCTGTGCTACCGCGTACCGAACGGGTGAATTTTATTGGCAGAAAAGGAGTGCCCACCCAAAATGTATTGGTTGCATGCGATTTCAATTTGTGTTTCACGTTCGTTCTTACTGGTACTACCGGGAATACACACGATGCGTGACTACTAGCGCGTGCTATACACAGTCCTGAAATTCATTTTCCGTTACCCAGTCCGGGTAAGTATTATTTGGTTGACTCTGGATTTGCTCATCGACTGGGCTACATGGCCCCTTACAAATAATCAAATATATTGTATCATTTTCAGGAGTTTCGCGATGATGGAACCGGTCGTCTTCGACGATTTCGTAATGCTCGGGACATGTTTAATTATAGACACTCGTCCTGTAGAAACGTCATAGAACGAACGTTTGGGGTGTGGAAAAAAAGATGGAAAATTCTAGATTGTATGCCCAACTATTCGTTTCAAACCCAAATTGCTGCTGTTGTCGCAACTATAGGCATTCATAATTTCCTACGTCAGTCTGAAGTCGTGGACGAGGCATTTGATAGAGCAGAAACAGATGATGACACGTTCGATGTTGACCTACCTAATGTCGACGACGAAATTGAAGCCGAAATGAACGCACCTGAAATGCATCGAAGTGATTGGGACCGACTTCGCGATTATATGGCACATCAACTTTGATTATCGAAATTATGTACGAAGAGTATTTTTTAGAATCATGTCTATTGTTGTACAAATGTATTACGGTAATTCGTTGTTTTTGTTGAATTTAAAAATTATAGAAGTGTCTATTGTTGAATTAGTGAATGGAATTATAAAAACATTCTCACATAAATGGTTTTAAAAAAAATTGCAGGATAAATTTTAAGAAATATTCGAATCCGCTTTTTTTTCACGTGGTTACCTTTTGCTAAGAAGTAGCAAAAGGTACATGGAAACAAATATTAACTGTGGAATTCAAAGGGCAAAACCGGAATAGTGGTTAAAATCTCCACCATCAATGATGACAAAACACTGTACCCATGTGTGTGATTTGACCAAAAAAAAAATACATTTTTCATTTCAAAATGGCTTCCAAACGGACACTTAGATCACAAAATAGATACTAAAAAAACCTTATTATCTTGGGCAGATTCAATGATACTATTCTTTTTATATAATAAAGATGATATATGAGAAAATACAGAAAGAAGAATAGATTTTTTAATAGCATCATTTGAAGGAAATGTTAGAAATTGGTGGGAATGAGTAAATAATGATACAAAATTATTAATCTTTCTATATATAAAAAGTGCCTATTTAACGGAATTTGTTGGTTTAACGGATTATGTAACGGAATTTCTTGTTTTAAACAGACAGCTATACCTTCATTCAGTGTTTTTATCATAACTTTGTATTCCGATATTCGATTGAGGCAATTCAAAATGTGTTGGAAAGCTAACCCGTCTGGCTACAACTTTGATTCAGACATCATTCTCCAATTCGATCACTTTCTATGCCAAAAATATGTCTCAATATAACGGACTATGTAACGAAATTTTTTGTTTTAAACAGACAGCTGCACCTTAATTTGTATTTCGATATCCGATTGAGGCGATTCAAAATGCGTTGGAAAGATAACTCATCTGACTACAATTTTGATTCAGACATCATTCTCCAATTCAATCACTTTCTATGCCAAAAATAGGTCTCAATATAACGAACTATGTAACAAAATTTCTTGTTTTAAACAGACAGCTGCACCTTCTTTCAGTTTTTTTATTATAACTTTGTATTCTGATATTCGATTGAGCCGATTCAAAATGAGTTGGAAAGCTAACTCATCTAGCTACAACTTGGATTCAGACATCATTCTCCAATTCGATCACTTTCTATGCCAAAAATATGTCTCAATATAACGGACTATGTAACAGAATTTCTTGTTTTAAACAGGCAGCTGCACCTTCTTTCAGTGTTTTTATCATAACTTTGTATTCCGATATCCGATTGAGGCAATTCAAAATGAGTTGGAAATCTAACTCATTTGGTTACAACTTTGGTTCAGACATCATTCTTCAATTCGATCACTTTATATGCCAAAAATATGTCTCAATATAACGGAGTATGTAACGGAATTTCTTGTTTTAAACAGGCAGCTGCACCTTCCTTCAGTGTTTTTATCATAACTTTGTATTCCGATATCCTATTGAGGCGATGCAAAATGTGTTAGAAAGCTAATCTATCTGGCTACAACTTTAATTCAGATATCATTATCCAATTTGATAACTTCCTATGCCAAAAATAGGTCTCAATATGAGACTAAAACACCGGAGCATAACTTTTCGGTTGGAAATTGATTTGTGATCATCTTTTGACTAAATTTGATCCCCTTGACATCTTCCTTTATCCAATTGACTCCGAGCACTCTCAAATCTTTATCGTGAGATTTGGTACAACTTTTAAGTATTTACATTTTAACCCCTGAACTTTAGATCCCTTACAATTTAGCCATTTCTCCAAATTTGTCTACTTTTACTTATTTTCTTCAATCTCACCAACCTACATCACAATATCAAAATCATACATCTATTTATTTATCAATTACATAAACATTACATCATTAATTATTTATAGGGTGTCTGTTTCTGCTTTTCAACAGAAATCAAGTCGTTGGCAACACAATTCATGCCGTTGGGAGCCGCATTTTTAGACCAATTCTCTCACTGTAGGGCTGTAGGTTTGTTAAAAAAAACGGTAACATAATCAATTTTCCTTCCTCCTTGCAGCGCGCCCAGACACGCCCTTAATTAACCAAAAAAATTACATCTTTATTAATAACAAATTAATTATTAAAAAAATATTAAATATAAACTAAATAAACGTGCATTGCACGTTACTTGCACCTAGTAAAAGGAAATGTACAAACAGAAATAATAAAATCAGATAAATAAGGAATTGAAGTATTAGTAAAATATCTGCAAATCAATTTTTAGGTGAATAATGGATCAGAAATGCTGAAGAAGAAGAAAAAAGAAAAAAAGAAGATACTATGATGAAATTAATAAATTTAACAATTTGTGATATGTGAAAGATAAATGAATGTACTTGTGAATTTAAAAAATACTATTATATACAATTCTATGGTAATGGAAATCAGAAAGTATATTTAGATATGTACTACACCAAATTACCAGGAACATAGGGAATATATTTTAAAATAGAATTTGAAAAATATATTAAGGATAATATAGGAATACCAAGGTCTTTAGGATCAAGAATAAAATTTCTATTTGATAGACTTGCATATATATGTCAACAAAGACAATTATTAAAAAGATCAGGAAAGTTAACAAGAATATGTTGTGAAGACATGGAAAAACCTACACGATGGGGATGTTATCCTGAGAGAAAAAAAGAATATTAAGAGAAAACATAAAAATAGAAGATTTAAAACATTCAAAAATTTTAAGAAAAGATATATAAAATTTAGAAGAAGATACTATAAGAGAAGGTTTAGCCAGAATAAACAACAAAAGAATAAACCTTATAATAAAAAAGATAAAAGTCAATGTAAATGTTGGGATTGTGAAGAAATAGATCATATAAGTTCAGATTGTAATAAAAAAAAGTTAGAATATCACAAATAGAATATTTAGAAATAGAAGATGAATTAAGTGAAATATCTGATATTGAACAATATTATAATCAAGAAGTACATATAAGTGAAACAGATTCAGGAGAAAATGAGTCAGAATCCGAATAAAGAAATTGAAGAAATAGAAAACGATAATATAGAAACACGGGAATACGAAGGGATAGAATGATATGGATTAAAGGTAATATTTGATAATAATAAATTCAAAAAATTACAAAAACTATCTTTAGATCTGAAAATTGGAAAATGGGAAATTCTTGATAGAATTTGGAGAAGAGCAAGGATAGCTATAAATGAATACCATAAAATTGAAAAAAGCATAGATGTTAGAACAACTCAATGTACTCATAAATTAAATATTTTAACAAAAAATACAGTTGATGAGTTATTATCAAAAATTAATAAAAAACAAAGTGAAAAGATTCGATATGTTTATTTAGTTGGAATACAAATAATGTTTAAATCCTTATTTAGGAAGGAATAGATTCACCCTTAACAATAAGTTTACATGATGGAAGAATAATAAATTTAAAAGATAGTCATTTAGGAACTATAGAAGGAAACTTAGCATATAGGAAAATGATATTTACTTGTTATCCAAAATATTGTATCTCATTAAAAGATAAAAACTTTAATGAAATCTTAGAATTGCATTTTAAGTTACATAGGAATGATATAATGCAATCAGGAGACCAAATCACGGTTATTGAATATAGAGCCTTATATATGTTTACCAACTCTAATTATGAGAATATTTACTCTAGAAAACCATATATAGAAGTTCATAATGAATGTAAAGATATTAGTAAAATTATAGAACCAAACAAACAGGTAAACTTGATTCCAAATGAATATGAATTTAGGATATCAACAGATAAACCTGACATAGTAGAATTTAGGGAAGAAGAATGCCCTAATAAAAATATAATATTTAAAGATGAAAAATTAATCAAAAGATCAACAAGCGTTAGAATACTTAATAGAAAATCATTAGAAGGAACTAGTCATACAAAAGAAATAAAACAACATAGGAATACATGAACTATGAAAATAAATGGAGAATATTTCAATGGAAAAGACAAAATATCATTACCAAATATATTAATAGATACGGGAGCTAGTGAATGTCATATAATTTCAATAAGAAATAAAGGACTAGTACCTTATAAAACTGAACCATATAGATATGTAAACTTTGATGGACAAATACATATTACAGAATTAGAAGTTAAAGTACCTATAAAAATAGGAGGAATTGATCTTATAGTACCATGTTATATAGATGAAAGTATGAATATAAACTCTCATATTTTATTAGGAATGAGTTTCTTAAATGGATTTGAGAATTATAGTAAAAAGAGAAGGATTATATATGTTTCATAATGGACAAAACATATTATGTAACAAAGATAAATAACCAAATAAGTTTTCCATTAGCAGATATATACAAGATACAATTATAGAATCAGATATAACAACTTGTGCTTTAATAGACATAGGAAGTGATATAACTATATTTAAAAACTTCTTAATTAAGGCATGGGAGAATAAAAGTAAAATAAAAATGACAGGAGTTACATGAGAAGAGACCCAGATAATAAATAGTGTCGATAAGATTAGTATAATTCTTAGAAGTAAACAAATAATATTTAATAAGACATATAGTTATGATGAATTAGAATGTGATATATTATTAGGAAATGACTTTATACAACAGTTCCAATATTATATACAAAATAATTATATGATTATGTCACAAACCCCTTGAAAATACCAAGAGAATTTAGACCATACAAAACTCAGCCGCCTAGCGTGGTGATAGATGGGAGAAAAAACCAATTATTAATAATGATATAAAAAATAAAAGGATAATGTATAAAAAAGTCATAAAAAAGGAGTAGAGATAAGTATAGAGAAAATTATTGAACAATTAGAAAAAATCTATTGAGAAAATTCATTGATATTTTGAAAACCATATCATCCCAAAGCAAAGATAGAATTAACAGAAAATGTGATTATAAGAGTAAGACCAATGAGATATATTATACAAGATACACAAGAATTTAATGTTCAAATAAAAGAATTATTAGAATAAAAACTTATTAGATCAAGTAATGGACCCCATAGTAGTCAAACCTTTATGGTAATAAAACATTCTGAAAAAGTTAGAGGAAAAATCAGAATGGTTATAAATTATAAAGAATTAAATAAATATACTAGATTTGAAGGATATTTTTTACCAAATAAAGAAGTTTTAATAAAACTTGCAAAAGGAAAACAATACTACTTTAAATTTGATTGTAAATCAGGATTTTGAAAGATAAAGATAGAAGAAGATAGTATACAATATACAGCCTTTAGTACACCTCAAGGCAAATACGAATGGCTAGTTATGCCTTTTAGATTGAAAAATGCACCTCAAATATATAAAAAAAGAATGGATAATATATTTAGAAAATTTAGTAAATTTCTGATAGTGTGTTTGTATAATATATTAATATGTTCTAATAACAAAGAAGAATATAGAAATCATTTAATACAATTCATAAATGAATGTAAAAATGAAGAAATTGTCCTTTCAAAAAAGAAAACTATTAATAGAAAAACAAGAGATTGTCTTTCTTGAATTAACAATAGATAATAAAGGGATTAAACTACAGTCTCATATATCTAAAAAGATAAGTAGTTTTCCAAATAAATTAGAATCCAAGGAACAAATACAAAATATTTTAAGATATCTAAATTATGCAGAAAGATTTATTGAAATTTTTTTAAAAAAAAAAAAAGACATAAAATACAGATTTTACTTAGAAAAACAAATACTAAAGGATGGAATGATGAATATACAAAAATAGTTAAATCATTAAAAGAGGAATGTAAAAATCTACCAACATTAAGATTATCAGATGAAAAAGATAATTTAGTTGTCAATACGGATGCCTCAGATAAATATTGGGCAGCCATATTGAAAACACATTTAAATGAAATTTGCAGATATTCAAGTGGAACATTCAACCAAACAGAAATAAATTATACCACACATGAAAAAGAATTACTAGCAATTATTAGAGGAATAAAAAAGTTTTTATTATTCTTATTATCTAAGAAATTTATCATTGAAACTGATAAAGACAAAACCAAAAGTTACCAAATCATGGATAAGACATAGAATAAAGGCAATATATGATATTGCAAAAAATCTATATGATAAAAATTTATCATATCTTTGTCAGTATGAAAATTGGATGCTGGTACTAATGGAGGATATAGAATGTCCGAAATACTAAAGGACTTCATTACAAAATTTGACATTCATCAATTCCCAGGATATCCTACCACTATAAAAGAATCTTGCCAACTGCGAGAGTATTCAAGCTACATGTAAAGATGTAGGACCAGAAGGAAGAAAAATAGAAGGGTGGAGCCCTGAATAAAGAAGATGTGAAATAAAGCTATTTGTTTTATGTAATAATAGAGTCACGATAAAATTAGTGGTTGAAACTTTTAATAAAACTCCATAATTGGAGAATGATGTAATCAGTGATATAAGAAGGCAATAATATTGCCTTATTTGCTTGTATAAATAGAGGCCTTCATGCTAGATGAAGGGCAGGGCAGAATCGGTGGAGAAATCATTTGAGCACTCAAACTGTGAGAAAGCCAAAAGCATTTCTGTCTTCATAAAATCGTGTATCAATTTTATAAATTTGAAAGATATCATTCACATTCCAATTCTCTTGAAAAAGATATGAATCTCTAAATCTTTACTCCCATAGATTCTTGAAGAATCTAATAGAAAATCTTTATTCTTATTTTAGCATCAAATAGAGTTTTTCTTTAACCTAAGTCTAGGGAATTGTTCTTAGAAGTGATACAGTGAGAGCAGAAAGCTGGAATAGCAAGGATCTCGTTAGGCAGAAGGTCGTTGAAGGGAAAGATTTGCAGATCCAGAGCTTGAAGGTCGCTCAGTTCTAAGGATAGTGAACCAGATTAAAGCTAAGGTAAAACTATCATTTCTTGCTAAAATTAGAATGAATTTTTCTAAAGATCTTAAAGAACTGCATGGATTATTACGCTGATGTTGTTATTACAATCATGTCCATTTACAGTTTTATATTTAGATTTATACTGATATACCAGGATAGACAGTTAAATGAGTAGATAATTTATTAGATAGAATGTTAGATGAAATAAAATTTAGTTCTCAATTAGGTTCTCAGATAGAAAATATAAACATATCGACTGAAAAACTTGATAGGATTGAAGAAAAGTTAAAAAGATATGTTGAAAATTATTCTAACATATTATAACTTAGAATGAAATTATATAATAAAATTCAAGAAGGAAGAGATACTAACCTTTAAAAATTATTCATGATGTTGTTTTATTATAGACCATCTGAAGAATATAAAAGACTATTTGTAGAATATGAACAGAAAATCAAAAATTATACTAGTTTATTAGATAAAGAATGGATTTGTTTTATAAGAGACTAATTTTTAAAAACCATTCATAAAGGAAGGATATGTCTTGCAATAAAGAAAGATATTTCATTAAGGACAAAATAGACTTTTTTTTATAAAAAACCCAAAAAAATTCAATCTACCCGGCTAGTTTGAAAAGTATCCCTAAAATGTTAGACGTGACTTGACTATAGTGATGTATATTAGTTTTCCTCTTTCACTATAATTTTAAATATAAAATTTTAACATAAGTCAAAGATTAATAGAAAATTATAACACAAGTCAAAGATTTATTAAAACACTCAACCCTTAGCTATTACGACAGTTTACGACAATAAATGATATAATACAGTGTTTTCAAGCATCATATTCATGTAGTTTAATTACAATTTTAAATTTAAGTATAATGATCTCATAACATCATTTCAAAATCGCGTGGGCAAGAAGAATGCAACGACCTTATTTTTTCCAAGTTTTTAAATGATTTGCCGTTTTGAATACTTAAATTTTAGGTTACAAAGATAACGTGACAATAAATCCATAAATTCATTATTGTCTATATTACAATTTATGTAAATCGTAATATTTTCTATATTGAAATGCGACGATTTAAATTTCAACTGCATTAGGATTGATATGGTGAATTCATTGTTACATAGATAAACTATGATTTCAAAATATAAGACTTTCATCATAAAATTCAATTATTGATGATTTTTTTCGGGAGTCGTTCATATTTTCATCTTGATTCACTTGAAATATGTGTGTGCTATTGTGACTTAATTTGTTTACTTATTTGACCATTCGTCGTTATAAAATCACGTGCGCTAATTTACTCATAAGCAAGCCTTTTAAACTTTAGAGCATGTTTTGTACTTAGGAAAAAATTGCGTCGTTCTTTACTTACAAACCCCATTGCAACGTTGTCTCTATTTAATTTTATTTGTTTGAAAGCGTGGTTCCAACTTATCAGTTTGTGAGTACTAGGGATGGCAAAGGGCCAAACCTGGCTGCCTCGGGGCCCAGTATGTCCTGATCTCTATCACTCTATAGCCTATAAAGACGTATATCTTTCGACTTATCATGAATCATTAAGGATCGGCCAACTTCATAACCGGATAATGTAAACGGAACCAAATTCAACAAACCAATCAAATTTCAAAGGTGGATTATATGGGAAAAATACTGCTCAAATCAACATATACAATTCCCTAAATTAGGCAAAAATAGAATCTATCAAATGATTTTCCTATATGCAGAAGCCAAACATCATAAACTAAATATCACTTAAACTTGCAATTGGCCCAACACCCTTCACGTTCTCTCCTTTCTTTGCTTCCCACTACGAAATTGTACGCTACTTTACGATCTTCGTTACTCTTTCTGTATTTTCAACGGAAGTAAGTAACGTGAATGAAAATACCCATCATTCTTCTCTGATTGAGCTACTTCTCTGAGCATTCGAAGTGAGCGAAGCGATATCTGAAGTTGAGAATTCCTTGTAATCCTTGCGAATGCTCCAAAGAATCTCCGCACACTTCTTCATGGTAGGCCTGTTACGTCGGTGAGGAGCCAAACATTGGAAGGCTATTTCAAGAATCTTTTCCATTATAAAGTTAATTGCAGGAGACCTTTGTAGCCTTGGATCCAAAGTTAAGATTGCATCTCCATCAGATAACTTCTTCATAGCCTGCACTTAAATCAATTCAAATCAACAAGAGAAAACATAAACCAATATTCTCTTGTGGCACCTCTAAAATTAGTCGAGGCACATAAAAATAATAATGTCCTTGTTCAAGAATTCGTGGATGTTGAAGTGCGTCCTAGAGCAAGTAGATGTCTTAAGTTCTCGCCACTATGTATGTATGAAAATTGTGGACATATTAATAAAAATAAGAATTCTTTTGACAACAATTTTGACATCATTCACTGCAATTTTGCTCAATAGAGAGAGGGACATACCCATCTCGCAGTAGTACGTTCCTTTGGATCCCGTTTTGACTCGATCGGACGCCTGCCTGTGACTAGTTCCACTATTAATACACCGAATGAATAAACATCACTCTTTTCTGTAAGTTGGTAGGTTTTCATGTATTCTGGGTCTAAATAGCCAGCAGTTCCTTTAACTTGTGTCAAAACATGTGTCTCTCCAGATTCACTGTCAGCTGCTAGCCGAGCAAAACCAAAGTCGGCTACTTTAGCTCGTAGATTCTCCGTGAGGAGAATGTTGGAAGACTTGATATCTCTATGGATGATAGGATGATCTGCGTACAGAGCAACTCAAGTACTGAAGCTAAATTTCCTAAGAACCTAATTAACGTGGCTGCTACCAAATTCATACCTGTGTACATGTGGAGGTAGGTAACCGCATGCGCCACGTCTATTGCTATATCTAACCTCACAGCAAAATCAAGGACATTACCGTGCATACCTAGATCAGTAAATCGCATGTTACCACTGTTAGAAAATATAGATGAGAATATATTTGAGGAAAAAAAAAAATACTGAAAGGAATGAGAGAATTTCTATTTTTCTGTCTAGGAATTACATAGAGAATGGCACAATAAATGTTGCAAATAACTCTAAAATAACACAGGGACAGAGTGTATTATGGAAATCTTCCATTATCTTTAATAAGCACTAAATTATGCAAAATGAAACTATCACATGATCAAGAATTCAAGATGTAAAATGAAATCATAGAAAATGACGGCTAATTGTACAGTAAGGTGAGAAAGAACTCACAGTCCAAGTGTTCTCTAAGGGTTCCATTTGGAACGTGCTCGACAACAATAATCCTTTCATCTTCATGCTCCAAATATCCATGAAATTTAACTAGATTTAGATGTTCCAATTGTGCCAGTGTACGAACTTCACTCTGAAATTCTGTACCTAAAGGTTTATCATAGACAATCTGCACACAGAGAAGAACCTTAAAAAACAAAAATAGCAATAATAGTGGTGACAGAAACGTCAATGTTACTCATTTCAGATGCGAGTTCATTTTTGTTGACCTCCAACCTTCTTAGCACGTTTAACTGCAACCAGAGTTCCATCTTCAAGTCGACCCTTGTAGACTGTCCCAAAACCACCTTGTCCAATTTTGAAGCTAGGCGAAAAGTTTTTGGTGGCCTTATAGATTTCTTCAATGGTGAATTTAGTACTCCCCGGTGCTCCTCCTCTGTGAGTTGAATTGCTGGAACTACCATAGATGCCCTGATATGAACCACTTCTCCTCTCGCCACCAGAATTTGAAGCATCCGACTTATCTAAATATCGATTATTTAAACAGTTACTTCACCTCAGCTTGCATTCCAGTTCATTATATAAAGGGCATAGATTTTTCAATTTAACAATGTATCAAAAAGTTTTCTGGTTCTCAAAATGGAATACTCCAAGTTCCTGGGAATTCCTCAGTTTCACATCAAGAAAACGATCTCGATATGCTTCATACATGACATTATATGCAGTTTGCTAGCCCTCACGTGCATGTTTGGTATACAATGCTGGATGATATTAGACTATATAATGAACATGAATGTAACCTTTTTCTTTTAACATAATGTTTAAACTTTATGAAACTTTAAACTTTATAAAACTAGAAAACCTAATTGCTTAATTGCCATGATCCTCCATGTCAAATTATAAAGAAAATTAATAATGCGAAACATACCTTCATTCATTGGGAATAATTTTTTATTACTGAATCTTGATTCCGGATCTTGAATCTAGATTATTGCCTTTTTTATTCTTGAGTTCTTGATTGCTTCTTGCTCCGTAATTTTAATTGCCTTGTTTTTCGATTTAATTGCTCTAATCATTCTTCTTGATTCTTGATTGTAATCTATATTCTTGATTGTGATTTTCTTAATCTTCCTCTTCAATATATTTTCTCTATTAATTCTCGTATTGATGGGATGACACAAAGAATGAGAAGTTGCATGTGAATTGGGGTCCATAACCTTATTTATAGTTGTGAATTGGGGTGCAAAGAATGATAAAGAATGCCTGTTGCTCATGGTGGTTTTGGAAGGGGCAGATCGAAGTCTAAGTTCAGTAATTTGATTTGTAACTTCTGCAAAAAAAAAAAGGAGCACTTGAAGAAGGATTGCTACAAATTGCAGAATAAAGAAAGAATGGCTGCAAGTCAATATGGGAAGCAATCAGAGATTTCCGGTGAAGCAGACCTCGTAGAAAACATTATAAGTAAGAGAGATCTCTTGGCTATTTCTGCCATCGAGTCTAAACCAGAGAAGGATTAGATTCTAGATTCAGCGTGTGTGTTTCATATGTGTCCTAATAAGAATTTGTTTACTATATATGAAACAGTTTTCAAATGTGTCGCGGTTATAGGAGGCAACACACATTGTCGGGTCATTGGAATTGGTATAGTCAGATTGAAGCTATTGAATGAGACAATTAGAAAACTTGGCGAAGTTTGATTGTTCCGGATTTGAAGAAGAATCTCATCTCGTTGTCAATCCTTGATTCAAAGGGTTATGAGTTCTTTGATGGAGGTGGAGTTTGAAGGTTTGTAAAGGTGCCCAGGTTGTATCAGAGGGACGGAAAAGGTCTCAGTTATCCATCTTGCAAGGTCGTGCAGAATTTAGAGGAGTCAATCAGCACAAGTTCAGTACCGTGATGGACATTCAGTCTGGTATAATACATTTAAGAGCTCGTAAAGGGTCGGATTTGAAGAATACTGCTAAGTGAAGTTCATAAGATATGGATAATGCCGCTTTGCCACCATCACCTTCGGTGACATTGTATTTAATTGTTAGGGACAAACCCAGTGGTAAAATGTATGTAGATGCTGATTTTGCTGAGCACGCTTTCAGTGTAGTAGAAAGTGTACAATCTAGTAGGGATATTCTTTAAAAGTATTTGAGTTTGATTCTGTTTTAGGGTGTGTTACAACCCAATTTGGTGAATTTTAAAATCATTATGATTTTTTAGGAATCTGAGGAATTCTGCAGAGTAGTGTTTGGATTCATTGGAAGATGTAGAGTATTTTGTGTTTGGTTGAAGAACTCAGTTTTGATTATTGTTGAAGAGTCAGTTCATTCCTTGCAGACGGATTTTCTTCTCCAAGTGGAGAATATTTTGAAGCTTTGTTCATTGGAGTGGAATTCGTGTTAATGTGGAGATTGTTAGAATTTGGGTGTGACCCGAATTCCTTATTGAAGTAATTGAAGAATTCTAATTGAATTGTCCATCTAGAAGAATTCAGTTTGGAATGCTATTGGAGTCATATGTCAAGTTGAAGTTCTATTTGGAAGCCCATTGAAAGTTTTAATTTTTTTTGGACTCGATTTTTTGGTTTCCTACTTCATCAACAACTCTACTAGGAGGGTTTGGACATCCCCTACACGTTCTTTATAAATATTAGGCTTTTCTATACAATTTTATAATGTGAGAAAATAGATTACTAGAATTATAGAATCCATTTTAATTTTCTCTCTTCTCCATTATTCTTGAGTTAATAAAATCTCATGATTCCTCTACTTCTTTTTTGTCTTCTTTTATTCTTTTACATGTAATCAAAATACTTCATTATTGTACTATATAATTTGAACATCTGAATCCGACGGTTGGTTTCATCAAGTGGTATCGAGCGATATGTAATTCTTGAATTCTCAACATTGCTAACAGTGATTCGGGCATATTAATATTTTTTTTCTTGTAAGAGATATTTTGGTAGTTTCATAACATAGTTGTTAGAGACCAATTGGTTTTCATAGATGTTGAAACCAAATCCTAAATAAACAAATCGAGCAAATAAATTTAGGAAAAGTAATGCATCTTAAAGAAATGTTGACAGAAGATCCAAATTTCTTATCTGATCCATTCAAGTCACATTCTATCAATAGCAAAAAATTTCCCCATCTAAAAGAAAATCAAGAAAAAATAATCAGAAAAATCAAATCTCACAGGCTCATTAAAAAAAAAATTTAGATCCTGGGCATATCACAAAAGACTTAGTCAACTCAAGAACCATATTTTCCCTTCGACAAAATCACACACACATATCTGCGAAACACAGTAAACACAAACGGAAGTTCGAATCAAATGATGTACCTGAAGAAACACTGAAGTTGCCAGAGTTTTTGGGCGTCTCCGGTGGAGAAAAACAAGTCACCAAAGCGTTGGCCACGGAACGGGCAGCGTTCTTGACGGGGTTCTTCGTGGAACCGGTGGTTGACTTGTGGGAGGAGGTGGAAGCAGTGGAAGAGGAATGGTTAGATGAACTCCGCGAGTGGGTCAACTTTTCTGGCAATCCAGAGGTGGGACTCCGGCGCCGGCTACCAAATGATGGACTTTTCATAGCTAATAATGACGTGTAATTGAATGCGTGTGTATATAGATTATAGAGAGATCTGGCGGGGTAATTTGCATGTAATAAATATGCAAATTGTTGAAATGTCAACGACGTGACTTTGACTTTTCCTTAATATTTACTGGCATTTTTAGGTTGGCTAACCTCGTGGAATTATTTAGTTTGTCTAGTAATATTTTAAGAATCTTTGAAATTTTCAAAACTTTTTAATTTTCTTGCAATTTATATGACATGTAGGGTATTTGATTTTTATTTTATTATTTTTGGCAATTAAAACAAATTTTATAACCAATTGTAAAAAAAAAAAAATTCACTTTAATGGACAATTTTCATAAAAAATAAAGTCAAACGAACACTAAACTTTAATTCAAAAAATGATTTTTTTAGGAAAAAAATTTATTTTTTACTTTTTGGCAATAGAAACAAATTTTATAATCAATTGTGGAAAAAATTATCACTTTAATGGATAATTTTCATTTAAAACAAAGTCAAACGAATACAAAATTTAAAAATTTTCCAGGTGGAAAATTATACCAATCAAACACGCTTAATTAACAATTCCCTACAAAATAATTTATAGGCAATTACTTTCCCTGGATTCATTTTCCTTCCACCTATTTTCCATCATTGCAATAAAACGGACCCGTAATGTAATATTTTTTAATTTGAACATTTTTATTTGCATGAAATTTTCATGTTCATGGCAGAGCTGGACTTTTTTCTCAAGTTAATCCGACCTATCTTTATTTTAATACATTCATATTATCCATAACATATTACTCACTTATTACTTATATTTTGCATAGAGTCGTAGCTTATAAGTACTCAAAAACACTATTAAACATATACATTTGAGTTTTTTTGTTGATTTCTTGTTCGCACATCTTTGAGTTGGCTTGTGAGTGATTATATGTATTGGGTACTCATTACTTTTTGTAGTTCAAAACAAATAAATTGTGGGTAGTAATTTTTCTAATATTTAGAAAAGTAGATGAGTATGATCAAGTAAGCACTTTGTATTCTAGTATTAATTTTAAGGATAATAGAGCAAATATTAATTTTAGAACAATATTATTCAGTTTCACTGATACTTAAGATCCGTCTATTTGACGGTAGTTAATAGTCATTGTCACATTGTTCAATACATAAAAATGCATTATAACTTTAAACTAATGCTAAGCGTCATTGGAACTTAGCTTCTATTTGTCTTATTCTTTCAAAAAAAAAAAAAAAAGTTTTATATACTCATTTTCAATCATACATTTACATAATTAAATATTCGAAACATAAATCCAAAAATTTTTAATATTTTTTCAATCACATATTCTCTTAAAAAATCACTATTTAAAACAATATTTTTTCAAACAAATGACCATCAAACGTGGACTTAATAACATTGCTCTTGGTTTTATTTAGCATTATGCATGTAAATCCCAGTCAAGATACTCCACTCTTTTTTGGATTCGCAAATCGTGATGGACCTGTCTAAAGAGACACGCTAAGACTCTAATTTTTCTTTCTAACACCAAAAAACAAATCATTTGGTGGGTAGAATGTAAAAACAGATAATTACAATTAAATAAGAAACCTTTCACTTTGTTGTAAACTTGATCCAAACCTTTCACTTGAGTCACCTACAATATCAAACCTTTCAAAAATTCTAACTTGAAGTCCAAATCCGTTTGACCGTTAGTTGACCATAATAGTAAACTTTGACCAATTTTTAAGAGGGCAAAATAGTAACATTATCGTCGTCGTCGACGACAACAACAACAACAATAACAATAATAATAATAATAAAACCAAACCCAAAACCCCACCCCACCCCACCCCAAAACCAAATATAAAAACACAATAGCGCTCGCCACCCCGCTTCATTAACGCCAGCCAAAGCTCCTAAAAAAAAAACATTTTGCCTTCATCATGGCATTGAGAGAAATTGGAGGCTAGTGAGAGAAATGACAGTGAAGATTGAAGGAAGTGAGATATTGGTAAAGAGGATGAAGATTCTAAGTTAAGAGATTAGGGTAATACACCGGTGGTGAGGCAATGGTGCCGGCTACATTTACTCAATTTATTAAATCTATCTACAATTCCAAACACCATGCAAACCCCTACCCTCAACTGTTGCTACTAGATACCCAAGCCCTCAATTCATGTGGCGATCCTTGTGGAGTTAACAAAGTTTTCTAATCCGATGGAAATGGCTAAAGGGGTATCCACAATATAATGTTCTCTACTATTGTCTGTATCTCACTACATACCTAAGCCCTTAATCATGTGGTGTTGATTTGCTGTTTATTGTTTCTTGAATCATTGATTCCATGTGTGTGTTTGTGGAGGTAATCCAAGAATATTTTATAATGAGTTGAATTTAAAAGAGAAAATAAGACAATACAAAGAGAATAGAATTGTATTGAATAGTGTAATTTGTTTACAAGAGAGGCATCCTTTTTATAGTTTAACTTGATAGGAATGTTTTACTTTCTAATCAATGTGAGACTAACTAACATGTACATTGTGTATATATGTATATACATTAATAGCCCCCATAAACTCAAGAAGGTAAAATGGAGACCAACTTGAGTTTGAAAACTAAATCCTGAATGCGTCCAGGAGGATGTGTTTTAGTGAAGATATCAGTAGTTTGATCGGCTGAAGAAACTGATAATAGTCCAATAGTCCCACGGGTAAGATGATGACGTATAAAGTGACAATCAATCTCAATGTGTTTTGTGCGTTCATGAAATATATCATTGTGAGCAATTTGGATAGCACTTTGATTATCGTAGCTTATGATAGTGGAAGTAGAATGAGTGACGCCCATGTCTTCAAGTAACTAGCGAAGCCAAAGAAGTTCCTGAGTTATATCAACAAGGGCTCGATACTCGGCCTCTGTACTGGATCAAGCGACTACTGTTTGCTTCTTACTACGCCAGAAATAAGAGAATCACCAAGGAAGAAGCAATAACCAGTGGTGGATCTACGATCAATGGGGTTATCTGCCCAATCTGCATCTGAGTAGGCGCGAAGCTCAAGTGAAGATTGGGATGAGAAACGGAGACCATAAAATAGGGTCCCTTTGATGTACCTGAGAATCTGAAGTACTGCGGCATAATGGGATGTGCGAGGAGCATAGAGAAATTGACTGACAATATGGACAGCATAAGAGATGTTAGGGCGAGCAACTGTAAGATGAACAAGAGTACCAACCAACTGGCGAAACAAGTTGGGGTCATCCAAAGGTGTACCATCCATAGAAGTGAGTTTAGAGTTGAGCTCTAGAGGAGTAGTACATGTCTTACTATCTGTAAGTCTTGCTCGAGTAAGAAGATCAAAAGCATACTTTGCTTACAAGAGATAATATCCCTCAGAGTTAGAAGTGATCTCAAGTCCTAAAAAGTAACTAAGCTTTCCAAGATCTTTCATCTCGACATGTTGGCTAAGATAAGTCTTGAGATCCCAAATTCCGGATCTGTCATCACCAGTGATGATCATATCATCAACATAGAGAAGAAGAAGGATAGTACCCTGGTCTGTTTTACGAATGAAAAGAGTAGAATCATGTGAGCTGGAAGTGAACCCAAAATCTCCAACAATGGTGCTGAACTTGGCAAAACAAGCCCGAGGAGCTTGCTTGAGACCATATAGAGCTCGAAGAAGTTTGCAGACTTGATGCGGAAGATGATGAGAACCAGGAGGAGGGCACATATAAACTTCTTCGCTGAGTTCACCATTAAGAAAGACATTTTTCACATCCATCTGAAACAATTCCCAACGACAAACGGCGGCAACTGTAATTAGGCTGCGAACTGAAGTAAGGCGAGCAACCGGGGCAAAGGTCTCCTCATAGTCAATCCCATACTCCTGGGTAAACCCTTTAGCTACCAAGCGAGCTTTGTACCGATCAATGGACCCATCAGAGTGAGTTTTGATCTTGTAGACCCATTTGCATCCCATAGCATGTTTGCCCTTTGGTAGATCCACTAGATCCCAGGTATGAGTTTTTTCGAGTGCCCGTAGTTCATCATTCATTGATTTCTGTTAAAGAGGATCAGAACTAGCTTCACGATAGGACTGAAATTCATGGTGAGAAAGAATAGTAGAAAATACAACAAAGTCACGAAGATTAACAGAAGGAATTTTTACCCTGTCACTTCGTTGAGTAGGGAGATTAGAAGCTGTTGGAGTTGATCCATCGGAAGAGACAAGTTCTTCAGAAGAGGGTAAGGTGGATAACTCAATTGAGGGATCTGTAGACATGTCAGTTGGTAATGACATATCTGAGAGAGAGAGGGGATGTGTTGGTGGAGATGTTGACTCAGAGGAAAAGTTTATCTTAGGAGTGTCAGGAAAAAGGTCTGTGGAGAGATCAGTGAATAGGAGAGAGGTGTTATCATGGGTAGGTGAAATTTGGATATGGAGGCGAACATCTTGTGTTCCTAGAAAACAACATGACGAGATACTCGAAGACGTTTGGAGTAAGGATCCTTACATCTGTAGCCTTTGTGTTCAATACCGTATCCTAAGAAACAACATAATCGAGATCTAGTTTCCAATTTGGTGCGCTCATGAAATTGAAGAAGAACAAAACAAACACAACCAAATACCTTAAGAGTGTTATAGTCAGGAGGGTGACCATAAAAACGCTCAAATGGTGATTGATTCCAAGTGATAGGAGAAGGCACACGGTTCTTGGTATAAACAGCTGTAAGAGCAGCTTCACCCCAAAAGCGTTCAGGTCATGAAGCGGATATGAGAAGAGCACGGATGGTATTGAGAATGTCTCGATATTTGCGTTCAGCACGCCCATTTTGTTGAGAAGTGTCTGGACAAAAAACGATGAGGAAGGGTGCCATGTTGGTGAAGAAAGTTAAGGACTTTGTAGTCTGTGTATTCAACAGCATTGTCAGCATGAAACACTTTGATAGTGCAAGAAAATTGAGTTTTGACCATGGTAGCAAAATCAAAGTACAACTGAGGTAATTCAGATCGATTGCGCTTAAGAAATATCCAAGTGTAACGAGAGTAATCATCAACAAAAATGACAATATATCTAGAGCCTCCCATTGTGGGAGTGGGAGACGGGCCCCAAATATTAGAGTAAATCAAATCAAATGGTGCAGAAGAAAATGAATCACTTTTGTAAAATGACAATGCCGATTGTTTTACAAGTTGACAAGGAAGACAATCAAATTGTTCTTTAGTAACAAGTCCTAAATGACTACTAGATGCTAAAAATTGAAGACGACCAATAGAAGCGTGACCCAGACGAGAATGTCAGAGACTGATGGATGGGGTGATGAGACTGGAGCTGCTGTTTGAACTGATGAGGAGAAACGGGATGGAAGGTGAAGATTGACGAGCTCAAAGAGTCGTCCAACCTTACGGCCTATCCCAAGAGTTTGTCCCATCTTTGGATCCTGTACACAACAACTAAAAGCAGAAAAGAGGACAGTTAGACTGAAGTCACATAATTGACCAACAAATATAAGATTGAGAGTGAGTTGGGGAATACAGTAAGTATCAGGAAGAGAAGTGTTTAATGTCGATATTTTTTCGATATGACTTACAGTCATAGAAGAACCATCAGTAGTTTGAATAGTCGGAGAATGATTAGTAAAATGTTTGGTAGCAAATATAGTGGAATCAGGTATCATGTGATTACAGCATGTAGAGTCGAAGAACCAGGATGAATTATCTGAGGTGACTGACATAGCAGTAGAGGGTATATTACCAAAATGAGCAAGGACTTGTTAGACAATTTCCTCTATGTTAGAGGTAGAAAACGTCTCATTGGAAGTAGTAAATGATGAACTTTCAGCAGTAGTGGCGGCAGATTTAGAAGGAGTACTACGAGACATGTATTGTTGGGAGTGTCTGTTGGGGTTTTGAAAAAAATCACGCTGAAGATGACCTGGACCTTGCTTCTAACAGAATTGGCAAACTCGAATCGGGCATTCCAAGAGAGTGTGTCCTGGTTTCTTGCAGTAATTGTAGAATTTTGAAGATCCAAATGGATGCCCTTTGTGTTGAAAAGATTCAGATGAATGCCCTTTGTTGTTGGGTTGAGGTCCTCTGGGAGTGGCGAAAACAGCATCTATAGAGGTTGTTTTGCGAGGGGCAAGACTTGTTTCCTCTAAAAGAAGTTCAGTAACAGCTTGATATAAAGTAGGTAAAGGATTGCGGTGAAGGAAAGATGCACGAACATGCTCAAACTCATTAGTGAGGGCAATGAAAAAGAGAACCAAGTGTTGCTGATCTCGATAGTCGGAAAATTTCTTAGTATTTTTAGCATCTGTAAACTCTAGTTCTGAGGAAGCAAGTTGATCCCAAACATAGTGCATCTCAGATAAGAAACTATTGATGGATTACCCAGGTTGTTGTTGCATACGATGTAGAGTACCCAAAAGTTGGTATTGATGAGACAGATCTACGGTAGTGTAGCGTTTCTGTAGAAAATCCCATAATGACTTTGCAGTCTTGAATCAACCAAACTGGAGACTGATGGAGCGTACACACGTGTTGCGAAGCCAAGTGATAATTTGGTGGTTCTTGCTATCCTACTCTTCGAGACGGTCTATGTATTTTGTGTTGTCTTCTCCAACGACTTTCTCTGGTTCAGTTATATCACCAGTGACATAGTGTCATAGCTTTTTGCCCCTAAGAAAGCTTAACATAGCCTGAGCCTATATGGTGTTGTTAAGTCAAGCTGACATAGCCTGAGCCCATATGGTGTAGTTGAATCCTTCTATGATAATGGCAATGGGTTGTGAAGCCTCAAGATGCTCTATAATGTGAACGAAACTAGAGGAGGACAAAAAATAATAATAATAACAGGAACCAAACTGAACTGATGGAGTGGTGGCTGATATGACGTCGATGGAGAATAAAACTCCGACTATAGTGACTACCCAACAAGTATGACGAGGATATACAAGATGTTTTTCTGATGTGAATGATCCACTAATAGTGGCAATCACAGAGCATACTCAACTCTTAATATATCGAAAGCCACTAAAAATAGTAGCTCTGATACCAAGTTGAATTTAAGAGAAAAAATAAAATAATACAAAGAGAATGGAATTGTATTGAATATTGTAATTTGTTTACAAGAGAAACATCCTATTTATAGTTTGATTTGATAGGAATGTTTTACTTTCTAATCAATGTGAGATTACCTAACATATACATTGTGTATATATGTATATACATTAACATAATGAATCTTGAATTTTTATATTTATGTATGATTAATTAACCCCATCTCCCGACCTTCTCTTTTTATTCTCTTTACACATATACATGTACACAAAATATATACATAGAGAGAGATATATGAGAGAGAGAGAGAGAGAGAGAGAGAGAGAGAGAGAGAGAGAGAGAGAGAGAGAGAGAGAAAGTGTGTGTGTGGGGGGGGGGGGGTGTGTGGGGAGGTGGGTGGGGGGGTTTTGCCTGGGAAGTTACGTTGGTGTAGTGTCGACGACGGCTACATGCATCTGGGTAGGGTGGTTTTGGTTTTAGGGTGAAGGAGTTGACGAAGAAGGAGATGGGTTGGGGGTGGGGTTGTGGTTTTTTTTTTTTTTTACTTTTTGATTTAACATGAGAAAATGTGTTATGTCCAAAATGTCCTTATCTTATTTGCGAAAATTATTGAATTTTTAATTTATGAGGTCAACTGACGGTTTTTGGGATCATATTGATAGAAACCGTCATTTTAGACTCGAGTTGCGAATTTTTTAATGGTTTAGCACCTATTGTGAGACGAATGAAAGATTTGGGTCAAGACTACAACAAAGTGAAAGATTTAGTATTGCAACTGCAATTCTCCCATATAAAAATTAGATACAAAAAATCATGTGGAAGTAATTATTATAACTATAATGAAAGCACCAGATCCACACTCATTGGAAGGGGGTGGGAATGAAGAAGAAATTTTTTTAGCCATAGATGTCAAAGTCAATCACTTGTTAGTCCCAAAAGACAAAGACCCATGTACAAAAGCACAGCTAAGTCTTTACGCAATAAATAAAGAAGAAATTTGTTAAGCAATAAATTAGTTGACAACTACATGTTGTTAAAATCCAAATCCGTGATATAGAAAACAGTTTTTAAAATTTGTTGAATATGATGATGTCAAGTAGGATATTGTTAACCAATATTGTACATATAACATGATTCTTAAGCAATAATCTCTGACAGCTTTATTTTTCTAAAAAAAAAATTGCTAAATTTGTCAAAGTCAACTATATTAAGTAGTAGCTTTGACAGCTATTTATTATAGAAGTCAACAAAGTCTTTTTAGGCACTAACCATTTGCGTGTTAATGAAAGGTTGAGGAGCTTAATGCCAAGAAAAAGATCATTAAGAGTAGAGGTGTGAATTGGGGTATAATTGGATACGGCGAGTGCAATTTATCTAACAGATTTCATCCCTTGACCAACTATATAATGGGGTCTTCTTGATTTAAATTATTTATGTGCATAAAATGAGAACTCGGACTTCAATTTATGTACAACTTTGAGCATTAATCAGAATGATAAGTAGAACGAATTTTTCCTCCAAAATTTCTCCACTTTTCTCGTCTTTTTTTCTATCCCCTACTAACTATTTTCCTATTTTCACTGACTCTCCATCTTTTGCTTTTCTACTTTCTGTAAAGTAGATTTTTCTAGTTAGTTTTTTGGTTGTTGATATTACCCGTATAGCTTGGGGTTGTTTCTCTTTTCTGTTTGTTTGTCAATTTTTGTATAATGTTTTGTTTCCCATTACATAGCTGCTACTAAAAATACTCGTGTATCACATGATCCAATAATGAAACTACCAGGTGTTTAAGAGTTTATAGCTTATCGTATCGTACTCCAAGCCAAGACATAAATGCAAATTGCTTAAAGGTAGTTTGATATTTCCATGACGTGTACTTTTGATCTAACAACCATTCGGATACGTAATACGTCGATACGGTTTTCAACAAAACTTAGGATACCCAGATATGTGTGTCTGTATATATAAAATATATATGTAGTATTTTTAATAAGTTAAATAAAAAATTCAACATGTTTTTATTATTATAAAAAAATTTAAAATAGAAGCCTCATAACAAAAATATTAAATTTAGGGGTAATTGCAGCAAAAGTCCCAAACCTTTGAAATACTAGCAGATTTTCCCCAAACCTTTGATTTGTTGCAGCCGTCACCCCTATCCTATTCAAATGCTGTAGGTGAGGTCCTTTTGGATAATTTCTGTAAAAATGCCGTCAGTTAACCCAAAAAATTAAAGTTTGACCATTTTTTACAAATTAAATGAGGACAAAATAGTAACTTTATAATATTACCATATAAAATATAATTTTAAAAAATAAAAAAATAAAAAAAGGGAAATGGAAAAAATTTCTTCCCCTTCTACCCCAACCCAACCCACCCCACCCCACCCTACCCCTCGCCCCACCCCAGCCTCCATAACAAACCAACTTTCTTCCCCTTCTTCCCCTAATGGTTTCTTGAGAATCTATTCTCTTCATCCTTTACACGAATTCCCACTTTATTGCTCTAAATTGTTTCTATTTATAAAGTTTCAAAATCTTGAAGAAGTTAAAATCTTGTTTATTGTAAGGTTCAACATCGCTTCAAGCTCTTTCGACCAGGAATGAAAACTGTTTCCAGGTATGGTGGATTGAAGAACTCCATAACACCAACAAAATGATATTTTGAAGAAGCTTTTCGCTTTTTCGGGGCTGGTGGACATATCAATTTGCTTGGAATTCATGAATTTGCAGATTTTGGTGTTGTTGAGAACTCTTCTTCATCATCTTTTTACAGCCCTAGTTTCTCCACTAGATTTGTAGATATTAGCTTTAGTGGATTTCTCAATGAAGTTTCATCCATTCTATGAATTTTTTCTGTAAACCCCATTTTTGTAAGATCAAGATTTTGAAACTTTATAAATAAAAACAATTTAGAGCAAAAAAGTAGGAATTTGTGTAAATGATGAAGATGATAGATTCTCATGAAACCACTAGGGGAAGAAGGAGAAGAAACCAGTGGGTTGGGTTGGGAAAGAAGGGGAAGGAAGTTTTTCCTTTTCCTTTTTTCATTTTTTTAATTTCTTGAATTATATTTTATATGATAATATTATTAAATTACTATTTTACCCTCATGTCAAGCTTTAATTTTTTGGGTCAACTGACGGCATTTTTGATAGAAACCATCCAAAAGGGCCTCACCTCAACGTTTGAAAATGTTAGGGGTGATGACTACAATAAATCAAAGATTTGGAGAAAGTCTGCTAGTGTTTCAAAGGATTGAGACTTTTGTTGCAATTATCCCTTAAATTTAAAATAGAAGCCTGACAATAAAAATATTAAAAGTATTTTTATCTTTGTCCTTAATTGTCCAAAGATCATTTTCTTCAACATTGCCACCATAAGCTTCGTTATTATCATTAATAATAATATTCTCCAACTCTGATTCAAAACCTTCAAGAGTATCGAATGAGTCCCCGACAATGTCCCACCATTCTGGATTCTTTTTTTAAATAAAGATTTAATTTTATTGATAAAAAGATACATGTTACTATGAATGAAAACCAGTTCTTCAATTCATTATATAGTTATTTTATCCATTCTCATATAGTGCATAAAAGAGTAGGTCGTCCTTGTTAATGAATAAATATTATGTATTTTCACTTATTGATAATTATTAAAAAAAAATATCATCTATTACTAGTAATAATATAAAATGAGTTTTGAAAGAGTTTAAAACCAATAATATTTTTTCTCTTCTTTTTCATGTATCCTAGAGTGTTCGATACGTATTGAAAATTCTAAAAATATAAAATAATTAAAAATAACGTATCCGATATGTATCGGATAGTGTCCAAGGTTGTACAAGCTTGGATACGTATCTGATATGCGTATGCAATAAGTTTACAAGTATGAATTCTTAGCTTTTGATATGTCATTACAGAATTGTGTTTGCCAATAACATTGGAGGATGGAAATTGCACCATTTCAACCTGTTGATATGATAAGCACTCTTCCTGACAACGTAATGGAGAACATTTTAACGCATTTGACAATACGCGATGCTGTCAAGACAAGTATCTTGTCAAAACAATGGAGGTATAAATGGGTGTGAACCTACCACAACTGATATTTGATGATACACTGGCAAGAAGCAGTGGAAAACCATGAATCAGCTAGAATTAAGTTCACATCGATCCCTTTCCAGGTTCTTTTATTTCACCAAGGACCTGTAACAAAGTTCACCCTCATTCCTCCAGGACTTAGAAGTTGTTCAGAAATTGACCACTTGATCTATTTCTTATCAAAAAATGGTGTTGAAGAATTCATCTTTGAAATCCAGGGTGCATATACAAGTTGCCTTCTTCACTATTTATGTGTTCTTAATTGAAAAATTTGAGTCTTTGCTCTGGTGTGATCAATCTTCCACCAAGCTTTAAAGGATTCAATAGGCTGATTAGACTGGAATTGATTTACGTTACCATTGATACAGAAGTACTAGGAAATGAGTTATGCTACACATACCTAAGAGGGAGCCGCCACTTGTCAATTCAGTAAAACATTAGGTAAAAAATTATGTACAAATAGAATTTTCCATGGGGAATTTGATATCTAGCTGCCCATTACTGGAGCAAGTGGTGTTGCATGTCTCAAACAAACTTGATTACTTTGAAATTGATGTTCCTATGCTAAAACTCTTTGATCTGACATGTTACTGTACATCCATTTCTTGCAATAGTATCAATTGTTACACATTGTGGCGTGGCCGTGGGAGATGGAATTTGTAACTTAGTCGAGTTTTTTTATTCTGCGTCTGCCCTCCAGAAACTCCACATGGACTATCATTTTGTGAAGTTAAGGTTGCTTTATTATTCAGTTTGCATTCATCTGGTGAACTATATTTGACCATGCTTTTGCCATATTCGTTCCAGCTCTTGACTGCAGATGACAAAATCCAAACAAAAGTTCTAGCTATTTCAAATAACCTTAAGATTCTTGATTTATCAGCTATAAGTTTAGATTTATTGGAAGAACTCTCGAGTGTTCTTTGCTTTCTTAGGAGCTTCCCAAACCTTGAGAAACTAAAAATTGCGTTGAGTAATGCCTCAACTATTTCAATCTCCTATTTCCTTATTTAAACTAAAAAAATCGTAAGCTAAGTTTATTTATTTTATTTTTTTTTTCATATTTTTGTATAGATGTTTCCTGAAGAAGCATATGATACATGTGATACTATGGAATTTCTCAAAGTGCAAGACTATTCAAAGGTATTATTAAATCGACTTCAGGATGTGAAGTTGATATCAATTAGTGGCAATGTTCCTGAGATGGCGCTCATCAAGCTTTTATTAGAAAAATTATTGACGTTGAAAAGAATGGTGATTAGTGGGGAGGAACTGTTAGACAAAAATCAATCTAGAGCAATTATGCAGAAATGAATTGTATAGAAAAAACCAAAATACCATAGCGATCGGTTCATATCTCCAGCCATTGATGATGTTGTAGAAGCTCTCCTTTCTACATGTAATGGAACTTCTAAACTCTCAACACTCTCAATAGATGGTGTATATTGTATTTTCGGTGGTGGAGCTTGGGGACCAAAACCTCTCTCTCTCTCTCTCTCTCTCTCTCTCTCTCTCTCTCTCTCTCTCTCTCTCTCTATATATATATATATATATATATATATATATATATATATATAGCCAAAACTCCCATCAAATCATGGCTTAAGTTACCAACCAATTGATGGTGAAATTGAATTCCACAAATGTTGAAACTGAAAACCCCATGAATGTTGGACCATCAATATGACCATTGAAGAAATGGGAAGGGACTTCAATGGATTCTTCAACGGGAATGTGAAGAGAAGGATATGTTACATTCTTCCACTTGGTCCATACATTCAGCCTAATGTTTCAATTCAATCCCATCGATTGTCTTTTTTAAAAAACAAAAACATGAATCATGGCGATGGGTCCTCTGATAACGAGTAGTATACTCCATGTATTATAATGTGTTTAGTTCCTCAAGAATTATTCTTTACGTGGTAACAATACTTAATGAAAAGGCCTTATGTCTTATTCTTGGTCCAACATAAATGTATTTTCTCAAATAAATTAAAGCGCGCATAAATATGAGAAAATTTCAAAATAAATAAGAGTTTCATACAAAAATTGTATATATAATTACATAGTGGAACCAAGTCTCATTTTCTGTACATGATTCTTGAATTTCAATGGTGGCATGCCCTTAGTCAAAGGATCAGCGATCATCAATTCGATGCTTACGTGCTCAGTGTGCACTTTCTTTTCTTTAATACGTTCTCTTATGACTAAATATTTAATGTCAATATGTTTACTTTGACTACCACTTTTGTTGTTCTTAGTCATAAAGACAGCAGTCGAATTGTCGTAATAAATTCTTAATGACCTAGAAATGGAATCCATAATTCTAAACCCAGATATGAAACTCTTGATCCATATACCATGCGAAGTAGCCTCAAAATAGGAAACGAACTCGACTTCCATAATGGAAATAGCAGTTAGGGTTTGCTTGGCACTCCTCCATGATACAGCTCCACCAGGCATCATAAAAATATATCCTAATGTTGATTTTCATAAATCAATATAGTCAGTAAAGTCTGAATCTGAGTATCCAATCACTTCCAGATTATTCGTCTGTTTATACATAAGCATATAATTTTTGGTTCCTTGAAGGTACCTCATTACGTTTTTTGCTGCTCTCCAGTTGTCCATACCTAGATTATTTTGATATCGTCCTAACATTCCTATAACAAATGTAATGTCAGGCCTTGTGTAGATTTGAGCATACATTAGGCTTCAGATAATAGAAGCATTTCATCTATTCCCTTTCCAAATCATTTTTTGGGCATTGGTTCAAATTGAACCTATCACCCTTCACAATGGAAGCTACACTTGGTGAACAATATTTCATCTAGAATCTCCCTAAAACTTTGTTGGTATAGGTTTCCTGAGACAAACCCAAAATTCCTCGTAATCTATCTCTATGAATCCTAATGCCAATGACATAAGATGCCTCACCCATATCCTTCATATCGAAATGTTTAGAAGGGAATTGTTTCACCTCATGCTTATCATTGGTTGCAAGTAAAATTTCATCTACGTATAAAACAAGAAAAAAATCTTACTCCCACTAACCTTCTGGTATATACATTGATCAATGGGATTTTCAACAAATCCAAATGAAGAAATTACTCCATGAAATTTTAAATACCATTGACGGGATGCTTGTTTTAAACCGTATATAGACATCTTAAGCTTACATACCAAGTACTCACCATCATCAAAGGGGAATCCTTTAAGTTGTTTCATATAAATCTCCCCTTCTAAATATCTATTGAGAAATGCTATTTTCACATTCATTTGTTGCAACTCAAGGTCAAAATAGGCTACTAATGCCAAAATAATAAGTAGAGAATCTTTCTTAGATACTGGAGAGTAGGTCTCCGTATAATCGATTCCCTCATTTTGAGTAAATCTCATAGCAACAAGTCTCGTCTTGTATCTCTCAATATTGCCTAACGAGTTTTTCTTAGTCTTAAAGACCCATTTATAATCAATGGCTTTGGCACCACTAGGTAACTCAACAAGATCCCAGACTTCATTATTATTCATGTAACTCATCCCTTCCTTCATGGCATTGTACCATAATTTTGACTCTTTACAACTCATGGCCTGTGAAAATGATTCATGATCATTTTCAGCTCCAATATTGTGGTTAGGTTCTTATAAATACACTTCATAATCACTAGGAATTGCTGACCTTTTGGTTCTTATAGATCTTCTTAATGTTGTAACATCATCTTCTTGAGAAGCTTGTGGTTAATTGTTTGTTCAGGAGGTTCTAGAAATTCTGGAATTACCTGATCTACTTCAACATTGTCAGTAGCTTGTGGAATTTCAATGATTGGTCGTTCATTACCTATTTGTACTTGAGGAGTGCTGTGAACTATGACTAATCTGTCACTCGAGGTGGAAGGTTGAGATTCCAAATGATCATGCTCACGAACTTTGTTCCTGGTTTGACCACTCCCACTAACCAAGTCATTCTCAAGAAACTTAGCATTTCTTGATTCCACAATCCTAGTGCTGTGAGATGGACTGTAAAATCTGTATCCCTTAGACCTTTCAGCATATCCAATGAAATACTCAGTAATGGTCCTTAGGTCCAACTTCTTCTCTTGTCGATTATAGATTCTCACTTCAGAAGGGCATTCCCAAATGCGCATATGTCGCAAACTTGGTTTCCAACCTTTCAATGGCTCAAATGGCATCTTTGGGACAACCTTAGTTGGAACTCGATTTAATAAATACATAGCCATCTTAAGTGCTTCAGTCCACAAGGATTTAGAAAGATTGGTGCTACTAAGCATGCTCCGTACCATGTCCAATAATGTTCTATTTCTTCTTTCTGCAACACCATTTTTGCTTGGTGAACCAGACATGGTATATTGGGCAACTATCCTATGATCTTGAAGAAACTTAGCGAACGAACCAGGTGGTTGTCCATCCTTTGTGTATCTACCGTAATATTTTCTACATCTATTTGATCTTACGATCTTAATCTACTTCTCATATTATTTCTCTACTTCAGCCTTAAAGGTTTTAAAGGCATCCAATGTTTCGCTCTTATTATGAAGCAAGTAGAGATACATATATCAAGAGTAATCATCAATAAAGGTGATGAAATATTTTTGACGATGTGAGTCCATGTCTGGACTACATAAGTCAGTATGTATGAGTTCTAATATGTCAGAACTCCTGTTGGCACCTTTCTTGGACTTGTTGGTCTGCTTTCCCTTAATGCAGTCCACACAAATATCAAAATCAATGAAATATAGAGTACTAAGTACCCCATTATTCACTAATATTTTGATTCTATATATAGAGATATGTCCTAATCTCCGATGCCACAACATAGAGGAGTCTTCATTAATATTACATTGTTTAGTGCCAGTATGAACATGCATTGAACTATAAGTGATATTATTTTGTAAATTAATATGATAAAGACCATCTGAAATAGTACAATTCCCAACACAATCAAAATTATATAATAAATTGAATGACGTGTTTGAAAAATTAAAGGAATATCCTAAGGGTGCAAGTCTGGAAATAGAAATCAAGTTTCATGAAAAACTTGGAACAAAAAAGGTCCTATCTAATTTCAAAACAAAGCCACTACTTAAAGTTAAAATGCACGTTCCTATAGCCTCCACATGTGAGCCAATCTTGTTTCCAGATAAGATATTTTGCTCACTTCCCACTAGCTTCCTTAAATTTCGCATACCCTGCAAGGAGTTTGCAATATGGATTGTAGAGAGTCAATCCACCTAGTGTTAATATTTACATTAACAATATTAGATTCATAACAAACAAATGAGGTCGGATTACCGTTATCCTCAAGTCATTTCTTGAATTTGGAGCAATCTTTCTTCACGTGTCCTTTCTTTTTACAGAAGTAACACTTGGCCTCTTTCTCAATATCAGCCTGGGGTGGTATTTTACCTTTCCCCTTCTAATTGGTTTGAGCCTTTTCCTTTCCCACGAGTTGTAGTCAACATTACACTTTCACCTTGTTCAATTATTAACCTCCCTTCCTCTAGAACACACAGTCATTAATTCATTTATTGACTATTTATGCTTGTATGTGTTGTACGAGATATTGAAAGGTTCATACTGTTGTGGAAGAGTATTCAAGATGTAGTGCATAATGAAGGATTTAGAATCTCAACCTCGAGTTTCTTAAATTGAGCCGCAATGTCTCCCATTTTGCGCACACCTTTCAAACTAGTGAGCTTTAAGGATGAGAACTTCATTATAAGGGTGCTTGGTAACGCCTTATCTGAAGTTATGAATTGATCATTTGGCTTTTATCGAGTTTTGGACCTTATCATGCTGATCGACAAAACCACGTATACCAGCAGAAATTTTAGTCTTTATGAACATCACACTGAGATGATTAGATCTCTCTCATTTTTCATAAAGCGCGATGTCTGCTGCAGTACTCGTATCAGTTATTTTAGGTTGTTCATCTTTCCTAATAGCATAATCAATATCCATTCACCCTAAATGGAGAAGAATTCTTTCCTTCCATACTTTATAGTTATCACCCTTTAATTCAGAAATATTACAACGAATATCAGAGAAATTAACAGGTTGTGAAGCTACATAATATTTTAAAAAACTTATGTTAAATTTGAGGTTTAATTGAATAGATTGCATGTTTTTACCAATATAAATCATGCTAAAATTGAATACAATGACATAAAAATTGCCCGTGGACTAAATTTTTAATTCAAGTATATTCAATTATCCCTTATGGTAAAATTATCAAATTATGTACTTGATTCATATGGGTACATTATGAAAATAATTTGATAGTCTATCCTAAAACCAACCTTTATAATAAAATTATCAAATTATGCACTTATTCATAATTCGTGTGGGCATATTATGAAATAATTTGATATTTTATCCTAATTAATTATATAAATATAACAAAAATTCATGTCGGATAAAATTCGTTATATCCAGTATATAATTAATTACAATCTAATGTCATTAATCCTTATGTGATCCTAAACTTAATATATAATTTTTTTTAATTAAAGATGTTGTGGGTAATCATTAAATAAATAAAATTTTACAGATCACTAGACATTATCCTTTTATGCATGAATGATTAACTCAATATGAGAAAGATTCTAATAGCATAATTTAAACTAACAAGATACGATTATGCACAAAATATTCTCATAGGCATTATAAATTGCATAAAATAATTTAAACATAATTAAATCATGCGAACTAAATATGAGCATAATCTAAAATTTGAACATCCTAAATTGAATATACTATTCAAAAAATGAATAATTAACATATGCATAAATGGGTATATAAGTAAATAAATAAATACCGAAGAATTAAACTGCATAATTGGCCCAACAATAAAATTGACTGTTTGATTTCTATAAGTTGGCAATAAATAATAGCATAAATACTTAGCAAACATTATGTAACTAACATGCCCAATGATGATAATCGGCCCAGAATCAAATTATAGGTTACGACCCAATTATTAAATTCTAGAAAAATGACCAATATTCAATGGGAAAAATTTATGGGTTAGGTGTTTACTTTCACGAAATCACGAATCATGCCCCAACGTTTAATTTTTCAAAAATCAAGTTTTCGATCGATTTCATTAAATATATTTAAATACAAATCTAATATTATTCTGTTCTTAATTTACTGATACAGTTAAGATTCTACTTCCTAATATAACAGATCATCTCCCTATTTACTCTCTTTCTGCTTCATCCTCGGACCAAATTTGACAGGAGATTAAAGGAGAAATCGGCCAAAAGAGAACTAATCCTCGCCGGTAACGGAGCTCCAACGGTGGAAATTCGATCACAGATCGTAATCGACATTCGAATCTCTGCTACTAAAAATCCAATTGGCAGGTCACGGCTGCATGGAAGGTCCAATTGATAGCACCGACTGGAGGAAAAACGCTGCTATTGCCGCCACCGATTTACCCATTGCCCATCGGTATGTTTTATAGTTTACATAAACTTGTGACTCCAATTGATGAAATAACAACGCACAATCAATAATATATATGCAATGATGAGAATGATATTTTTGAAATCTGTGGCTTCCTGCATTTGACATCTGCGACGTGCATGAATTCAATGCAACTTCTGTTGCCTCTATTCTGAATTCTGCATGTTCAAAAACCTGTGACCCGGAACACCTATGTGGCCTGCATTTAATTTCGATTAATAATACTGTCTTCCTACAATTGAATTCTGTAACCTGCATGTTATACTATCTGTGTCCCGAAATCTGTATGTGACCTGCATGTTCTACTACCTGTGACCCGAAAGACCTATGTGGCCTGCATTTAATTTCGATTGAATTCTATGACCTGCATGTTATACTATCTGTGTCCCGAAATCTGTATGTGACCTGCATGTTCTACTACCTGTGACCCAAACACATATATGCCCTATATGGAATCAATTTGAGTTATTACTGTTATCTGTGACCTGCCTGAATTTATGACCCTATGTGGTCTCCTATCTGTGACCTACATGAATCAATTTAAATACAGACAATATGCATTTCATTTTGCAGATTAATAGATGTCCACGTATGTTTGCTGAATGGATCCCAGATATCAGTGGTTTTGCTAGCTCGTAATTGCACATATGCGAAGCTTGTGGATACTATAATGAAAGAGTTCAGTTTGGATCATACAAAGGTCGTGGTCACAATACAGTATCTACTGAATAATGAATTGCCGGCAGTAAGAACAAGAAGTGACAGTAATGTGCTATCATACATTACTCTAAAGGTTATAGATCGTAACCCTTCTAGATATCCATTACACATTGATGTTACCCTGATCGAGCAACAGTACATTACAATTCCAGCTGCTGCACATACAACCATAGAGCTTCCTTTACAGAGGGTGGTTTCAGACATATGCTCTGCAACTGTGGAACCTGTAGGTCACATTGGTGAAGATGAGGTCACCATTGTAACTATCGCTGATCATAACGAAGTTGAGGAAGGAAAGGTATTCCATGATATGGAAATTCTCAAATTGATCCTTTCTCTGTACGCGATTCAGAACATGTTTGAATTTGTAGTAGTTCGATCAGACAAGAAGGAGTACGTAGTAAAGTGTTTACATGAGGTGTGTACTTGGATTTGCAGATCTTCGAAGTGGGGAAAATCAGAACTTTTTAAGATTAGGAAGATCACAAATGGTCACATGTGTGGGTCAAACATAATTTTGGGAAGTCACAGGCAACTATCCAGTACGGTTATTTCATCTAGTATAAAATACAAGTACACATCATCATCCAATACTATATATACTCCAAAGGATATATGTAGAGATATGTTTCACATGTATGGTGTGTCATTGAACTATTCTAAGGCTTGGAGATGTCGTGAGCAAACATTAAGAATAATTAGGGGTGATCCAACAGAGTCATTCAGTAAGATACCTGCCTACTTCCACACGCTTGAACAGAAAAATCCTGGAACGGTCACAGGATTGGAGCTTGATGGTCACAGTAAGTTCAAATATTGCTTCATGGCCTTCGGTGCATCAATTCAAGGATGGAAGCATTGCAGACCTGTAGTTGTTGTGGATGGAACCTACTTGAATGGACACTACGGTGGTACTCTATTCACAGCTTGTGCGCAGGATGCGAACAATAGCATTTTTATTCTTGCTTTTCAGATTGGAGATAGTGAGAACGATAGAGCATGGACATGGTTCTTGGATAACTTAAAGAAGGCTTATGGTGTTAGAGATGGATTATGTTTTGTATCAGATCGTCATGTTAGTATCAAGAATGCTATAGAACGTGTCTATCCAGAATTTTTGTCATGGTATTTGTTCCTATCATTTGTTACAAAATTTGAAGTCATACTATGGTAAAACAGGTCACAACATAACACAAGCGTTCAATGCGGCTGTTCGATCATACACATTATTCGAGTTCGAGTATCACATGCAACGGCTTGACATGATGAATGCACATATTAGGAGTTACCTGGTATATTCCTACTTTTTTCTATTCTTTCCAGTTTGTTTTAAAATAATCCCAAAGTTTATGTTCTGTGACCCTCATGTACATGGTTGATGTTTTTAGGAGGCTGTTGGACTTGAAAAGTGGTCACGATTCCACATGCCAGAAAATCGCTATTCTACAATGACCTCAAATATAGTAGAATCAGTCAACGCAGTCACGAAAGCAGCAAAAAATTACCCTATTGTGTCATTGTTAGATTCTTTGAGATAGACTATACAAATGTGGTTATGTAAACATAGCGAGGATGCACATGGCACGTTCACAAGGTTGATAACCACGTATGAGAAACTTATGAGGAAAATGAGCACAGATTTGAAGAAACTAAAGGTCACATTTATGTTTTTCTTCTCCATTATGTAACTGTGACCTGAAAAACATATTCTGTGACTTAAACGATTTTCTGTGACCTGATATTTACTTTGCTGGACTTCATATATGCATGGTTTTTACTGTTCCTTGCAGGTGTTACCTGTGAGCCAGACACTGTTTGCATTCAATGATGACCATTCGTCTTTCGTTGTAGATATATACCAACGTACATGCACATGCAGGATGTTTCGAGTTGATCTATTTCCATGTCCGCATGCACTGGCTGTGATTGCACATACTAAAGGGGATCCCTATGACTATTGTTCTTATTACTACACAAAAGATGCATACATGAAGACATACCAAGAGTTCGTGTTACCAATTGGAGATCCATCTGAATGGACCATCCCTGTAGAATTGCATCACAAAACTGTATTAGCTCCTTTTCAGAAAAGGAGTTCTGGTAGACCTGCCGAAAAGAGGATAAGATCAGCAAGTGAAGGGAAACAGATTGTGAAATGTGGTCGCTGTAGGGGACATGGTCACAATCGAAGGAGATGTACTAACTTGGTTCCATTGAGCCACAGTCAAGAAGGGACAAAGATTCAGAACAAGCAAATCAGTCGATGACATTTGCACCATATTCATTACAATTTCACAAATTCATTATCTTTTGTTTAACTCGTTGTAGCCATCCAACATTTTAATGTGATTTGAAAATAATTGAAATGAGCAATACTTGTTCAAATTATTGCGTGTTGGAAGTTTCTTATATATACAATCCAACTGTGACCTCCAGCAAAGCTTATGTTAACAGTCTGCTATAATCTGTGACCCTGTGAAACGAATATAGTGGTCTGTGACTTCAATAAACCGATTCTGTGACTTCATGCAGTATTATGTAACTGCTAGTATTCCTGTAACCTTCATACTCCAACCATAATATCACATGTGACCCTGTAGAAAAATAATACTACAAGCTGTGACCTCTCTAAATATCCACAAAACTGGACCATCATAAACCTGTATCCATGCCCTGTCTTCATCATATTGTAATGTAAACACATGCAAAAGACAACTTCTAATTCAAACTCATGCCTGCTCATAATGAAAATTTTGCCCATTACCATTAAAAAAAATCAATGTACATTTTGTCCCAGTAAAAACAAAAACTGCACATCAAAATAGACGATGCCATCATAAAAAATGACAATAAGAGACTTTACAGAGTTTGATAATTGTTTTAAATTTTTCAAAAACAAATAAGGACATCCATCACTCCATGACTCCATGACAATCTCATCTCCTCTTGTATATGCTCCGATGTTTATAAAGTCTTGTGGCAATGTCCAGCCTTGCTCTCCCCGCATCGAATTTGATCGGCATCGAATCCTTATCATCATGTAGTAAGTACTCAGCATACTTGATGGTGAAGATGCCGCAATCATGTCTGAAAAAAAGAACCATAATGTATTAGATCACATGCCAGAACATTGTAAAATGCCATATGAGGTCACAGGCTTACCCATTGCTCTGTTGAGGAAGATTGCTGTCAACCATTAGCCTCAGGTCCATACGATCTTCACCGTCATAGTCAATATGTCTTTTCCAAAGACCAACATAGTTCAGAAGATAGGGAATGATCTTCACAAAAGGTTCAATACCTATACGAAGGAGGAAGTCGTGGTATGTCTTTCCAGCAGAGTTGAAAACATGGAGAGTGTGTGTCCTGAATTCAAGGACTGCCAACATCCAGTGTGCCTTGTTTGTTGGAATAATGGGCATGAATACATGGTCCACACTGCTCCATGGATGGCTTAAAGGCAATGTTCCTTTCATCACAACATCTATCAAGCTGGACTCTGACATTATAATGGTTGGATCTTGCTTGAACTTGGAGTATATGTTTTTCAGCTTCATTTGGAACCAGGAGTCCGTGGTAATAGCTTTCAACTTTGCATTCTTCCCATAACGTGCCAACTGGCGGATGTAATAGAAGTACAGATCCATGTGCTGTCGTAGGAAACAGAACATGTTAACAAAATCATCAGCGAGAAATAAACAATCACATATTGATATGTTCACAGAAGCTGTGACCTATTGACAGAAGCTGTGACCTATGTCGACAAACTGTGACCTCATTTTCTGTAAATGAATATTTAAGTAGGGGTATCTTACCATGCTGCTTAAGGAGCACTCAGAATTCACCAGTTCATGAAACCAAGTTTTACTTCCAACCTTGAACCCACCCAGCAGAAATGGGGGGCTGATGACGTCATCAGCATCATTGAATTTCTTCCTGCAAGCATAATATGAACTATAAGAATTTTGTATCTGATAAGCTATTACACAACTTTCAGGGATGGAATATGAATTTACTTGTTTCTTGGTTTGTATCCCCGCTGGAACCAACTCTGGAATGATGAAATGTCAGCCTCATCTGCTTCGCGGTTGTAATGTTCAAAAACCAGAACGTTGTCAGCGTGCTTGAGTACTTTCCCTTCATCAGCTACAAAGGGAGATTGAAGTATCCTCGCTGGTCTGGAAACCCTCTTCATTGGCAGTCCTGAGCTTGGTTCAGACACCGGGGATACCTGCATTTAGTGGTAACTGTCATGTATCTCGTCCTACAGGACTACCATTATATCTGTGACCTGTGACCTGTGTGTTGTGTGTTGTGTGACTACTACTATATTTGTGGCCTGTGTATTGTGTGACCTAATACTAACAAATGTGTCTGTGACCTCGCTGTGCCGAAAGAGAATTATGTAAATTTCCAAAATCTGTAATGTACCTCTGCCTCTGTCATCTTCGTGTCCTGAACAACATCAGAAATGATGCAGTCAACCTTCTGCTGAATTGTTTTTGCTTGAGTCGGAGTTTGCGTTTCAAGTTGAGTGAAATCAAGACCCAAGTCGAACGAAGGCGGTTGAAGACTGAGTTGTATATCATGACCTTCGTCCGGAACCATCTTACCCTTACCTTTAGTGTCCAAACTCGGTCCCACATGAGATGCCTGAAGATTAGACCAAGACATAATTTAAAATGAAATCTGGGATAATTCAAAAACAACATGACTTCATTCTTACTTACTTCACCAGGCTTCTCAGAAACTTCAGCCGCATGCCCTTCATGCACGTCCTTGGAACTTTCACTGAGTCTTTTCAAAATCTCTTCCATCATACTTGAGATCAACGCAGATACAGACTCAGACAAGAACTGCATGTTGGTCCTAATTTCTAACATGTCATTCCTAATCCCAGACTGCATCTGGACAATATCGTCCATCCTCCGTAGTTGTTCACCTTGTAAATGTGACAACCGTGACCTCAGATCAGCTATTTGCCCCGTCAGTTCATTTCTTAAATCCTCAACAGCCTGCAAAACGTGAATATAAATGAGTCACAGAAATAAATGAATTTAAATTTGTCTGTGACCTGTGCATAATGATCTGTGACCTGTGTATAAGGATCTGTGACCTGTGTATAAAGATCTGTGACTTAGCATAAGGATCTGTGACTGCGCTTTAAAGTTATTACCCTCACTAACAATATACATTATCTGACAGTGGGACACTTGGGTGGGGTTCCTGTGCAGAGAAGTGTTCAGACAACGGACAGGAGGTCCTTGGAGACTTTTCATGTTCTGTTGTATCATCCCACCTTGGTAGAGGATCTTGAAAGTCATCATCTTCTTCTTCAACGTCACCGTATCCAGTGCTGCCATCCGTTATCCTACAAACGGATGTAGTCATGTGTACCCCATGAGAAGCAGCATCACCACTTGTTCCTACACCGCGAGCTGAACGTTCAGTCCTTCTCTTCTTTCGCATAGCACGGCGTTTAGCAACTGGCTGAACCGGTTGACTGTACTACAACCCATTCATGTACGGCATATCCATCTCGGTGTCCGAGGGGTCGAGGTCACGTATTACAATTTGCAATGCCAAAAACAAAAAAAAATATTGTTAACAATACACAACTTACTACAAAATAAATTCCACACATTTAAAATTATTACATCGGGGTTGGAGAAGCATTCATCTCTTTCCAGCTTAGCGGCAAATGGGGGCTCATCTGCCACCCAATTCATGATCTGAGGAAGTGTGTCAGACATCCGTTTGACAATTGATCCATCAAGACTGGGAATAGTCTCATATATCCACACTTGAAAGGGTATCAACAGGCCTCTTAGCCTGTAATGTCTTGTCCTCTTGCTCAACACTTCTCTCAAATCATTTAAAGTTGATTCAAAGAGTAGCTTCCCCCATGGAAATTTGTTCATCAATGCAAAATCTTCAACCAACACAAATAAGTAGTGATCAACCACCTTTTTATAATCCCTGGGGAACAGGTATGATGTAATAAAATAAAGGGCACCTAGTTTGGCTACATCTTCATCCAACAGGACCTCAACAACATCCTGTTCTGGTAGTTGGCAAGATGATAGGAATGTGTCCCTAACATCTTCATGAGTCACTGAGTTAAGCTGGCTGAAGAATTTTTCCTTCAAAACTGAAGGGACGTCATCAAGATTCTCCACATCACTGTCCCCTATGCATCGGAGACCAGTAATTACACATAGTTCGACCATGGAGAATCTAACATATATTCCTGAGACACGAAACCACAGTTCATCTTCGTTTGGCGTATGAACCTGTCTGAGCAGGAAGTAGTGGATCAACTATGACTGTAGGGCTATGTCGGGGCAATCCATAAAATGTTCAAAGCATGTACCCCTGAGTATTGTTTGTTGGGCTTCACTTAGATGTCTATTAATGTTAGTCAGAACACCTTTTGGCATGGACGTTGTAATCTTGCCAAAAAACCATTTTTCTTCAGGTAACATGTATTCCCAAACCTGCAGCAATGCATGGTTATCAATCTCACATATGGAAATTAACATTAGTCATAGATGACAAAACATCCAAAGCACATACAGAAGTCACAGGATATGTCCAAACTGCAATTTCACTATGGCAACATTCAATGCTACTTCACAATCGTAAAACAGATCACAAATTATGTAAACATGATGTGAAGAATTGAGGTCACAGGCACATACAGAACTAAGCACATACAGAAGTTACAGGACATGTCTAAACTGCAATTTCACTATGGCACCATTGAATTGAGGACACAGGCTGAGTTCATAGCACCCATATATGTGCAGGGTCACATGTGTACATTGACATCCAAATTTGATCTGCCAACGTAAACACCCCCAACCCTCAAAACTAGTTCTCAAAAAAACCAGATATCAGGTCACAGGGAAAGGGAAAACACCAAGATATCAGGTCACAGGATAAAGACATCAGGTCACAGAAAATCAAAAAATACACTTAACGGTCGATCAAGGTCACAGGCATATATTACCAATCAAAAATTAAACATCCACAGTAAAAAAAATCCCAAATTCAACCCTAGTCCTCAATCAACAACAAACATGACACAAAATGAAATGCCAAAATGATGAAAAAATCGAAAAGTTTGATTTAACCGGCGATTGCCATTTGACCCATGCCATTACCTTCTTCCTTAACTGAATACCACTTGACCCATGCGATTTTTCCCTTGCTTTCGGCATTTTGGAGTGGCTGACCATTGTCTTCCTCTTCTCCGTACGCACCGGCTTCTGCGCCGACTTCTTGCCCTTCATCTCATCGCCCTTCTTAGCCATTTTTGTTCACCGCCTACAGAATATTTACTGCACTCGAGATAGCGTGGATACTTATCACAAACGGGGATGAACGTGGTTGAGAGAGGGAGCCAAGAATGGGGAGACGGGATGGTGGTCGAGAGAAATTAGGGATTTGAAAATATGGGAAGTTAAGATATTCACCATTTGAAACCCACCTTTAACGGGATACGCGCGTAATTGATAATTAAAATATTAACCGTTTAATTAAAATATTAATTGTCTAATTAAAAAGAAAAGAAAAACCTGATAACTGAAAAAAAAATAGTGAAAAACTGATTTTTTAAAACCTAATAGAAAAGGCCTGGTTTCATGCAATTTCCACAATAACAATCACTTATGATTTTTCTTTTTTTTAAATGGGCTAAGCAATTATATATAAATTCAGCCCAATAAACAAACTACAACCAGCCCAAATTATTAACATCCGAACCCAATTAATTCACTCATTCAAAAAATAACTCATTCCTCAAAACCATTCGTCTTCTTCCTCTAGCGGATTGAAATCAATCCGGTTCAGACCGGTCTCAAATTCAACTTTCCTCCATCAAAACTCAAGTTTAATACCACACAAAGGCTAGAAAAATGATTTTATGGAGAAGTTTGAATTTATTTTCACAAAAACATAAATTCTGTCAGAGAAGACAGATTTTGCAAAATTGATGTAAAATACCAAGGCGGAGGTATTATAATGACTCTGATACCGAATGTTAGACAAAAATCAATCCAGAGCAATTATGCGGAAATGAATTGGATCGAAACAATCGAAATACCATAGGGATCGGTTCATACCTCCGGCCATTGATGATGTTGCAGAAGCTTTCCTTTCTACAGGTAATGGAACTCCCAAACTCTCAACACTCTCAATAGATGGTGTATATTGTATTTTCGGTGGTGGAGCTTGAGGACCAAAACCTCTCTCTCTCTCTATATATATATAGCCAAAACTCCCATCAAATTATGGCTTAAGTTACCAACCAATTGATGGTGAAATTGAATTCCATAAATGTTGAAACTGTTGAAACTAAAAACCTCATGAACGTTGGACCATCAATATGACCATTGAAGAAATGAGAAGAGACTTCAACGGGAATGTGAAGAGAAGGATATGTTACAGGAACACCAAGTAGTTGACAGAATACTTCTTTTGAAAGAGTTGAACAAATTTTGGCGTGCATCACCAAATGTAAAGGTTAATCTTGAATGGTTGTAGAAAAAAGATGGTAGACTTGGCATTGTTGAATTAAAGAAGAAAAAAGGAAGTTAAAACCTTTTCTATTGTATTATCGAGTCTAGCCTAATTGAATATTGCATATCACACGTTCTCCGATGGTTGGACGAATAAACACTTGTGTAGCTCAAAGAGGTCTTAAGCATTTTCAACCTTGCAATTTGGGCAACTAGAGATTAATATTATTATTATTATTTACTTGATCACACAAAGCATTTAGATCACACGAGGCTAACATTATGTTGGCTAAATCTCAGGTTCCATACCGAACACTTCCTCTATTAGATGCTGTTTTGTTGGACAGATCAAAATAAAAGCAAGTAGACACCAAGCAATCATAGTACAGGGAAACGGATACAAAGAAAATTTATACGATTCAAAACATTAAAATTTAGCTTTATTTTCTTGATTGTCAATAATATTATTGTCTAAAATTAAATGAAATTTTCCCACTTGTAAACCAGTTTGTAAATTTTCCTGTAGTAGCACGGTAAAATAGACCCTTAGAATGACTCTCTATTCTTAGTCTGAATAAACAACCTCCCGGCTGTAGGCAATGACGGACTCAGTATTTCGAGTCCGCACGGGCGACCGTGAATCGTCAACCGTTTTTACAATAAAATATTAAGAGCCCGTTTAATGCCCTTTTTTTTTTTTTTTTGCAAAAAATGTATTTTGGGATTGTGATTTGATGGAGAATGTGCGGTTAAAAATAAGGAAAATTTTTGCATGTAATATTATTTTATTGAAAAATGTGCGGTTGAAAGAAGAGAGAAAAATGTATTTTGAAAAAAAATAAATCAAACAAGGTCTAAAATTTAAATATAACAATTATTTTGTTCAAACTGAACATATATAATTTTGTTGTAAAAATTAACAATATTCACCAAATGATATTGTGGCCAAGTTTTGTATAATTCAAAGGAAGAGCACGGGTTCGAATTTTTACAATTACATTAAAACTACTAAAATGTAACATATATAATTCTGGTAAATTTAGTATCAAATTCCATGAGTGCCACAATGGTCAAGCATTAACTATCCTACTGAGAGGCCACGAGTTCGAATCATCTCCCTTATTCCATTTAATTTTGGTAAAAATTGTAGAATTAAAAATATTTCACAATAAAATTGTTGGGAGGGGGATTCAAAATTGGGAACTCTCATGTGAATATACAAGTTCTAGCCAACTAAGCTACAAGAAATGAATGAAAATCAAAGAACTTACCAGGTATATAATTGGAAAAGTTTATTCATTATCAAAAAAAAAAAAAGAAATTGACGGATTCAGCACACGCGGTCGCCGGGGTTCGCCGCGTGCTGGGTCTGACATTGGCTGTGGGAGCAAAATGTAGATTGAACATGTGAGCATTTTTCAAATCCCATTGGTTTGTACTTTTAAATTTAATATCGAGGGCTTGGATTTTTCTGCGTAAAATTAACTTGATAAACTAGAAATTTTAGATTTCAAATACAAGTTTTGAATGACTTTTATAATAGCAGTTAGTAGCGTATGTGTCCGACAAATTTCGTGCATTAAAATACGGAAATTGTTACAAATTATATTTTTTGAGAAACACAAGTGGATATTAATTTTTTATAACTTCAGAATTGCAAATTCCTCTGATTAATGGTTTGAATGTTTGAAGACGAGTGGCCACGTGGCATGAATTCTGGACTTGCGAGATTTGTTGAAATTTTGATTTGTTGAGAACTTGGCTTGTTCGACACTTGGACTTTAGGACTTGGATTTGCAATTCGGGACTTGGACTTAATTTGATTTGATTTGAAGAAAACTTTGATCTTCTTGAACTAGGTTTGAAATTGCTTGATTTGAAGAAGATTTCGATTTTCTTGATTTGCCGGACCTAGTCTTGAGAGGGTTTATTCTCTTCCACCGACTATGTAATTTCTTCACCACTTCGTGATTTTATTTTGTACTTTCACTTGTGAAATTTTATGGACCTTCGGTCTTACATACAGGGAAATTCGTAACCAATTTGGTAGCCACTCAATTATCTTTAATTAAAAGGAATAATTGAGTAATTATGAATTTTGAAAAAGTTGGATGGACCCTTGAGTTTTATGAGCCTCAGAAGACTTTAATTTAATAAACTTAATTGAGCTAATTATTTAGATCAACCGATTCCATTATTTTATTTATTTATTTTATGTTTATAAATGTCCCTCAAGATTTATTTATTTATTATGAAAATATATAAATAAATTATTATTATTATTATTATTATTATTATTATTATTATTATTATTATTATTATTATTATTATTATTATTATTATTATTATTATTATACAATCAATAATTAATTTGATTTTGAACAAGCTTCCTATCTTTGATGATGAGTTGGATTTGAGAGAAACCCGATATCCATCTATTTATATGAACAAATCATAAGATTTGAAAATAAGTAGGTCGACTTGTAACTTTGCAACCAAAGGTAGAGAGAGAGAGAAAAAAAAAAGGTTCCCTCTCTCTCTCTCTCTCTCTCTCTCTCTCTATTTTTAATTATTATTATTTTGGTTTCCACCAAAATTAGAATTGAGGTATCGAAACCAATTTAACCCTGCCAATGGCAAAAATGAAACAAATTGGTTTTTTTTTTTTTTACATTTTTTTATCCACGTATCTTTTCACTTTTTCTTCTTCTTCTTTTTCTTTTAATTGTCATTTTATTTTGAATTTTATTATTATTATTATTATTATTATTATTATTATTATTATTATTATTATTATTATTATTTATTTATTTATTTATTTATTTATTTTAGTATGGTTGTTTTAATAAAATCGAAACTAACATTCTTCATTTTTTTTTTTCAAAGATTCGACTTTTGAAGTAAGTCAAAAATTTTGAGGTTGGAGATTTTCTTCGTATAGATTTTAAATTTTCATGCTACAATTATCTTAAGAATTCAGAAAATATTTGCTTATGAACAGACTCAAAATTTCAAACCTTTCGTGCATATTGAGGATCAAGGATCGGTTCCTTCGACCATCCAAGGCACTTTGTGTTGAGGACTAATGATCAGTTCCTTCAACCAAGGAACTTTGTGTTGAGAATCAAGGACCGACTCCTTCGACCGTCCGCACTTTATGTTGAGGACTAAAAATCAGCTCCTTTGATCGTCCAAGACACTTTGTGTTAGGGACCAATGACCGACTCATTCGATCGTCCAATGCACTTTGTGTTGAGGACCAAAGATCGGCTCTTCGACCATCCAAGGCACTTTGTGTTGAGAACCAATGACCAGTTCTTTCAACCATCCAATGTACTTTTGTGTTAAGTACCAAGGACCGCCTCCTATGACTATCCAATACACTTTTTGTGGAGGACCAATGACCGTCTCCTTTGACCATTCAAGGCTACAAGCATTTACATATGTGAGAGACTCGTAATTTTAATAAATCTAAAAAATAAATTTAAAAGATTTAATGTCCAAAATTTTTTATCGTTTATTTTTTTTTTCTATTTACTGATTTTCTCTCTTTTATTTATTTATCTTTTAGGAATGACTAGAATAAATCCTAATAATAAATTGTATTACGAAATACAAGAAATCGTCGAGTTTAAAAATAAGGCAAAAGTTATCTTTATTTTAAAGATACTGATGTGAAGTATCATGGCTAGTTCAACACATGAGGTGAGCTTAAACTCAGCATCCACAAAAAGCAACATCTCATTTTTCTGAACCTTTTGAGCCTTTATCGGAATTGCATATGCATATCGTAAGTGAAGGCCACGAGAATTTGGATGCTACCAAGTTTAGCTATTCTAGCAACCATCTTCCCTTTTTGTGTCTTTTACCTCATCATTCTCAAAGCATGGAGCTCATCCCATGGACAGTAGCTTCTGAAAGGATTGACAATAAGGAAATACGATGAGAAAGTGCACCCGTAAGTCGTGGAGAGATTTTTTATCTTTTAAAGTTTTGGGAGTGGTCTATTTGAATACAAAAACTCTTGCTCAAGAGGAATCTTCCAGAGTTAGCTTCTGCGTCAGCTCTGCAGCAAAAGATTTTCATCTTCCAAACTCTATCTAGAGAATTTTTGTGAGGTCTGATGTCCAGTTACTAACACTTTTGTGATCGTAAGTGGTGAAATTGACATTTCTCTTTGGGACATTCATGATATTAGCGGACTTTCAAGTATGGGTGATTATTATTAAGAAGTAGTCACAAGCCTTTCAGAGCTAACACATGATCTCCCTAAGTCTTGCTTATATCTTTTTAATGTTTTCTCATTAATTGCTAATGAGAAAAAATTTGACCGCGTTACTCATGTTGCTTGGGTTGAATTATGGTTTTGAGAAAATGGTTGTGTCCATAATCCACGACAAATCAAAACTTATAAGAATACTAAGAATTTAAAAATCCGTTCAAAAGGCGTCAGTAAAGAGCATCAACAGAAATAAGGAGGCTCGTGGTTGTAGATAAGCCAAAAGATATTTCTCATAGAGACCAAGGTCATTGGAATTGTCAATATCTTTGTCTATGGAAGAAGATGAAGAGTTAGAAATAACAGCTTATCTCTCTCTATGGCTTTGTCATTTCATTCTTCCATTCGGGAGAAACATATGAGAGTTATGACTTTTAAAGCATCTTCTAAGATGGCTACTGGATTTACTTAAAGTTTAGTTCCTCCTATATTAGCAAGTATTTATGAGAGACTCACTCGATTGTCTAATTGCTTATCAAGTCGGGATCTTAGCTAAATTTCGCATTCATTTCCTGGACACTTCATTTTTACTTTGGCTGGAACTTATTTTGTCCGCAGTATTTTTGATCACGTAGATAAGAATTATTGTCGCCCTATTTTTTGAAGATATACAGGTACTTTGAATGCTCTCCAATTTTGTGAGATTAATGCCATTAATTGTCGAGACCTCGATGTTGAAGACTTTTGCTGGAATCCACTTTTCCCATTATCTCGTTCTAGAGTCGAGGAATAATGTACCAAGGTCTACATATGCTTCAAAATTTATGATGAGTATTCGATCTGGATTCGTTTCTTATTATCGAGAATTTTCTACATTCATTCTTGAAGCATATAATCCTCATAGCTTTGAGAGAAAACATAGCTTTAGGCAGAAAATTTCTGGTTCATCAAGAAAGTTGAATATTATTCCCAATGTAGTCAACATGTATCGTGTTTGGTATCTTTGACTCGGATAATAAGTGGATCTATATTTCATATTCCATAGTATGTGAAGGATACACGTCAAGAAGTTGATACAGAGTACCAAGATTGTGGAATAATAAAGTATTGCCAAATTTGACTAAGGTTCAAGTACAAGTTTTATCTTTTGGCGAGAGTCTTAACTTTTTTCTCTATCTGACTTCGAGGAAAACAAGTAGGGTCGTAGCCAAAGGGTTAAACCCTCGAAATGTCATTCCCGTAGGAACTTCTCGAAAAAGGGAACCAAACCTTCGAAATGAAATAAGTACTAAGAAAATTAAAATTATAATTCACTCAATAAAGTTTGCATCCACCTTTGAGCCTGCCGATAAGATAGCTAAATCAGTTTTAATTCCTGACCACATTAGTCCTAGGGATCAAGCATCCCATGCCTCTGGAACAACTTCGACTCTAGAAGATGAAAGTTCTAGAGATCAGGTATGATTTTTTTAGTTTAACATACCATTTGTACATGATCTCATGTAACAAACTTTAATTTTAGGCTCCTCTTTCCTGAATATATATCATGAAGTGATTGGTACAACCAATGTTGTCTTAAGCTATTTCAAGTCCTTCGAAAGGTGACCTAGAAACTTTGAACATTAACATAAGTCTCCCAAATACACCATCAGATGGTGGATTTTTAGACATATCGCCTAGAACACGAAATGCAGATATGTTCTTTGTTCTCCTTTGTCTATTTTTTTAAAATCTCTTTCATTTTTTCTTTCTTTTGTTTGTAGATTTTCCAAGTATTCCTGAAGGACTAAATTTTTCCATAAATTCAAACTTTTTTTAAGATCAGATTGGCGAGAATGATGTGAGAATCGATACACTTCAAGGAATATACGATCCTCATGATTTTCACGACCCCGTTTCAAATACCCGAGCACCATTAATGCCTTTGGTGCTTAACGTAGATTATTTCAATAATGAAGATGAAGTGAATTCTATGGATATGAGAGCTAACATTTCAGAGATCAATCAAGAAGTCCTAACTAGAACGTTCCATCTTCGTTGACTTTAGTTAACATTCTTCCTTCAAAGGAAAACAATCATGGTGCTACACCAGTTTGTTCTTTCACGCTTGGTCCTCCACATGGAATAACTAAAGAGTCATCTTACTTGAAGGCTACTTTGCAAGAAGCCATGATGAATTATCTTCAAAAGTGTTTTAGGGACGTTTTGAAGCATGAATCTTACAACATCCGATCTTGGTGGGATGAAAATTATTTAATTCTTCAAAACGTGACAATCATCCGATCTTACAACACCTTTGATGAAATGTATGGATGCGTTTCTAAAAAAAAATGACTTCTATTTATCTAAAAGAAAGCAACACTTGGAGTGTCCAACGACTAAAGAAAAGGCTAAACAGGTGAAACTTTTGAATATCTAGCTAGAATTAGAGGATTCTACGTGTTTTTTCATTGGAAGCTAAAATTAGTAAACTAACCTCTTCGTGATGAGCTTCTAATCTACCAGGAATAGAAAAGTATGCTTGGAACTATGAAGGCCACAGTAGAAGAATCACAAACTAGAGATGTCACTAGCATAGCATTCATTGATCAGAAAAAGAAGACTCTTGAACATAATTTCCTACAATTGATTAATGGCTTGTGATTTTGATAGAGTTGAGACTTTCTGACTTTCTTTAGGACCATATTATATGAACTTTGATTTACTATCATTTTTTTATGATGAACTTTTCTTCTTCGTGTCTTTGTTATATTTTTTTACTACAGAAAAAGATAAACAAATTGAATGAATTTATTAGTTGTGATTGAACTTGAATTTATAATTTATTCAAATTGTCTATGTATTAAAAAGGGATCAAGTCGAACGTAATTCATTACAAGAACATATTTATTTTATGTTTATTTCGGTCGTTCACTGTTTATCCTCTTGCGGGGCCATGAGTACTATATTTTATATCAATGAAAATTTTACAAAATAAAGAATTTTAAGCATAAAAACACTTCAGGAATTTTCCATTAATAGGTCTGATTTGCAGTCCATTTTTATTGACGATCTTGTATGCTCCATTAGTGAATGTATGAGTACAAGAAATGGACCATTCCATTTAGGTGGAACTTGCCCCCTATTTTTCTCGTGATTATGATTGGCCTACGTACGGAAAGTACAAGATCTCCAACTTCAAATGATCTTGGTCGCACCTTTTCGTTGAAGGACTTTGCCATCCGATCTTAATAGCATTGCAGGTATTTCTGCGCCTCCAATCTCTCTCATCTAAAGCTTCTAGTTATTCTAGTTGAAGACCGGCATTTTCTTCTGTTGTCAATCCTTCTTAGATGGCAATTCAAAGTGATGAGATTTAATGTAACGCCCCAAAATTTCATACATCTTGAGGTGTTACCAAACATAATTTCATTTATTAAAAATGCGGAACGTTAAAATTCATTTTCTAAATACACAAAACATTTATAAATTTAAATTCGAATCATAAATCGTGTCTGAAATTAATTTAAACATTCTCAAACAAACTAATAAATTTAAAAAGCGGTAAAACTTAATATTCCCGTCGGTCGAAATCTCTTAGCAGTCCGCTGCACCATCTTGCTACATCTCCAATCGACCCGAACTAGCCTGTAAAAATTGTAAGGGTGAGTATTTTGAAAACATCCAGTAAAATACGTGCAATTTTCATACACAATTATATGTAATAAAATAACACTTCATACTACTCTTCATTAATAGAGCATCTCGGTGACCAAGCGAAACGCCCATCTAGGTCATTTTAGATTCTCGAAGGATCTCTTATCTCTTTCTAAAGAACCTGAAGGCGCATTGGCAATTCATGCATAAATTACTGAATATAAATGTATAAGGAAACAAACAACTTTGCACAAAAGTATCTTACCTTATAGTTGGATCAAACAAACTTCTGAAGAAATTAAAATGACACGTTCCAGAACTTTTTCGTGCTTTCGTGAAAGTAAATGTATGACAATGATGTATGCACTTTTGACTTTTCCAACTTTTCTTCTTTCTTTCTTTCTTTCACGTGAGTAAGTAGTCTCTCTTTTCTTTCTCTTCTTTACTCTCTATTCTTGTTTTGGTGTGTAAAATAGTGTGACCATACATATATATTTATAGGGCAAAAAGTAGAATCCTAGTGTACTAGGAGTGTAGAAACGTATCCCAATGAATATTATTCACTTGAGGAATTTTATCCATTAAAGACTTTTGACCAATCGTAATTAAAACTTTCAAATTCCACACGAATTCAAAATCTCAGATTGGAAATCTTCAAACAGAATTTGATAAGATAAATAAGAATAAATTATTGCACAATATAACATTGCTTTGAAAGGTTATCAATACAGTCAACCAACCAATCATAAATTAGAAAATTGAATTTTACAATACAATACTATTTTTCTCAAAATTAAGTACACGTATAACTACACAACGGAAGAAACAGAATTTGGTATAAATCTTGTATTCAAAATTTAAGATAACATGATTAGCTAATAAAATAATATATTCTTGCATAAATATATACAATTACACGTGCACAGACTGAAACTGAAATGGGATAAAGAATATATGGTTAATCCCCTTTTTAATTTAAAGATAAATTCACCTATATAATATAATATTATTTTCTTTGGCTAATTATCTTAAAAGGTACAATTTCATAAAATAAATTAATACATATAAATCATGCTTCTTAAATTGAAATATCTTGGGCTTAACTCATCTGAACTTACATTTTCTCGAGCCCAATCTATGTTATTTAATGAGAGCTACAAAATGAGCTCGAAGTTGATATACTTTTGGTCACACTATAAAAAGTTAAATATTTGACACATTTAAAACATATGAATTTTAAAACTTACTTTATTTTAGTCCCTCAACTTTCAAAATCATAAAATATACTATATGTAACAAATAAATTTTTATTCTAAAATTTCAGGGTGTTACAATCTCCCCTTCTTAAAAAAATTTAGTCCTCGAAATTACCTGCATTCGGGTCATCTGTTGCTTGTTCTTGAGTTAACGCAAAAACTCGTGCATTTTCCGTCTTTTCTTGCTCATCGTTCCTTTTCGAGTGGCCTTCCTTGCAATTTTTTGAAACATAACCAGCTTTGCCGCATCGATAGCACACATTGTTCCCGAAGAGGCACTCCCCCCAATGCATCCTGTTGTACTTTGGACAGGGTGGAACGATTTGTCCAAAACTCGATCCGGTGTTTACTTTTTTATTCTGTCCTTCCCCTTTATCTTCATTGGACCCACTCCACTTCCGCTTTCCTAAGGGCTCGGCCCCTTGCTGAAAGGCTTGGTCAATCTCTAATCTGTTTGAGATTGCCTGGCAGTTTACAATACCCGACTGTAATTGGTGAACTGGTGAGATGCCATTATGCCACCAATCTCAGGACGCAATCCCAGTTCGAACCTCCTCGCTTTCTTTGCTTTCGTGTCCACTAGGTGTGGTGCATACCTAGAGAGTTGTTCGTATTTTCTCTCATATTCCTCAAGTTTCATCTTCCCCTGTCTAACTTGAAGAAATTCTGCCTCTTTTCGATCTCTAAGGGCTTGTGGAAAATATTTTCCCATCACTTCGTCCTTGAATTGTGTCCATTTCAGAGCACGTTGTTGAGCTTCTGTTCTAGTGCGCGATGTTGATTCCCACCAGTGGCCTGGAGCATCAACCAACATGAATTCTGCACATAATACCTTTTGAGCATCAGTGCAGGAAAGACGTTTGAAGATTCTTATCCATTCCTCAGCTACCAATGGGTCTGCCTTGCCATCGAAGGTTGGTGGTTTGTATCGGCGAAACTGCTCCACAATTGAACTGTTGTTGTTAGCATTTGCATTCTGGGGAACGACTTGTGTTTGTTGTCTACCCAAATCTTGTACAGCTATCAACAAATCTCTGATGACCGTTGCTTGGTTCTGTTGTTGTCTCGACATTTTCTTAACACATAAAATTCTAATTTAGAAAAAGTCTGATAATGCAGAAATTAATTATTATATTAATGGTAAAAACATCTAAAAATTTTCTAATATAATATTTGGTTTAAAAATAAAATCCAATAGATAACTGAATAAACTTTTTCTAAATGAATAAAACTAACTATCGCTAATCTCTATGAGTCCTAAAAATATTCTTTTTATGGGGTATCGTCATCCGAAGTAATGCATGACTCGAGTTCAGAATCTGTAACCAAATCGATGATAGGGTCCTCCGACTCCACTTTCTCTTCTGGGTCTTCTTCAGGGTCCTCCTCCGGGCCTTCTTCAGGTTCTTCCTCTGGGTCCTCCTCCGGGCCTTCTTCAGGCCTTCCTCTGGGTCCTCTTCAGGTTCTGGCTCAGGCTCAGGCTCAGGTTCTAGTGCTAGCTCTTGTTGTCTGTGGTTCCACAAGATTATGATGTCCTCACAGTATCCCTTAAAATCAATCATATCCCAATCTTCTTCCTAATACAGTCCATAATCCATATCTCTCACGAAGTAAGCCACGCTTCTCCATTGAGGACGCATGGTGGTATAAGATGATATATGGAGAGGATTGTCCCCTCATTATATCCGTACGATCTTACCTGCTCCCACTTAAGAAGGAAATCTTCAACATGTTCAACAAATGTTCGCTCCCATCTTACTTCATAATCCATGTAGTTTTCGATAGCAATTTGAGCACGTTGTAGATATGTGGGGCTATGTCCAGTCATCCTAGTTACTTACCAAGTCCTAATCATGTGACAAGTGTAACTTCAATTATGTTTGATCTTTTAGCGACCATATTATCTCATTTCGTTTGCATCAATAATACTCATATCATTTGTGAAAATTTAAAACAGCTAATAAAATACACAAAGTAAACATGATTATATATCTCATAATATAAGGCAAAATGACTCATAAACGTGCTAAAGGAATAACGTTTCTTCCCACACCTTGGATCAATTGGAGAGTGATCGAGTAGTGAGCGCTACGTGCCAAAGATTTTTTCATCCCATTACATGTTTAAGACTCTAACTTTCACAAACTCTAAGCTCTGATACCAAACTGTAATGTCCCAAAATTTCATACATCTTGAGGTGTTACCAAACATAATTTCATTTATTTAAAATGCGGAACGTTAAAATTCATTTTTCTAAATAAACAAAACATATATAAATTTAAATTCGAATCATAAATCATGTCTTAAATTAATTTAAACATTCTCAAACAAACTAATAAATTTAAAAAGCGGTAAAACTTAATGTTCCCGCCGGTCGAAATCTCTTGACAGTCCACTGCACCATCCCGCCACATCTCCAATCGACCCGAACTAGCCTATAAAAATTGTAAGGGTAAGTATTTTGAAAACACCCAATAAGATACGTGCAGTTTCCATACACAATTATATGCAATAAAATAACACTTCATTCTACTCTTCTCTTATAGAGTATCTCGGTGACCAAGCGAAACGCCGTTTTAGGTCATCTTAGATTCTCGAAAGATCTCTTATCTCTTTCTAAAGAACCCAAAGTCCCATTGGAAATTCATGCATAAATTACTGAACATAAATGTACAAGGAAACAAATAACTTTGCACAAAAGTATCTTACCTTGTAGTTGGATCAAACAAACTTCTGAAGAAATTAAAATGACACGTTCCAGAACTTTTTCGTGCTTTCGTGAAAGTAAATGTATGACAATGATGTATGCACTTTTGACTTTTCTAACTTTTCTTCTTCTTTCTTTCTTTCTTTCTTTCTTTCACGTGAGTAAGTAGTCTCTCTTTTCTTTCTCTTCTTTATTCTCTATTCTTGTTTTGGTGTGTAAAATAGTGTGACCATGCATATATATTTATAGGGCAAAAAGTAGAATCCTAGTATACTAGGAGTGTAGAAATATATCCCAATGAATATTATTCACTTGAGGAATTTTATCCATTAAAGACTTTTGAGTTTAAAACTTTCAAATTCCACACGAATTCAAAATCTCAGATTGGAAATCTTCAAACAAAATTTGATAAGATAAATAAGAATAAATTATTGCACAATATAACATTGCTTTGAAAGGTTATCAATACAGTCAACCAACCAATCATAAAATAGAAAATTGAATTTTACAATACAATACTATTTTTCTCAAAATTAAGTACACGTATAACTACACAACGGAAGAAACAGAATTTGATATGAATCTAGTATTCAAAATTTAAAATAACATGATTAGCTAATAAAATAATATATTCTTACATAAATATATACAATTACACGTGCACAGACTGAAACTGAAATGGGATAAAGAATATATGGTTAACCCCCCTTTTTAATTTAAAGATAAACGTATTTATATAATATAATATTATTTTCTTTGGCTAATTATCTTAAAAGGTACAATTTCATAAAATAAAATAACACATATAAATAATGATTCTTTGAATTGAAATATCCTGGGCTTAACTCATCTGAACTTACATTTTCTCGAGCCCAATCTATGTCATTTAATGCGAGTTACAAAATGAGCCTAAAGTTGGTATACTTTTGGTCACTCTATAAAAAGATAAATATTTGACCCATTTAAAACATACTATATTTTAGTCCCTCAATTTTCAAAATTATAAAATATACTATATGTAACAAATAAATTTTTATTCTAAAATTTTCAGGGTGTTACATTTAACACCCCAAAAGAAGTACAACTTCCACTCTGTATGCAAAGGAGTAAGGGGTGGCTTATGTTGGAGTTCGATAAACAGCTCGAACAAGACTTCATCGATTCTTTCATGCCAATTTTTTTTTATTCAGAAACAACATTTTTTAATAGACTGCACATTGTTTTGTTAAACGTCTCTACTAACCCGTTAGCTGCTATATATGTACATGGACGAGTTTTATTGTTTGAATCCAAACTTTACACATAAATTGTTTATGTGGCTATTGCACAAAGGTTTTCCATTATCAGTGATGATGTGTCGCGGGATTCCATATCGATAAATGATTTGGATACGAATGAAATTCGTGACATTTTATTTCTTTACTTCTTTCAATGGTAAGATTTTAGCTTACTTACAGAAGTAGTCAGTCCCAACAAGGATGTATGAATGCTCAGCTAAAGACTTTGGTGTTTTAGGTCCAATTACATCAACACCTCATGCATCAAATGGTTTCAGAGGTTGGTGGATAAAATTTGCGCGGACTTGGCAAGCCTTACATTTTTTCGCATAATCCATGGAGTCTTGTACCATAGTTGGCCAGTTTTATCCCATTTTCTTTATTTGAAAATGGAGTTTGGGTCTAGATTGATGAACACCACAAATAACAGAGTGGGCTTTTTCAACGACATGTGTTGCTTCATCACTGCTTAAGTATTGAAGGAAGACTCCATCGAATGATCATCGATAAAGTGTACCCTTATAAAAGACAATACGAGATGCACGCCTATTGATTTTAGTTTTTCGACACGGATTATCTAGTAATGTTTACAATAGACCCAAATCAAGCATTCTCAAATAACTTTTTGACTCAAGGATTATAACATCCTTTGAAAGTTTGTTTAGCTCATCGGCTCCTTTAGTACCCGACATGTCTTGTTTGGACGAGCTAGAAATACAGAGCTTTGATATGTCATGAGTTGATAGAGAAGAAATAATTTTGGAATACTAGGTATTGGAAGAGTTAACAATTTTCTTAATACCTCAACAACGCTTAGTTCTATTTGAGGTTTTTTGCTTCTAGAGAATCTTTCAAATTTAAATTTAAATTTACTTTTAATAAGTTGATGAGGTGGAGCAATACCATATGTATTATCATCATTTGCATCTCCTTTAATTTTGAATCCGGACATGGACAATCCTGCAGAATTATATTCTTCATCCTCTATGTAAAATTTGGCATCATCAAAATGAGATTCTTCTTTGAAAATGGTTTGGACTTAACTACCACACATTTGACTTCTCCGTCTTAGTTATATTTGAAGCACTGGTGCCAAATCGAAGGTACCACTCCAGTTTCATGCAGCCAAACATGTTCAAAGAGTAACTCATAGGACATTTTAGCATCAATGACATGGAAGAGAGCTCAGAAAATTAACTTTCCTATTTCCAGCTTCAGGCGAATCATGTCAACAGCTCGTTGCCCTTTCTGGTTTAATCCTTAAATCAAGATCTTGCTCCTGGACAAATCACCAACATTAATTCCAATCTTCTTCATTTCTTGACCGGCATAATGTTTACAGTAGACCCACAATCGATCATCGTGCGATTTATCCTACATACTCGGATATAACCACTAATATATAGTAGTCTATTATGTAAACGAGAACCAATTGTAAATCTTCATCGTCAAATGTGATGGTGGCCATACAGTCTTCTCAGGTTGTGGATCCATATGTTCTAAGACTTACCTTCATATCCTTTCGGGTCAATCAAAGCCGTGATTAAAGACATTCAATCATCAAAAGGAAGATTAGTGGTCTATGCTAAACTTGTATTGGAAGGAATATTGTTGAGTCGTGAGATAGTTTTCTTCTAGTTCGAACTCTCTCTCGATATGTTCCTCACCTCATTTTCCTCCTTTACGTTGATAACATTGGAGGTGAAACATTCCTTGTCAAAAAACCCTTGGGAAAATTATCGTCTAGGGTTGGTAGTCCAGAAGGAGTGCGTGAAACAGTTTCTATTTCTGTTGATTTAGTATATACTCTTGATTTGACTTTAGACTTTCTCTTTCTTTTATTTCTAGCCTCCTTTTTTGTCTCAATTTCTCATCATGAACACTGGTACTTGGAAATAGTGGAGCCTTTCAATGATGTATTTTCGCAAGAGTCCATGCCCCTTGATTTTCTTCTAGTGTTATTTCTTTATTCGGTTGAACTTCATTACCTAATGGCCCCATTTTTGGTCTTACAAGAGATATAGAGGTGATATTTTACCTATTTTATCTGATATTTAGTATTTCTCCTTCTTGCTTATGAAGGTGGACCAACCATCACTGATATCATTTTTGGACTCTGAATCGAAATTCCAAACATCCAAGTCATCTATCAAAATTTGGTACAAGGTTGGACAATTGGGAGCACGTGGTCCACCCATCCCTAGATAGACGTAATTGATGGTGACTTCTTCATCTATCTCAAACTCTACTGGAATGGCTCCTTTTGGAAGTTGAGGTCCAAACTTCTCAACCCAGGATTTAATAGCATTACATGTATGGGAAAATGTTAGTTTCTTCTTTGTAATGGGAATTCAATCAAATGATCCAAATGAAACCATCATGCAGACCACTACTGGATTTTCTCCGATTTCAAGTTTGATCTTATTTTATTTGTCCAACCAGACAATAAGATCTTTTAGGATGAAACACTTTTCCATTAGGTGACTAATGATTTTGTGAAATTTACTATACTTAAGACGATCGGTCTTACCAACTTTCTCTGGTTCCTTTGGTACTAGAAGCTCAATTATCTTTTGTTTAATAAGTTGATCCATAATCCTAGATACTTCAAAATATGATAATGGTCACTCCTTCTCTTCAAGTTCTTTCAGAGTCACGTGATCTTGCTTTGGGCCTATCCTTTATTAGGTCTAAACTCAAGCTTTGGTTTTGAATTTGAGCTCGACTTTTGGTCTTTGCAGGGATATTAGAGATTATCATAGCTTTTGGACTTGTCTTGACATCTTTATTTATTTTTTTCTTAAGATCTTTATTGTTACGTAGATCACTTGGTAGGCAACTTCCATACCTTGCAATTTGGAGCTCCAGGTCATGAGCACGTGTTGCTAGCTCTTCAAACGAGTACGGTAAATTTGCTTGGAAATTATAGATTAATCTCCAGTGCATGCCTTGTACACATTTGTCAATGGAAGATATTTTGCTGAAGGTTCCTCCAACATTCTATGTACTCTACAACAGGCTCTTCCTTGCCATGTTTCGTTCGAACAAGTTTTGGAATGCTGATAGTTTGTCTAGTGCTAAAGAAGAGTATCAGGAATTCTCGTTTGAGTTGATCCCAACTATCAACTGACCTAGCTGGTAAGTCCGTATACCATTCAATTGTGGCACCTTTGAGAGAACATATGAACTGCTTCACCTTAGTATCATTGTAAGTGTCTGCGTTGTTACAGGAGCAACATGTTGCTTCAGGTTGTACTTTCCATCAAAACACTAGAATTTCGGATGTTGGTAACCAAGTAGCATCTTCATTTTGTCAATTCGACGACTATAAGGCTTAGCATAAACCAATGAAGATTGCGGTGAACTACCATACTAGGCAGTTTGCTATCATACGTTGAAGTTGTTGGACGGATAGAAAGCTAACAAAGAGTTGAGTTGTGTCACGCCACACTTTGAACGACTATTCGATCATACATATCCTACTTCTATTGGCATTCTTGTGCTTCTAAAGCTTTAGCTTTGGAATAACCTTTATTTGCTTGATTGCCTTTAACCAACGGATTTTGTAATTCTAGCTTGTGCATGAATTCAGCAATCTATGCATATTTTTACTCTAGTGACTTTGTTAACTTTTCAATGGCTATAGCCATTTGTCAGCTTCGGTCATTAGAGGCTGATGTCACTTCCATGACCATTAGTCGCTCGAGTGAGTCTTCAAATGAAGTATAGTCTACCTATCTTCACAGAGAAGTGAACTGAGAAGATCCAATACTGATCTGTCTGGAGATGGAACTAGAATGAGAGTTTTTTGTCAAACTCTTGGTCTTTTGTAGCAAAAAAGAGTTCGGCTTCTTGCAAGCAATTTTCATTTACCTTTGTTGGATAACTTCCCCAGTAGTGGGACCAATTGAGTTTTCCCAATTTTTGTTTGCGCTCTGGTCTTAATTTTAGCAAGTGTCTCTTCATAATGAGTCATAGTTTTCTTTGCCTTTTCGCTTGCCATTATTGATACAGTGATTGAAACTTGAAGATTCTGAAATCAAAAGATGGGAGGACTAGAAGGTCTCAAAGAAATTTGCACGACAAATTTTGTGTATTAAAATACAAAATTCGTTACAAATTGTATTTTTGAGAAATTCAAGTGGATGTTAATCTTCTTGTAACTGCAGAATTGCAAAATCCTCTAATTAATTATCTGAATGTTTGAAAATGAGGGGCCACATGGCTTAAATCCTGGACTTCGATGTTTGTTGAAAATCCGATTTGTTAAAAACTTGGCTTGTTCAACACTTGGACTTCAGGGCTTGAATTTTCACTTCAGGATCTTTGACTTAATTTAATTTCATTTGAAGAAGTAGGATACCTATGGAATTTAAGGCAGTTTAGATTTCATATAGTGCAATAAAGAACATATTTAGGGTTCGTTTGGCATGTATTTTACTTTTGCTTTCTATCGAAGAACTTTTAGAGGAAACTACCTTAATTTTTGTTTATAAACTGATTTTTAAAATAGCTTCTTATTTCGAAAGTGATTTTCGGGCAGCCACAATGGACTAGATTACTCTAAAAGTCTTCTAACTAGAAGAAGCTCTTTCACAAAATTTATCAAATGGATCTAAAAGTAGCTTTTGTGTTTTAGAAGCTCCCTTTGGCTTTTTAGCAGTCATGTCAAATGGTCCTTTTATTTAAAAGATACTATCCATTGTTTAGACTCTCACAACCACTTGAAAACTTTAATTTATTTAATTGTTATTCAAGTATAATAAATTCTATCTGTGAAGGATTCAACTTAAGTCTCCCATATGATGTAGGTCTTGGATTTGAATCTTAAGAGATGCTTCAGAAAGCCGTGAGGGGTAGGATGGGCTTAGGCTCTCCCAAAGTGGATAGTACGTACGATATGATAATGATTCCATCGCAAGGTCGGGTCGTTATAGGAAAAGTCGATTGTATTAAGTTCATCATGGTCGGAGTTGAAGAGAATGAATAGTAGAAAGTTCAAAATATGATCGGCTGATAGCTGTTGGACAAAGGACTTAAATGCTATTAAGGACTCAGCCGTTCAACATTTTGAGATGTCGCGGAAGCTTGCTCCAAGGGTCGTCAAAACGGTGTTTTACGGTATCAGTTTCACGTTACATTTCTCTGCCAAACAATCAATCCAAACAGCTACAATCAACAACCAATATATTCACCTCGGTTGTTCCTCAATTTTACCCACAAAGAACAAGAATGATGATGACTTTTAAGCCATAAAGGCACGAGAAAAACAATGGAGGAAACACGAGATGGAGGCTAAAACACAAAAAAAGACACCCGTTTTTTTCTATCTAAGCAAGCTGCTGATTTTTCTCCTTCTAACATACAAATCACACAAAAATGGCTTGGGCAAAGACACCATATATATAGACTAGGTTAGGCTTTAGTTGGACTAATAAAAGAGGGTAAATGGGCCAAAATTCAAAATCATCCAAGAGGTAATATATATAGGCCATGAACAACATTAATTGTTTAAATTACTTCCAACGGCACATGTGGCTTTTGGGTTAAGCCTTTGGACTTGGTTGTTGGTAACAATTTAATCCAGCATTTACATCATAGCTTGAGATTCATTGGGTATCAAAACCTAATAAATCTCCACATTGATACACAATCAATCTGCAAGTAATCAAAACACAAAGTTAATGCTTCCATAATTAAGAAAACCAATAAAATTGGAATCACAGACCTTACCTCGTGTTTCGGACCCGAAACATATCTGCTCCATGTATTCACCAGAGCAAAGGCCAAATAACACCCAAGTAGAAGTATATAGTAACGGTAAACACTCAAGAACAAATAATCATGCGATGAAGATATAACATAGGATAATCCACATATCTTCCCACAAATATAGTTATATAGAACAACAAATTAACACTAAGTTAATCAAGCATAAGGCCAACATATATGCAACAAAAGCATAAATGACCCCATGAAAAGATCTCACAACACTTATCTTATCCCACTCCATGTTGCTTTCACCTCGAGAATATATATATCATCTCATGGCCCACCATGTTCACTAGACTGGTCACTCAACTCATGTCTAACTAGTAAATCTATATAGATCCTAATTCCTTGGGATAATTCTCTATCATCACATTACTTCTCCTAACTTAAGTGGATAATGTGTCTCCACTTAACAGAAGTGATAGAAGTGTCTCTCTCACTCCACATGATCAGGGTCTCTTCACAGATAAATGATTTCACCCTTTAAAAACATCTACACTAGTGATCCAAATGTCACACTCTACATCTCTGGTACAAACCACCAATATACCCCTAGGCATCTATACTTCACATTACCAATAGACATACTCATACTAATTCATCACAAACCCACTATGGAAAATCAACACCTCGGTGACCACAAAGGTTAGAACTCAATTTAAATCAACTCACGCACCACAAGGTTACTCAAACGCCAATGCTAAAAAATCTACAGAAGAATTGGGTGAAGGTGGCACTTACGAAGAGAATAAAAGAAATAGTTGGTTACTTTAGTATCACAAAAAGGAAGAAGATAACCTACATATGGCTACCCCACGTAATCTCACAAACCACATAGGCTCACAAAGATTAAGGAGAAAATGGCAGCATCTCTTTCTTCTCACTGCCATAATCTTTCACACCACTCATAGAGCAAAATGAGTACACCATAGATTTCAACCCTCTATACATGAAAACACATTACACAAAGTAATCATATTGCTCTCAAATTCATGCAAATGCCCATATCAAATATATTAAAATGTAACATATAACCATGCAGTAGAATTAAGCAATCACATACATGCAGAAAGGATTACACACGGATGCACATGTAGTAACTAGGTTTACTCTCAATAAATCTCACTAGAGTTTGCTCGACCTTATAACCACATTCATCTCACATATTTTCTTATCTTTCCTTTTATTATCATTCTTAGGACATCCTATTTTACCATGTCCAAATTTACCACAATTAAAACACATCTTACTTTTTGCACTTGCCTTAGACCTACAATTGCAATCAAAAGTTTTATGAAAAACTTTTTCGTTTTGCCAAAGTGAAAAATCACATTTTTCATTGAAAATCACATCTCAAAACGTGTTATTATTTTTACCAAAAATGCACAAAATACAAAATGCAACGAACGACGACTACAAGCAAAGTACAGACACAATTCATATAGAATGGTCGAGCAAAAAAGTTTTCTAAGGTTGCATGCAATTCTAATAATGAAATAAATAATTGGCGACAAATTCACAAATAATTCAATGCAAATAATTAACAAAAAAAATCCCATGTCTAGCAAAGGCAGTAGTTACTCCTTCACAGTAACACAAACTTAACGTCATCTCACAGGATAACTTCTAATGTGAAAAATAGATGGCTATACTATACAATAGTCTTAACTGCAATAACAAAAAGAAGGAACACGATACAAAGTAGACCACATCTGAAGATCTGTAAATATCGAAATATGCAAATTTATGACTTTAGGACCACCATTATTCGCCCTAAAGTCTTCAACAATTGCAGGAATCAATTAACCACGATCGAATCCCGAAAATGCGAAGAACACAAACATTCAAACTTCGATGTATACCTTGAAATAGAAAACTAACAACACCACAATGTCAAAAAAATGTCAGCAATAAAGTGCCTGAAGAGAACTCCGTCGGAAGACGCAACACGCGCTTGTCGGTGTTCTACGCATAGTCTCACGTGCCTCTGCCATGTGCCGCTGTAGATCTCACGTGCTAACCACCCAGGAGCGCCTCCACTTGCATGTTATACCGATGGTCTCCATTTTGCTAAACTCCTTTTGGATCGGTTGGAAATCACAAAAACAGTCTCGAATTTTGGGCAGTTTTCTGGACAGATTTATGATCTGTTTTCTACTTCGTTTCAGCTAGTTTTTAGGTCATTTTTTTGTTAGTTTTTCAAGCCAAATCCACCACGTTGAAGCTCTAATACCAATTGTCCAAAAGCTTTCTCCAAGGGTTGTCAAAATAGTGTTTTTTGGCTCAATTTCACATTACCTTTCTCTACCAAATAACCAATCCAAACGGCTCCAACCCACAACCAATATATTCACCTCGATTGCTCATCAGTCTCACCCACAAAGGTTAAGATAATGGTAATGATTTGTAAGTTACAAAGCCACAAGAAAGCAATGGAAAAAACACGATATGGAGGCTAAAACACAAAGAAAGTCACGCGTTTGTTTCTCTCCAAGCAAGCTTCCGATTTTTCTCCTTCTAACACACAAATCACACTAGGGAAAAGACACCATATATATAGGCTAGGTTAGGCTTTAGTAGGACTAATAAAAGAGGATACATGGGCTAAGATTCAAAGCAATCCAAAAGGTAATATATATGGACCATCAGCAAAATTAATTGTTTAAGTTACTTCCAATGGCCCACGTTTTTAGGTTGAGCATTTGGATTTGGTTGTTAGTAACAATTTAATCCAATGTTTATATCATAGCTCGAGATTCATTGGATATCAAAACCCAACATGAGAAACTTTTGTTGGAAAAAAAATTTAAAATGAAATGATTGTAAATGAAGAATTGTAACAACAAGCTTTTGGTTTCAAATTTCAATTCACTAGTTAATTTTGCATTGAATTGGTGGTTACAAAGCTTTGATGGCTATTGTAACTTATTTCTCTAATGGCTATTGCAACATTTTGATTTTAATACAAAATTAACAAGAATTGAAACCCCCCCTCCCATCCTAGTAATATGTAAGGAGGTGTTCTCCTCCTTATTTATAACACCAAAAGCTTCGAGAGCTTTCTCATCCCTCTAATTTTCTCTCCTCTAGCTTCCTTTAAAGAGTTTTCTTTCTTTAGTTTAGATAATTATTAGTTAGCTCGGTGATAGAATTGTGACCATTCTTAGTTCGCCTAAAGTAGTAACGATGTGTGAGTTAGCTACTTTCAAACATTGTATCTTGGAAGATAGATGACATCAATCTTCTTGCACTACAATGTGGGGATAAATCTGTTTTAAGGAAACTGCGTGCAACGTATGCATCGGTTCCTTTCAATACTGCTACTACATCAACAACAAAATTCCCTCTCTTTTATCGTTACTCTATTTATTGTAACATCCATTTTCATTATTTTATAATTCCAATAGTATTCCTAAATTCATTTTGTATGTTCCTTACATCTTTTGGATCATGCATATCATGCTTCTGTTGGCATTCTTCGGCTTAGTATTGATAAATATTGTGTTTTTAGCTCAAGAGATATTTAGTTATATAGATGAAAATGCCAAAGAGGAAATGTGACTTTAAAGGCATATGATCGTGTGACGTGGGAAACTGAGAAATTTTGGTTTTAATGCTAAATGGATTAGCTAGATTTGAAACTTTGCTAGTTATAGTTAATGAGGAGCAAACATGTATTTCAAGTTCGGCAATTTTTGTTATTATGGTCGAGTGGTTATCGAGAATTGATGGGGTTGTCTCAAAAAAGGCTGTCACCATCCCCAAGGGCTATGTTCAAACATTTCTGCGTTTGCAGATGATATCATTATATTTACATATGGGAAGAACAATTATTGAGTGTTGTTCTCAAGCTTCTTCTGTTGGAAAAAATAAATGGATAGAATGGCTGACTTTGGCATAAATTTTGTGTGGGACCCATTTGTTTATTTTGAAAGATCGAGATTGATTTATGTTCTCCTCCGTAAGAACATCAAAATAATATATTTACCTGCAAAAAATGATGTTCGGGTGAATAAGAAGTTGGAGTTCAATGTAATGAATTGGAAGATGTTTTGTGTTGGAGAGAAATTAGTTTAAAGTTATTCTACATAGGAAAATAGATAAAGGCAATGACCACTTTAAATATGATTACACTTTAGAAGGGTGTAATCATGTGTAATATAAAGGCTCTCTCCATGTGCGTGCACAAGGGGGTCTAAATCATGGATTGAAATAGGCTACAGACCTTAAGCTTGTGTATTGACGCGACCTACATACACGAATGTCGGACCGAATGGACCAAAATTGGCCTTTAAGAAGGTCCACTTTTTGTCTTTATTTTATTATTTTCCAAATAAAAAAGCCTTTCAAATTCGTTTACTCTTGAAACTCATGTGATTATGTCCGTGTTAATGGAAAGATTAACAATCGGGTTTATAGTGGTTAATGGCATAACTCATTGGCTGTTAATTGTAGATTATAGAAACGAAAAAAAATTCGTTTCTCTACATAAAATTTTATCTCCTATCTGCATACATATTTTTCACTTTCTATTAAGGTCTTGGTGATGATAGTGTTCATATTCTAAGTTAGTTCGCCAAAGTAGCATATGCAGTGCTCAAACTCTACTAGTTTTCCACTGTATTTTGGGAAACAAACACTCGATCTAAACCTCAAGCACCTGCGGTGAGGATGACGATTCTGTTTTAAGAAAATTGTGTTCACATGGGTCTCGGTTTCAAAGTTCATTAGCTCTTTTGTTATTACCTACAATTTTAGATTACTTATTCTTTTTTTATGTAATTAATAAAATTATTTAATCTTTAATATTTTGGTAAACAAACTTAAAAGAGATTCATAATAGACTAGTTCATTTTGGTTTTATTGAGAACTAATATTCGTTTGATTTTCAGAAATGACAACCAAACCAATCAATATTGATGTGGCTTTGAAAACCTGACTATGGGATCTACTGTAGCTCAGAGCCAAGTTTTGTTGTGACTCAGAAGCCAAGTTCTACTATGGCTAAATTACCAAGCTATGCTATGAGCTAGACTGTGGCTTAACCAACTGGTCATGCCGTTAGTGTTTGGTTAATCATGGAGAAAAATCGAAGAAATTCAATGGCTTGAATTTCAAAAGGTGGCAATAGAAAATATTGTTTTACTTGACCACCTTGAATCTGACAAGGTTATTGACTGAAATTGCTCCGAAAATCAAAGGACGGTGAGAAAGATATTCAAGCTACCTGCGCACTTGATGCATGAAAACATTCGGATTTTTTGTGTCAAAACTACATCATGAACAACTTAGTAGACTCGCTATACAACGTGTATAGTATTATAAAAACTACTAAGAAGTTGTGGGAGTCATTAGATCGAAAATATAAGACTGAGGATGCCGGGGCCAAGAAATTCATTATTGGCCGATTCTTGGACTATAAGATGGTGGACTCCAAAATAATAATCAGTCAAGTGCAAAAATTCCAAGTGATTCTTCATGAGATTCATGTTGAAGTGATGATTTTGGGTGAAACTTTCCAAGTAGCTGCAATTATTAAAAAATTGTCCCCCGCATGGAAAGATTTTAAGAATTATCTTAAACACAAGCGAAAGAAAATAAATGTTGGAGAACTGATTGTTAGACTTCGAATTGAAGAAGACAACAGAAGTTCAGAAAAAAAGGGGTTCAATCCCAATGTGGCTAAAGCCAATATTGTTGAGCATGGTTAAAGTTCTAAGACCTTCAAGAACAAGTCTGGGATATCTGGTGGCAATGATTCTAAGCTAGGACTGAAAGGGGACATTTCTAAGAAGAAATTTCAAGAAAAATGTTTCAATTATGACAAAGTAGGCCACAAGTCTTTGGAGTGTAGATTGCCATAGAAGAATAATAAGAACAAGCAAATACGGTTGACTACATGGCACATAATGTGTCAGAGATGAATCTCACAGCCATCATTTCTAAAGTGAATATGGTGGGTTCTAACCCAAAAGAGTAGTAGATTGACACCGGTGCTACAAGGTATGTGTACTCTGATAAAGAGTTGTTTGCTGTATTTAAAGCCATTGAGAATGGAGAGAAGTTGTTTAGTGAAAATTTAGCAAATTCTGAGATCAAGGGTCAAAGAAAGGTGGTTTTGAAGATGACTTTGGGGAAAGAGCTGACTCTTAAAATGTTTTGTATGTACCGAAATCCGTAAGAACCTAGTGTTTGGGACGCTTTTGAATAAGTATGGTTTCCGTATTGTATTTGAGTCGACAAAGCTATTTTATCAAAAAGTGGAATGTTTGTCGGAAAATATTATGTTTCCGAAGGTATGTTTAAACTGAATGTAATGGTTGTGAAGTCGAAAATTAATAAAGTTAATTCTTCTGCTTACTTGATTGAGTCTTTCAATTTGTGGCATGGTAGATTATGACATGTTAATTATAATACATTGCGTAAATTAATTAATTTGAATTGTATACTCGCGTTTCATATTGATTCTAAATACAAATGGGAAACTTATATTGAGCCAAAATTGACAGGATCCTCATTTATATCAATTGAACGAAAAATAGAACCACTTGATTTAATTCACAGCGGTGTATGCGATTTAAAATTTGTACAAATAAGAGGTGGCAACAAGTACTTCATTACTTTTGTCGACGATAGCACAAAATACTGCTATGTGTATTTGCTTAAAAGTAAGGATGAAGCTATAGAGAAATTTATTCTCTATAAAAATGAAGTTGAAAATCAATTTAATAAGAAAATTAAGGTATTGCAAAGTGATCAAGGTGGTGAGTATGAAATACCATTTGCTGAATTCTGTGCACAACATGAAATCATACATGAAACCATAGCACCTTATTCTCCGCAACAAAATGGTGTTGCTGAAAGGAAAAATCGTACCTTAAAAGAAATTATGAATGCAATGTTAGTAAGTTTTGGATTATCTCAGAACATGTGGGAAGAAGTCGTGTTATCAGCAAATTACCTTTTAAATAAGGTGTCCCAAAAAAAATGAAAAAGACCCCTTATAAGTTGTGGAAAGGAAGAAAGTTTTCATATAAATACTTACGAGTGTGGGGGTATCTTTCTAAAGTGGCTATTCCAACACCAAAGAAGGTAAAGATAGATCCGAAAACTATAGATTACATCTTCATAGGCTATGCACATATTAGTATTGATTATCGATTTCTTGTGCATGAATCTAAAATCTCAGACGTACACAAAAACACGATAATGGAATCGAGAAATGATCCAAATATGTAATCTATAGTTGGTATAAATCCAAAGAGGAATACGATAATTTGAACATGATAGATCCAAAGAGGAAGCAAGCTCTTTTAAATGGACACATGCGACTATGGTTGAAAATAGTCAGGACCAAGAATTAAGAAAGAATGGTCGAGGTTGAACCAAGACGTAGCAAAGGGGAAATGACAGAAAATCTTATGGTCTTGATTTTCTGACTTATATGCTAGAAAGTGAACCTCGAAACTTTCAAGAAGTTGTGAACTCTTCAAAGGACCTCAGTGAAAAAAGGCCATTAAAAGTGAAATAGATTCCGTTTTGCAATATCATACATGAGAGCTAGTGGATCTTCCTCCGAAAAGTAAACCACTAGGCTATAAGTGGATTTTCTAAAGGAAAATAAAATCAGATGGAACAATCGAAAAGTATAAGGCCGGATTAGTAATAAAAGGTTACAGACCACGGGAATGCCTTAATTACTTTGATATATATTTTTCAGTGACGAGAATAGCATCTATTAGGATGATACTTGCAATGCCGCTCTATGAAATCTTGAAGAATATCAAATTGATGTCAAAACTACTTTTCTAAATGGAAATTTAGAGGAAGAAATCTACATGGAACAAACTGAGTGTTTTTCATTATCAGGGCAGGAAAAGAAAGTCTGTAAATTGGTGAAGTCATTGTATGGCTTGAAACAAGCTCCAAAACAGTGGCACGAAAAATTTGACAATGTTATGATGGAATGTGGATTTAAGATTAAAGAATGTGACAAATGTGTCTACGTTAAAAATACTGAAAATGGTTATGTCATTTTATATCTTTTGTTGACGACATGCTTATGATAACAACGATAAGATGATTAAATCTACTAAAAATATGTTAAATTCAAGGTTTGACATGAAAGATACAGGTTTAGCTGATGTGATTTTTGGAGTTAAAATTAGCAGAACATTAGATTGACTATTTCTAAGCCAACTTATGTGGACAAAATTCTAAAAAAGTTCAACAGTGATGATACTAGAATGGCTAGAACACCGATAGATACGAATCAGCATTTATCTAAAAACAAATGTGAGAGTGTCTCTCAAGTAGAATACTCTAGAATTATTGGAAGTCTGATATACTTGATGAGTTGTACAAGACCAGACACAGCATATACAGTTAGTAAACTGAGTAGATACATGAATAATCCAAGAGCTGACCACTGAAAATGAATAGTAAGAGTACTTAAAGCATACTCGAAACTTTTGACTGCACTATATGATAAGTGCTTTTTATACACTTATTTAGACCATAAAACATAGATAATTGTTGCAAAATATATTGGAATATGCCTTAATTTTGTATAAATTATGTTTTGTAGGATAACATTGATGAACATTGTGGAATTTAGGAAAAATTAGTGAAAAACAACTAATATGGAAGAAAATCAAAGTTCAGGGATTAAAGTGCAAATAGACAAAAGATTATCAGGAAAAAGAAACGAAGATGTGAAAGAGTCAAAAACCAATTGAGTGAAGGAATGAAGTGTTCGGAGAAAAAGAAGCAAGAAAAGTGGTCAAACAACGAGAAAACGAAGTTTAGGGACTAAAACGCAACATTTGTATTTTAAGCTAAATTATGTGGTCGCATAGTGTAAATACCATGTGGTCGCATGGTCAATTACAGAAAATTTCAGGAATGAATTTTGTTGAACTATGCAGTCACATAGTATGTTTCCGAAGAAAAAATTCTGGTTTCCTTATTGAATAAAACTGTTATGGAAACGAAACTCGGGACGTCTTTTAAAGACCTAGGGCCTTCCAGAACTGGGCACCACGCATTAGAATACATTCTAGGAGCTTTCAAGAGCATAGAAGGAGGCAAGAACACGAAGATTGATTCCAAACTTGAAGATTCAATTCAAGCATTATTTTGATGATGTTGATTCTTCAATATTTCTTTCATTTTCTTATTCATAACATGTTAGGCTAGTTTTCTTTGTATTAGGAGAATGATAAACCACATAATATGAGTTTTAATCTTTAGTTTTATATATTTGACATTAAAAACACGTTTTTGAATATTGAATGATTTATATGATTTTCTTTTCTCCACAATTATTGTGCTGTAGTTGTGTAAATTTGGTGTCATATTTTATGTATTTGAAAGAAAGAAAATAAGTTCGACATATATAAATTGTCATAGGGTCCGATAGGGGGATAGAATATACCACTATACTCTATGTGAATTTTTAAGTGTTCATAAAAATTTATGCACTTTTATATGTTCACATCCATCATAGAAATATAATTGGGTTATATATAAAAGTAGGTTTCACATTACTCGAAAGACATTATTAAATAAAATATGAACATTGATTCGTCAAAATTCAGTCATGTTGTCAATGTGTAAAATTAAGGTTAAAATTGATTATTATATGGGAATTTGGGATCCTAGTACGTTTGTCATTTATTAAACACATTAATTTGCATTTAGAATAATTTACATTTAGTTTAGTTAATTTACTTATAATCGGATAAGTAGCTTATTTTAGTTATAATTTTGTCACAAACCCACCGTACACATTATTCTTGTTTCGGTTAAGGTCGCGATAATTAAAATTGAACTAATCAATCTCCGTGGAACGATTCTTGGACATCCACTTTGTTACTTATTAACGAACTGTACACTTGCGGTGATTTTAATTCGAAATATATTTTTGTGAACACTATACCAGATATCCAATGGTCATTGAAGAATATAGTGATGCAAATTGGATATCTTATATAAAAGACTCCAAATCCACTAGTAGATTTGTGTTAACATTAGGAGGTGCAGTTATATCCTGGAAATCCTCTAAACAAACAGTTATTGTTAGATCTACCATAAAATCTGAATTTATAGCTCTAGATAAATGTGGGGAAGAGGCTGAGTGATTACGCAACTTTTTAGAGGATATTCCAAGATGGTCGAATCCTATGCCAGCAATTTGCATACATTGTGATAATCAATCAGCAATTGGAAGGGTACAAAATAATATGTACAATGGTAAGTCTAGACATATATATCGTAGACACAATAGCATAAGGCAATTACTTTCAACTGGAGTTATCTCTGTTGATTATGTAAGGTCAAAGGATAATATTGTGGATCCGCTAACCCAATGGTTAAATAGAGAGATAGTTGAAAAATTATCGAAAGGAATAGGACATAAGCCCTTGAACGGATAAGTTAATACAAAGGAAACTCATCCTAGTTGACTGGAGATACCAAAATTTAGGTTCGAAAGGACAACCTAATTGTAAAGATTTAATTAAATCACTGTGGAAATATTACGTCATGCCCATTCATATGATGCAACTGTGATGCTCGTAAGGCTGAAGTACAAGCAATAAGCTTTTAATGATTTTTATGCATCGAAAATCGAGCGAAGTAATGTGGATTACTTGCAATAAGAAATCACCAATACGAGAGAGAAGTTGGGCCGCTTCTAAGAGAATTGTGTGGGGTCAATTCTTAGGAACTCTCGCAGAGCTAGGCATATGTTCCTGGCCAAAAACGAACATAACAATGAGAACTAAATTATGTTAAGAAGAATCATGTGTAGAGTATATCATCTTTTACGTAAAAGGCAGAATAGTTCAAGGATATCGTGTCTACTGGTCAGCTAGTAAAGTAAATATACTTTCACAAGAGAATGTTCAAAGGATAATATCTATCTATCCTATACAGGTTTCAACCGTTGAACTATATCACCAAGTCTTTATGCCTTTCGTTTCTATATCTCTCTTAATTTTCATTCACGTGGAGGATTGTTAGAAAAAATAAATAAATTGAAGGGCTGACTTTGGCATAAATTTTAAGTGGAACCTATTTGTTTATTTTGGAAGATCGTGATTGATTTGTGTTCTTCTCCATGAAAATATCAAAATCATATATTTACTTGCCAAAAATGATGTTCGGATGAATAAAAAATTTGAGTTTAAAGTGATGAATTGAAAGAGGTTTTGCGTTGGAGAGAAATTTGTTTAAAATTATCCTACATAGGAAAATAGATAAATGCGTAGTATATGGACTCTCTCCACGTTCGTGCACAAATGGGGTGATATGATTACACTTTAGAAATGTGTAATCATGTGTAGTATATGGACTCTCTCCACGTGTGTGCACAGAGGGGGTGCAAATTACGAACCGAAATAGGTTTCAGACCTTGAACTTGTGTGCGGGCGCGACCTGTGTACATGAATGTCGGACCGAATGGACCAAAAATTGACCATTAAGAAGGTCCACATTTTGCCTTTATTTTATTATTTTTCCAAATAAAAAAACCTGTCAAATTCTTTTTACACCTGAAACTCATTTGATTATGTATGTGTTAATGGAAAGATTAACTGTTGTGTTAATGGTGGTTAATGACATAACTCATTAGCTGTTGGTTCTTTATTACAGCCTATTTATTTAGTCATCTTCCTCCCTTACAGAAACCAAAAAAAAATTAGATTCTCTACATAAAAGTTTATCTCCTATTTGCATACATAGTTTTCACTTTTTGTCAAGGTTTTGGTAGTGATAGTATTCAGATATTAAGTCAGTTCGTCGGAATAGCATCTACAGTGCTCAAACTCTACTGATTTTTCGTTGTAGTTTAGGAAACAAACGCATAGACTAAACCTCAAGCACCTATGGTGAGGGGGCGAATCTATTTTAAGGAAACTGTGTTCACACATGCCTCAGTTTCAAAGTTCATTAGCTCTTTTGTTATTTCCTACAATTTAGATTACTTGTTCTGTTTTTTGTGTAATTAATAAAATTATTTAATTTGTATTATTTTGGCAAACATCTTCACCAATATGAAATGGCATCTGGACGATTAGTAAACAGCCAAAAGTTGTTTTATCATGGGAAAAAAGTTTTAAGAAGATGTAGAGACTAGTTTTATAAATAAACGGTTGCCCATTACATATTTTGGGATTCACTTCCTTTGTTTAAGGGTATAAGAGAGATCCATCTTAATCAGTGTTATGAAAAGCACACTTAGGCTGCGCCTAAGCGCTAGTAAAGTCCTTTGCCTTGACAGTACGCGCAAATTAAGCGATGAGCTGCTAAGTTAACCGCTTAATGTACACCTAGAAGCACTTTATTAAATTTTTTTATTTTTTACCATTTTTAAAAAAATCTTTTTATTTGATTTTAGTTTATTAATTTTTTTATTTCTTTTAATTTTTTCCCTTTTTAAAAATTTTTTTATTTGGCTTTAGTTTTGAATTTTTGAATGATTTTATCTATACAAAAGTCAAAAATGACTTTACTCGATAAAAAATTAAATAAGATTTAAGCAAAAGTACTATCTATATTATATAATTATGATTTTGAGACTTATTGTTTTGTTGGAGACTTCGAAAGTATATATGAAGTTCTTATAATTCTATCAAGTATGATTTGTTTAGATGAAAGTTGAAACTATGAAAAATAATCTAACTTTTGTATTTCGAAAACATGAAAAATGTATAATTGACTAATTATAGGAATTATTAAGACCTTGTTTGGTCATCATTATTTCTAAAATATATTTTCCTCTGTTTTAACACTATCCTTCCCAAGCTTCGATAACGAAGCTATATCAAGTATCACGCATCCTTCCCAAGCTTCGATAATGAAGCTATATCAAGTATCATGCTTTGGTTCTGATGATGAGTCCCCTCTCTCAAAATGGACAATGGAAAAGGTAGTTGCTGGAGGCCAAGTCTTTGTTCTTGCTTTGATGACTTTTTCTCTCTCTTCTGCTCTGCGTTATGTGGCTGATAGCATATTAGGCTGTATTTTATTGCATATTGTTAGCTGCTTGATTACTCTAGGAACTAGCTTTTGTGTCGCCCCTTCTAACTTATTTGGAAAGTGAAATTCCAAATAATACAAATGGATTTGTTTCTTCTCGTCTTTCAGCATAATAGGACGAACGTTTAAGGTGTGTTTGATTGACCTTATTTTTCATAAAAAATGTCATTTTTCCACATAAGTTCCCACTTTTGATTTTTGGGGTGTACGATTGACATTTCTTTCCATAAAAAATATTTTCCAAAAGTTGTTCACGTAATAATATTTTCCTCAAAAATAAGGAAAACATTTTATTTAGGGAATATGGAGGGGTATGTTTTTAGAATAATGTTATTCATGATGAAAACTTTTTGTAGTCGCCATACGCGACATACATATGTTAACTTATTATTTGATACTACATTGTCATGTGTGCTACTACATAGGGCGATTACTGATAATTTTCACTAGTATGACTTTTTTTAGGTTGAAAATTAAATCAATCAAACACATTTAGTTAATAATTTACATGCAATTGTCTAGAACATATTCTCTTTTCATGCGAATTTCATGCTTGCAATCTAACACACCCTTAATTACAATAATTCAAAGTATCCAAATTTTTTTGTAATGGCTCATGCTCCCAAGTTTGGTTTTCCAAAAATTCTTTTTCTTCCTTCTACCTCTGGAGGTAATGCTAGCATGTCTTCCTTCCTTTTGTTATAATTTTCCAATCAATAGACGAGGTAGGGTCAATGTTAAACCCCTCACCTAGTCACAGATAGAGTAGAGTCGAAGAGTGCAATTGAGTAGAGTAAGCAACACTTAGGGTATAGGTTTCAAGATTTATCCATTTTACAAGGGCTTGGAATGGTAGAAGTGCAAGTGTCATGGTAAATTCTTAAAAATTTATTATATGAAAGTGACACAGCAATTTCGAGTTTCTCTATCTTCTTTTATATATATATATATATATTTTCTAAACAGGTTAATGAACAAAATAGACAATGTTATTGATTTGAACATCTCAAGTTGGGAAAGTATCTTTCATCGTGGCACGCCTAAACTGGACCATACTATTGGTTCGAGGTAGGGGTTCGGGTTGCAAGTATCAAATATTATAATAATTATGGGACAGATCGATATGGAGAAGGGGAACATAGTTATGTCCCAACTTGTTCAAATCTTATTTTTATTTTTATGTATTAAATTCAAATTCATAATTTAAAGTAAAAATAATATTGAAAATACAAATAATGAGGAAATTTTCCGGTCCAGTTGCCATTTGCAATCCCTAATTTTGAGTTTCTTAATTTTTTAAGGGTAATATTTGGATATTGATAAAATATAAAAAATTTCTAAAAAGGAAAATTGCTATTTTTCATTCTATATATGTTAAGAAGTGTAAAACATAAGGCCAAAATCCTCTCCCCCGATGGCGATGACAACAACGATGTTGGCATCACCCATTCGAGTGACGGTACAGTTCATATCTCCTTCACTCTTTCACTCATAGATACTTGAACATTCAAGTATATATCTTCAAAAATTTAAAGGGTAAAACGTTATTGAGTGTGAACTGTGATTATTATATACTCAATCTAGACTTTTATAAATTTTTTGAAATTTATAAAATCTAAATGTATTCGATCAAGACTTTTCAATACTTCATAACAGTCTTGAATATTCAATATTAACTTTTTATAGACTTTTTAGAAGTCTTAAATTGTCACGAGATACTCAGATTTTTTATTATTTATATAAAATCCATCGTGTACTAGCTTTTAAGTAGAAAGTACACTTAGTATAGATACAAAATTTCATAAAAATCTCTCATTCATTCCAAAATCTTGAAAAAATTTCACAAAAAATTATCTTTTCATCAATAATATTTATCACTTTCTTTAATAATTCTCTCCCTCTCTTTAATTCTTTGAACCATAGAGCCATGATACAGAAAGCCAATATTTTTCTCTATTCAACTGTAATTATTATCACTCTTCTTTTTTATCTCTCTTCTTTTTTATCTTTTACTCCTGTCTATGAAAAAACGATTTGCAAATAAAAATTCTTATAGGACTTTTTACCCTTTTCTTTTTCATGTTTTTCTCCGATCTTTCTAAAAAGAGATGAGTTTTTAATGAAAATTTTATAAAAAAATAGAATTATAATTACATTTTTATGTGTTGATTGCTTGTTTATATATATATATGATCCACAGCATAATAATAAAATCATCTTTTTTCATTTACAAGAAAAACAAGAAAAATATTATACATCATGTATGTATGTATGTATGTATGTATGTATGTATAATGTTTTTCTTGTTTTTCTTGTAAATGAAAAAAGATGATTTTATTATTATGCTGTGGATCATTTGGTCATGCAAGTAGCGGTTCGGAATAATGTGCAATAAGTTTTATGCAAGATTTTTTTTTCCTAAAATGAAAGTTTGTAAAAATCAAATGAATTCTATAAAGTCTAAATAAAACTCTATGAAGATTTTCATTGATCCTTTAAAAAGTCTAAAAAATCAATAAAAGTTCATTGAACTCTACAAAAGTAATTTAATTAAAAAATCTTTAAAAATTCAAATTGATCAAACCCCCACATTTTAAATGATATAATTATATCACTTGACTTCATTTTAGGAAACATTGAACTTCATTTATTTCAAATTTTACCCATTGGCCACATGCCATTAAGAGTGAACACGATTAATTTATAAAATTTTTGAACTAAAATCAAACCATTTTAAAAGATTTGAAAAAAATAAAAATAAATAAAAAAATTAACCCATATCGAATCCTTAAATTTTTCAAATCAAAACCAAACCAAACCCTTTTTTTGAGTTTTGGTTCAATTCAAACACTGTTTTAGCTACATAAATATACATCTTCAAAATAAATGAAAAAATAAAAGAAATATATTGATATGAAACCTTAATATAATACTTAAATTGAGACTTTCATTACATACATGTCAAAATAATAATATACATGTCTCCCTTAAACCAATAAATTAATCTAAAGTTCAAACATTAATGGAAACTTACAGTCACGGTACCAAACATTTCACTTCTATGCAAACTTTGCCCAAATCTTTCATTTGTGCCACCAGAGCTATCGAACCTTTAAAAAAATTGCAGCTCAAGTCTAAAGTAATAGAAATTGTTACTTTCTCTGTTAGTTGACCAAATATCAAAGGTCTAACCAATGTTGGTTAACTTTTAAAAGGCAAAATAGTAATTTTACATTATTTTCATATAAAAAAACTAAAATAAAATAATTAAATCAAAAACCAAAGAAACCCTATTATCTTCTCCACCCACCCCACCCCACCCCACCCAACCCAAAACCAAAACCCCCAAAATGTCGGCACCACCACACCAACACAACTCCGTTGCCACCTCTCCAAACTCCGGCAAAAGGCGAAGAACATCTTTCTCGCACTTATACCTATGTAAACTTGATCTAAATTCTATCTTAAGTTCAATTATGGAGAGTATGGCACTGTATTCTCCATCCACCACGGCCGACTTCTGCCGTCGGTCCTTTCCCTACCTTCGCTACTGTCCTTCAACCACCAATCTCTTTCCTATCTCCTCCATCAAGAGCCATGTTACTACACTCTCCGTTACCTACAAATTCAATCTCTTTAATCCCATAAAATTCTTGATTCAAAATCCCCATAAATTCATTCCCGCAGTTTCGCATCTGTCGAAAATACGCTAGTAGCCATTGATTCAAAATCCCCCACCACAAGGCTCAAAAATCATTCCTTTAATCCTCTCCCTTTCCATAGGTCTTATAGTTCGATTTTTATCCCTAAACCCCCTAAAGTCTCCCCCGCAAGCATGACAATTGCTCTCCATTTTCCTCTCTACCATCGCAAGCCTTGTTCTTAGCTCGGTCCATGTGGGCGCCTAGGCGTTTTTTTTGCCTTAAGACTTCAATTGTGACCAAAACCCTCACCTTTTCTACTACCTTCAGTTCCTTCACCAATGAGGTCATCTGGTCGATTGTAATCTCGTTCTTCTACACCGAAGTTTGGAGAGAAGGAGCCGGAGTGGTGTTGGTGTGGTGGTGCTGACATTTTGGGGGTTTTGGTTTTGTTTGGGGTGGGGTGGGGTGGGGTAGGTTGGGTGGAGAAGTTAATAGGTTTTTTTTTTTGGGTTTTTGATTTAATTATTTTATTTTAGTTTTTTATATTAAAAAATGTAAAGTTATCCTTTTGCTCTTTAAAAATTAATCAACATTAGTCAAACATTTGATATTTGGTCAACAAATAGAGAAAATAACACTTTCTGTCAATTTGAATTGAAAGCTGCTATTTTTTTAAATGTTTGGTATCTTTGGTGGCACAAATGAAAGATTTGGACAAAGTTTGCATAAATGTGAAATGTTTAGTACCATGGTTGCAATTTTCCCTAAATTTAAATTTGCAAATTCTTTATTTCTTAAACAGATATTTAAATCATTATTTACCTAACCCAAATAGAAGTGGACCAATAAATAAATTTTTTAAAGTATCAATTGTCTAGTAAATAATATATTTTAAGTAAGACAAATATTTTTTTTAAATTGGATGAACGGCTTGATTTGGTCTCAAGCAATTTTTAACTATCAAAATTTAAACCGAATTATTTTCAAACGGTTTGATTCGATTTGCAACCGAAACATTAACAGTTCCAACCACATCAACGGTTCAAAAACAGTGGTTTTCAATTTGGCCAGATAGATTGACGGTTTTTGTTCACCCCTACGATCGCTCAAATTAATGATAATTAATTTCTATGCCACAAATAATCTTTCATATAATTGATGCTTGACATACAAACTTATTTCAATGTAAAGCAATAAATGTTTAAAAAAAAATACGTCTTTTAATCTAAATATATTGCCATATTTCTCATTTTATCATTTTCGTTTCTAGAGGTTAACATAACGATTACGTAAAAGATCAATAATGATATGACTGCTAACTAAGCAATTTCCTTCAGTTTGATGGATAATAGGTGACAAAATGTGACAGGTGAAATTTTGAACTAAATTGAAACTCAATGCTTTCAATTTAAAGTTAAGTGACCAAAATGAAATTTCAGTGACCGCGGAAGAAAATTACCAACCTTACAACAACCAAGGCTATGTAATTTTTAGACATCAAGCTCAATTAGGTGTTGTCTCATTTCCCACCAATTTTCTTTTTCTCCATGTAAATTTCCTCAACATAAAATATTATAACCAAAATCCCCAAAACCCTCCCCCTATGGTGAAATTAGCTCTTCGACTATGGTACGATTCAAATATATGTCCACAAACATGCATGTAGACGTAGATTTGTACTAATTTTCAAAGGTAAATAGAAATTATAACGAATTAAGTAATAATTGGAGGTTTCCTAAACAAATTAAGGATACCCAAATGTAGTAAATTTTGTGAATTGGCTCTATGAACAAGGTATTTCTTCGTAGAATGCACTACTTGCTTATAAGTAAAACTTTTGTAATTGAAACTTTTATGCTTAGCCAAAACATGCATGAATTTTCTTTTGTCCCATGTATTATATCTAATAAAAGTTGGTAATACTTTAACCCCTATTTTGGGCTGCATTTTTGAATTTTTTTTTCTTATTTTCAACCAAATTCTATTGTAGCTCCAGCTTCCAACAACCAACACCAATTGCTAAGCAACAAACTCCAACACAACTTAGCTTCCAGATGATTACACAGCTCACGTTCTACACAATAACAATGTTAACTAATTTTGTATAGATTGTATAGATACAAGTTTGTTAGATAGTTAGTTAGCTAAAGCTCCCTTGTATTTATAAAAATGAATTGTACCATTTCTTTTCGATCAATACAGAAGATTGACTTTTCTCTTCATTTTCGATTATTCTTCCATCTTCAATATGGTACCGAGCAGGTTTCATCCTGCGAATTCCTAAATTGATCCTTGATTCAATTATCAATCAAGTATATGGTAGGAATTCCAACACAATATACTCATAATCAAACATCAGCAATGAGTAGTTCCGCAATTTTTGATGGATCTAATCCATACTTCTTACATCATTCAGATAGTCCCGGTTTGGTACTTGTTTCACAGCCTTTGACAGGGGATAATTATGCATCATAGAGTCGTGCTATGGCCATTACTCTATCTGTGAAAAACAAATTAGGCTTTGTTGATGGATCTATTGCCAAACCAGAAATCTCTGAGGACATATTCGGATCATGGATCCAAAATAATAACATGGTGATTTCCTGGATCCTCAATTCGGTATCAAAGGAGATATCAGCCAGTGTGATGTATTCAGAGTCTGCTAGTAATAACTGGATGGACCTTAAGGAAAGATATCAGCAAAGGAACGGTCCACACATCTTTCACTTAAGACAGGAACTTGATGCAGGGACAATCATCAGTTATCACATATTTTACCAAACTGAAAACCATTTGGGAGGAACTTGGTAACTATAGGCATTCATGTTCTTGTGGTTGATGCATGTGTGGAGGAAATAAGTTGATTGTTGAACATTATCAAATGGAGTATGTGATATCTTTCTTAATGGGATTACATGAGTCATTTGCTCAAATAAGGGGCCAGCTCTTGTTAATGGATCCAATTCTTCCAATAAACAAAGTTTTTGCATTAGTAACATAAGAGGAAAATCAAAGGAAGGTTAATGTGGGTGTTGATCCTTCTGGCATCAATGAATCTATGACATTTTATGCTGAGAATGAAATTAAGAGGCCAAATTCTAAACAATCATTCAATAGAATTCAGAAGAAAGAGCAGTCGATTTTGCACATATTGTGGATACACAGGTCACATTGTGGACAAGTGTTATAAGTTACATGGATTTCCACTAGGATATAAACCAAGGTAGAAGATTGGGGGATCTAGTAACCAAACCAACCTAAACAATCAGGTGAATTGTGCAGTCACAATGTTAATATCTGGTCAGATACAAAGATTAGATCAAGCAAAAAGTGAAGTTGGAAATTTTGTGCAAACATTGAATTCAACTCAATATCAACAATTGATGAATAAACTGAATAATCACCTTAATGTTGCAAAGACAGATATGCAACATGAAAGCACCAATGATCAAGAGACAAGTACTTGCTTCTCCATCTCTGTCAGTCCACATTTCAATTCACTTACAGCTTGGGTAATTGACTCAGGTGCAACTAGTCACATTTGTTCAGATCTAAATGCCTTTAACACATTAACACATGTTCAGAATGCATTAGTTACTTTGCCTAATCATGAATGAATCCATGTGCAATATATTGGGAATGTGAAACTATCTTCAGATTTGATACTTGAGGATGTTTTATTTGTACCTCAGTTCAAGTTTAACCTTTTGTCAGTAAGTTCTTTAACCAAGAGATCTTCATTAAGTGTCAGATTTCTCACTGATACATGTCTCATTCAGGTGGTACCGACATTGAGGACGATTGGCAAGGGTAAAGGGCTGAAAATCTTTACATCATTGATGCTAACAGTCTTATTTCAGTTAAGAGTAGTACTGATGTTTCTGAAAAATCTTGTAATCACTTTCATTCCTCGATAAACAATGTAACTGATCACACTTAGCATGGTAGGCTTGGAAACTTATCTTTTAAAAGACTAGATGTATTGAAAGACTTATTGAAACTTAATACTAATAGAAATAATTTGTCTACTCCATGATCTATCTGTGTCCTCTGGCCAAGCAAAGAAGACAGTCATTTGTTTCCAATAATCACATGTCTCCTACAGCTTTTAACCTTATTCATTGTGATGTTTGGGGACTGAGGGGGACTTTTCTGTGATAAACAAATAACTTCAAACAAGAACCTCAGGCAGCCAAGAAAAGAGGTGAACCTGAGAAGAGCAGTAAGAGTAAGCGTTCAGCGCCCTCTTTTTGTCATCCCGCAGCTGTCCAGATTTTGGTATTAAAGGCATGGCATAGCTAAGATCCTTCAAATCATGTTTAAGCCAATGTTCAAGAGGGATTAGCATTATTGACCCAACGATAAACCACTAAGACCTTCCTCGTTGGGGCTCCGCGCACTGAGAAAACGCTCTAGCGATGAGAAAGAACATAAGTATTTTCTAACATTAGTAGATGATTGCACAAGGTTTACCTGGGTATACTTGATGAGGTAAAAATCTGATGTTGAATTCATCATTCTTAAATTCTTTACCCTTATAGAGACTCAGTTTCATAAAGTTATCAAGATGTTTTGATTTGATAATGCACCAGAGTTAAAGTTCACAGAATTCTTCAGTAATAAAAGGGAAATTCATCATTTCTCTTGCATGGACAGACCAGAGCAGAACTCTGTGGTTGAGAGGAAGCATCAGCATTTACTCAATCTTGGTCATGCCACATACTTCTAATCTAGAGTTCTCATCTAATTCCGAGGAGAGTGTGTTTTCACAGCCACATACTTAATCAATAGGACTCCATCTCCGGTATTAAAGAATAAGACTCCATTCGTTTGTCTTTACAATTCTCCAGTGAATTATGATGGCCTTAGAAACTTTGGTTGCCTCTGTTATGCCTCAATATTACCTTCTCATAGAACAAAGTTTCATCCTATAGCCAAGGCCTATGTCTTCCTTGGCTATCCTCCAATTGTTAAGGGATATAAGTTTTTTGATATTGACTCTAACACCTTCATTATCTCAAGAGATGTTGTGTTTCACGAACAAGTATTCCCTTTCCAATCCATTTCCCACACTACTGATACACCTAACTCATTTCCTGATGTTGTTTTACCAAGAGTCTATCAAGATTTATAATTCGATCGTCTATCCACATTTCCCTCAATTGATGTCAGTCATGATAATGTACATCCTGACACAACTACTGCTCAAGTTCCTAATTCAGAAATTCTTCTGTCTTAGGAATCACAATCTCAGTCTATTCTATCTGTGATTAATGGAGGACATTGAATACGTAAGGTCCCTTCCTACCTGAAGGACTTTCATTACAATCTTTTGACCACAGGTTCACCTCATTCACGGAATACCTTATATCCCACTATGCAAATCGTTATCCTATAAATCCTTTTCTTCCTCACATACAGCCCTCCTTCTAAATGTCTCTACCACTTATGAGCCCCAGTTTTATCATCAAGCTGTAAAGCATGATCATTGGAGAAAGGCTATGAATGTTGAGTTAGCTGCTATGAAAGCTAACAATACTTGGTCTATCACTACTTTCTCGAAGGATAAGCACAACATAGGTTGCAAATGGGTTTACAAAATCAAATTTAAGTTAGAGGGTAGCATAGAGAGGTATAAAGCCAAGTTGGTAGCTAAGGGCTATACTCAGCAGGAAGGGTTAGATTATGTGGAAACCTTCTCTCTAGTTGCAAAATTAGTCACGGTTAAAACTCTTCTTGCAGTGGCTGCTATCAAACGTTGGCATATTGTACAATTAGATGTTAACAATGCTTTCCTTCATGGAGACCTTTTTGAGAAAATTTATATGGAGTTAACTATGAGTTATCACCAACACCATTCTGGATTTCAGGAGGAGAAAAAGGTGTGTAAACTTCATAAGTCGATTTATGGTCTAAAGCAGGCATCGAGGAAATAGTTTTCCAAGTTTCCTCAAGTTCTTCTACATCATCGTTTTCAGCAATCAAAATTAGATTACTCCATATTCACAATGGGGACTCGTGACTCTTTCATTGCACTTCTTGTTTATGTTGATGACATTATCTTAGCCGGATCAGATATTTAGGCGATTGATGTATTAAAAACATTCTTACATATGCAGTTTAAATTGAAGGATCTTGGAACATTAAAATACTTCCTTGGATTAGAAATTGCAAGATAACAAAGAGGCATTTATTTATCTCAAAAGCATTACACTTTACAATTACTCGAGGACACTTGATTCTTAGCTTCTAAGCCAGCTCAATTACCAATGGATCCTAAACTTCACCTATTTTCTTCTGAGGGACAACTTCTTGATGATCATCCCTATATCGAAGACTGGTTGAGCGACTGCTACATTTAACAATATCTCGGTCAGACATCACTTTTGCGGGTCATGAAATCAATTAGTTCGTTTCAAAGCCTCGCCAACCTCATTTAGATGTTGTTCATCATCTCCTCAGATACCTTAAAATGGCTCCTGGTCAGGGTCTGTTATTTGATGCTTATTCCCCTTTCCAGATTTGAATCTTTTCCGATGCAGATTGGGGTTCATGCCTTGATTTAAGAAGATCCATCATTGGTTTCTATATTTTCTTGGGAAACTCATTGGTTTCTTAGAAGTCTAAGAAGCAAGCCATCGTTTCCAAATCATCTGCAGAAGCTAAATATCGTGCTCTATCATCCACTACTTGTGAAATTGTTTGGGTTCATCAGCTTCTTCTAGATTTACAGGTCCATATTGTAGCTCTAACTTTGATTTTTTGTGATAATCAGGCTGCTATCCACATTGTCACTAATCCTATTTTTCATAAGCGAACAAAGCACATCGAAATTGATTGTCATTTTGTTTGAGATAGGGTCAATGACGGTTTCATCAGACTTTTGCCAGTTCATTCTCAACATCAGCTAACTGACGTTCTCACCAAGCCTCTTCCATCCTCTCTCCTTTTTCCATTCATGTCCAAGATGGCTGTCCAGAACTTGCATAGTCCATCTTGAGGGAAAGTATTGCAGCTCCAGCTTCCAACAACCAACACCAACTGCCAAGCAACAAACTCCAGCTCAGCTCAGCTTCCAAATGATACCACATCTCACGTTCTGCACAATAACAATGTTAACTAATCTTGTATAGATTGCATAGATACAAGTTTGTTAGATAGTTAGTTAGCTAAAGCTCCCTTATATTTATATAAACGAATTGTACCATTTCTTTTTGATCAATACAGAAGATTGATTTTTCTCTTCATTTTCGATTCTCCTTTCATCTTCAGTAAATTCTTAAACAATTAATATTAGACATATATTTTAAAAAATCTTATTTTTTAATAACACATTTTTTAAAAAATTATTATTTTAAAATAAATTTTCTTTCAAAATTCAATTTTAATGGAGCCGAAGAGGGGCTTAGCTAATAAAAGTTGATAATTATTGATTCAACGGGGATTGGACCAGTGGGGTGAGGTATCCAACAAAAAACCGAAGAAAGAAAGGATATGGACGTTGACATATCAAAAATCAGACTATTATTTTCATTGATTTGTAGTGATTTGGAAAAAGAATCAATATTGTAATTGGTGATTAGTTGTTTATAAAATGTTAACGTGCAATTTTAACCACGTGTTTAACTTCTTAATCTTGATTGGTCGAGTGCAAGATGTGGTCGAGATCATCTGGTCGGGATGGTGTCCAATAGAACAAAGAAATATATAATGAATTTAGCCATCTTTGACAATCATTATTTTAAGAAAGGGTTATGCTACATGTATATCCAATTTCTTACGTGATATTTTACATACACTCATAATAGGGTGTGGGGACCACATACTTGGGAGTTTTTTATTCACGCGCGTCGCGTGCATGTGAGAGGGTGACACGTTTTCGGTAACTCTAATTTAGTACAAATAGAATTATCTTTTAAAAAAAAGAGTTTTGAATAGTGATTTTTAGAAGAATGTGTATTTAAAAAGTAAAGAAAATTTTTGAATTTACGTGTAGAATATTTTATTATATGAACGTGTGGTTAAAAATAAGTATGTTAGAAAAAAAGAATTTGAAAATAATGATTGTAAAATGAGGGCTTAGCTTATACACAATTCTTTTCTAAGATTATCAAAAAAAAAAAAAGACGTGTTCTTAATTTTGAACGATAAGAGTGTCATGGTGTAGTTGTTTACCATGTCAGTCTAGCACACTAAAAGTCTCTGATTCGAGTCCGGCAATGCCAAGTTTTTGTTTTATTCAAAAATCGAGTTAATTGTTCCAATTGTTACTTAACTTATGTTTATATTTTCGATTGCTCACTAAAATTTAAAATGTCAAGTTTTGGCCATTAAAATTTGAAAAACGTTGTACATTATTCACTGTTTTAACTTCCGTCTCAAATTTCTAACGGAATGCACATGGGGCATCCCGTCACATCATTAAACTTTAAGATGGCCGAATTTTGGCCACTAAATTTTGAAAAATGTCTTCTATTGCTAAGTGAACTTTGAGGTTGTCAGATTTTAGCGGCTGAATTTTGAGATAATTGAACTTTGGCCATTAAACTTTAAAAAACGTCTTCTATTGTTCACTATATATTTGCATTTAATTAAGCCCCTTTTATCTCCCTTTAAAACAAAATTTTATAATTCTCATTTTCATTTTAATCACACACTTGTACAATAAAATATTTTACACGTAAACTCAAAAAAAATTTCAATTTTTTAACTACATATTCTCCAAGAAATTATTATTTAGAACTTCTTTTTTTAAAAAAATAATGCCAATCAAAAAGGGGCTAGAATTTGTTGTTAAAATTCAAATTTAATTTAATTTTAATAATAATATATTGTGTTTTTCATTACAATTAGTAGCCACTTCATTTGCACAATTTTGTAAGCATTGTCTATACCACTAGGAATGATTACTCAACTATACAGTATTTAAATTTAATGTTAATTTATGTTTGTAGATTTTAAACTATTTTCATCTTAATATTTGAATTTTACTATAAAACACACAAGTAATTTGTTGTTAAATAAAATTAAATTCATATTTTAATAGCGAGTTGTAATTAAATCCAAATTTATTGTGATTCATAGAAGACGTTTTTAAAGTTTTGTGACAAAAACTCGACTATTTCAAAGTTTAATGGCCAAAATTCAATTATCTCAAAGTTCAGTAACCAAAATTTTCCTGTCTTAAAGTTCAATCAGTATTAGAAGACATTTTTAAAAGTTTAGTGGGTAATTGAAGACGTTTTTCAAAATTTAGTGAACAAAATTTAACTATATCAAAGTTTAACAGCGTAACGGGACGCCACACGTACATTCCGTTAGCCACATCACTAATTATGTTAGATATTTGAAATGGAAGTCAATCAATGAATAACATGCAACGCTTTTCAAAGTTTAGTGGTAAAAACTTGACATCTTAAATTTTTGTAAGTAATTGAAGGTATAGACATTCGTTCAGTGACCATTGAAAGAATTAAATTTTAAAAATCTATATTTTGCTATTTGTCTTTATTAAGAAAATTGGATTACATCTATAAATGACCACCCAACTTTATATTTGGTATCGCCATGGTCACTTAATTTGATTTTGTTTCAACATGACCACCTAACTTTATACTTAGTGTTACCATTGTCACCAAAATTTAATTTTATTTCACTATAACCACCTAATTTCATATAACAGTTCATCATGACCGCCCAATTTCTTTTCACCATTTGCATTAATTTTAAAAGGGATAAAACGGTATTATATATATATAAAATGAAAACTTATTTAAAAAGGGGTACTTAAAAAAATAAAATAAAATAAAAAATTATTTTTTTTAAAAAATGTTAATTAAAAAAATAAAATAAAATAAAACCTTTTTAAAAAAAAAATTACCTAGAAAAATAAAATAAAATTAGAACTTATTTAAAAAAAGTTTTTAAAATAAAATAAAAACTTATTTTAAAATAAAAATTTTAAAAAAACTTTTATTTTTTGTTTTTTTTTTTTTAAATATATTTAAGATATGTAATACAAAGTTACTGTTACCCTTTTTATAATTAGGGAAAATAGTGAAAAGAAATTGAGCATGGTAAAATTGAAATGAAATCAAATTAGGTGATTATGGTAACATTAAACATAAAGTTGAATGATCATGATGAAATAAAATTAAATTTAATGATCATGGTGATATTAGTATATAGTTGAGTGGCATCAATGGATTTAATCCTAACAAAATTATATAGAAAAATAAATTGTTAACCACCACTAAATGATGCTTTACGTGCCCCTCAGAACTGACACGAATTGCTCTCAATTTTTCCTTTTTTGACTAGTTGAAACTCCTGCTTTTTTCTGTCCACAACCCTACGCTTGCATTATAGAGAAAGGCTTTCCTTTTCTTACAAAAGATCAGATAAAAATGCTAATGAAATGTAGTGGAACCCTTTTTTTTGGTACTCCATAGCAGCCCTCAAAACCCTTATCATATTTCATCCAGCCGACTGATAAATAAACAAGAATTCGCAGGTAAAATTATGTTTATTCGTGCCATTTTGCTGTTTTCTTTTGATGGGTTATCGTTGTGGAAGTGGTTAAGATTTTCTTAAGTTTTGTTGGATTAATTTCATATTTGTCAACAGTGTATTAACTCAATGCTTTGCAAGATTTTGGGTAGTTATTATGTTTCTTGTATGTCTTTTAATTATGTGGGAACTGAAATTTTTTTATTGCAGTCGACCATTCACTTGATGGTCTCTATGGTATGGTGTAGATTTTTGGGTTGTTTCAATGCTCTATCTGTAAGCTGAAGTGCTATAGTTGAAATGGAATGATTGCCCCTTAAAAAAAATTGAGTTCTTTGCATACCTACCAACGTAATATCAGAGCATACAAGTCCAAGTCCAAGTTCAAGTCTCGGCACTACATGATATTTAAAATTGTGGACGTGTCATGTGACTCATAATAAGTGAATATGGCTCACGCGAGGAAGCACAATGAAGACTAAATTTAAATTAAAAAAACGTGTCCTCTCTCTAACCACTTGAGCTGTTAGATTAGATAGTTCTAAACAATCTTGAGGACGTGTACTCCTATGTGGATGAATTTTGAAATTTTATGGCTGTTTTTGATGTAATAACATTTTGGAGTTTTTAATGTTGGTATGTTTATTACTAGTGTTGGGAATGATATGCTCACATGAGGGATGGTCCTATAAGATTCTGGTTACTGTGTCATTGTGCTGACCAGTATCGAAATCAATAAATGCCATTATATATAGGCGTATGTATATATAAGTATATATGCACATACAACAGTGGAAAGTAGGTTGTAATAAGAGATACAAGTGTGGAAGAGAAATAAACTCTCTATATTTTCATTAATCATCAATAACAATATGTATACACATATAATAAGTAAATTTATTATTCTTAAGATCAAAGTAGATAAATTGATGACATCATATCACTAGAATCATGTTGATATTGACAAGTGAACTGATTTCGAAAATTAAAAGCTTGACCATAATGTATATAGTATATTGGCATATATGTATACATCATGTATGTACATCTCCACTCTAGGTTAATACACATGCTTTTCTGAATTAAGATCTCAAACGTAACGTGAAGGATATGCATTGAAAGATGTGGGAATTGGGTCGAGAGAATGCATACATATGCTTTTTCATGCATAAGTAAAAGGAATTAGCAGCATCAAATGCTTTAGCGTGTTTTGCAGCTTTTAGTTGATAAAGGTGGAAAAATCACTCGCTATCTCGATCCTTGTTAAAATTGAGCATGAACAATTGAAGAAAGACAATAAATATGGTAAAATAATAGTGCTGCTGTAATAGAAGGCAGGTAGAATGAGGATATCGGTGGGATTTTAGAGGAAACTTAGCACAAAACTGAAAACTGGCGGATGTTTTATAGGAAGCTAGCTAGCAGCCAACTTAACAAATTAATGCAGCAGTAATATTGTTTACACGAGAGTATTATGGACTGGATCAGAGGATAAAACTTATCTTGCCACTTAAGCTAAAAGGAAATAGGTATACTTAAATTGTGATGTGCAATGAATTGATTTAAGTTGGAATATCAGCTATTTACTATAATCACGAACAAATTTTTCCTTTTTCTTTTGTTAACTTGTTCTTCTCGATCAAATTAGAAATAAAATAAAAAAAAAAAAATATGGGTACACTCGATAGTGAAACATTGTTGAATAAATCATGAGTACCAAAGCATATGCTTAAAAGTAATAAATACTTTTGTGATATGATATTTAACACAAATCTATATTTACTTGGAAGAGATGATTTGTATTTAAAGAGGATTATAAGAATAGAGATGATGATTTCATGAAATTGTTCTTTACTGGCTTTAAATTGGTGTATTTGGTTGGAATGAACTTGTATTTTCCTAGAAGAAACTATTCTTATTTGTTTGCTTTAGGGGTGCTTTCTTTTGTCTTATCTTTTGACTAAGAGTCTGAGCATTTCAGGAATTAGAATTAAGGGGAAATGAAAAAGAAAGACATCTAGTTTAGAGTCGAAGCTTTAGAAAACAAGCTGCTTCAAAAGAAAACAAAATGGGTTAAAAACAGAGATATGGAGGTATAGGAGAGAAGAGGGTTCCAACTTTCATTTTGAGTTTATGATTTAAATCTTCTTAACTTAGTTTTTGATTTTCTTTACAACCTGATATGTTAAAAAGGGTTAAAAACAGATATATGGAGGAATAGGAGAGAAGAGGGTTCCAACTTCCATTTTGAGGTTAGGATTTAAATCTTCTTAGCTTGGTTTTCGATTTGCCCTACAACCTGATATTTTATCATAATTTTAATTCTTTTACTTCATCCAGGTGAGTTTAGAGTGAAAATTTCATGCAGATGGTCCCTCTTTCCCTGCAAGTTTCCTTGTTTTTTCACTCTGGAAAATAGAGAGCAGCTTCTTTTGAAGCATAATGCTTTATGCTTTCATTTGTGTAGTATCTTACTGTACTTGTTGCCAGGGAGGAGAAAGTTGTGGACAAAGCATAACCAAGTTTGAGTTGTTAAATTGAAATAATTGCTGGAATGGGGGGTTGCTGTTGTTCTTCCCGAAAACCGCAGCTTCATGGAACACCAGTATATTATTATGTTAGTGATTTCATTTCTTCTATGTGAACCTTACTTCAACAATTCTCTTGTTAATGATTACTAGATGAATTTATTGTACTTCTGTGTTTTTTCTTTGCGTCTTAAGCTCTTATGGACTTGTATCATATTGCACTTCATTTATTGTATCATGTCTGGCACTCTTCATAGCTGTAACTTCCCTTTTAAAAATCACCCCTAGGCTTTGTTAGAATGGACAAATTTTCTGGAATCAGAGTGTTTGTATTTTGATGAGTAAATTTTGTGGAGAGGTCACGTTTGAATAGAGAAGATGAAAAAGGGCCTTGTTTACTATGTTAAGTGGCCTGTTTAATTGTGTTATTCCTAATATAGACTTATATCCATTTGTAAACTAACAGATCTTCAATTGGGGTCGATTTGACTTTAATAAGGTTGATTTCGACTTTGACTATTCCATTTTACCGATTATACCTAGAAAAGCAGAAAGTCATTTACAATAAGGTTAATTAAAATATTGCATACTCTGTAGGAAGGCCTTTCAAAATAAGAATTAGAATGTAATGCTATTTTTCACTATGAATATTGCTACAAGGCCTATAAAATGTAAAATCTTCTTTTACATTATAACCGAGAGACTACAGCTAAATTAGGGGGGATACAACGCCAGTTTCCCATCTTTCCTTTAGATTGAATTTGATTACTGATTATCAAGATCATCTTGAAAGATGCATCTATATACTTAAAACCTAATTTTATTTGTCAAAAAGATTATTGAAGTCAAATTTTTATTTGTTAATATCACGGTAGGTTGAAATACTCGTGTATTTAGTTCCAGCCAAAAAGATAATCCTTTTGTAATTTTTAGCACTTCAAGTAGTGAGTATAGCAAGTAAGAACCAGCATAGAAGGGTCACTGCTGTATTTGGATGTAGGGTTGTTACTGCACTTTTCATCGAACTTTTTGTGTATTCAGGATTTTTTGACCCACTCTTATTGGTAGTAACTAGTTCTTTATCATCAAGACAAATATCCTGTCAAAACGGATTGCATGCATTTGAAATTTTATTTCATCTCCTGTTCTTCCAGTCCTGCGACAAGGCTAGTCCTTCATATTGTCTTAGCAACTTGTCATTCCTGGCTTTTAATAGACTTACACTTCAGTTTCTTACTTTTGTCTTTGGAACGGTCATTACGCGTGGCACTCTTTCATATTATGATATGCTTTCCAATAAACATCTCTATTCTGCAGTGTCCGCCGGATTCAGAAGAGCACGAGTCGCTGACATCTTATGACAGTGTTGCTACCGTTCTCACTTCTGGACTCTTAGTTGATTTAAATCTGGATATGTCAATCCCCGACACTTATCGACCCCCTCCTGCACCTATCCCATACGATGCGGTTTTGGGGCATCCGGATGCCGAGTCTGGACAATTGACTATAAGTGGTGGTAGTTTGGAGAAGGCTAATGGTGTTGATCTCAAGGAAGTGAATTGCCAAATTCGACCTGGGTTCTTCCCACTCTCACCAAGAAAGGCGGAAATTGAACTTTTCAAGTCAAAACTGATTACTGTTTCGACAGCAGACGAAGAGGATTCTTGTTCCACTTGTCTGGAAGGTCTGGGCCAAGGCTGTATAGAGTATGTTTGGCTGAGCTTAAAAAGGATAAAAGTTACATATGTTGACAGTAACTATTTAAATATCAACAGTAACTTACATATTTCTTCAAAAAATATTTATTTTAACACTAGTTATTTTCTGAAAAAGTGAACTTTTTAAGCTTGGCCATAGTGGAAAACCCTTTTACTTCCATGTTTCATCAACACGTCGTAGGTATGAGAAGTAGGTCTCATTTGCTGCCAGTATAAAAGTTTTCTCTACATCTTTCGTATGCAGAGTATGATGCAGAAAATCCAAAAATCATGACCAAGTGTAACCATCATTTTCACCTTTCATGCATCCTTGAATGGATGGAAAGAAGTGACAACTGCCCCATATGCGATCAGGTTTGCTTAGCGCTTTAATTTATATTTGCTTTAATAAGATGTTGATGAATTTATTTTTAATTATTATTGATATTAAGTTGTAAGCTTTGGCCCCAAGGAGTTCTTGGGGGAGGAGTAGGGAACTAAAACACTGGGGGTGGGGAGTAGGGAAGTTGAATTTGGTGGATGATCTCCAACACCTTGTCCTCAATTAGCAAGTTGGTCTCAACCTTTAATTATAGTTGCTTAATACTGGAGGATGGAAAGCATCAAAATCTCCTTTAAATTGTCACATGGCCATAATAAAAATGCAGCACTTCAAATTTTAGGCATTGACCTGAAGTCAGTAAACGAAATCTAGCCTCAAAAATTTGGATATGTGAGAGTCACATGACGATTTAACGAAGATATAGAAAGTTTCTGCCTTTGAGGACCGTTTGTGCTCCTATAATGAAATATTGAGGACTAACTTTCTACTGGAGCAAGGTTGGGGACCATTAGTGCAATTGTCCCTAATATAAGTTGGTGAAGTGAATAATCTGGGATTCCATAAGCTGAAAAGCACCTGATTAAGTTTGGCTAACTTTATTTTGTATCTGATGTTTATCGCCTAAATTAAACGTGTACATTTTGTTCTTGATGTCCAGGAGATGATATACGAAGATCTTTGACTTCTCAAGGGCAAGTTTCTCGTACGTCTTATATCCAAATGTACCAACATGAATAGTTGTGTATGCATTTGATTATTTGCTCCCATAAATAGTCCATGTAGATAACAAGGTATCTATCTTAGGTGCTCTTGTTCATAGCTTTGCTGCTCGGCAAGTATGCCCGTCATAAGCCATGGGCGGCCACCATCTCCGGCGTGCAGACTGATCAGCATTCTACAGATTGAGGGTCAAAGAATGATGAAAGCTGCGTTGCGTACAAGTGAGCTACCGACAGCCATTAATGTTGTGAAGTTTATGTAATGAATTTTTATGTGATATAATTTTTGTTCCTTCAACTCCTGTGCTGTTTAAGAGCTTTGTTTTGATTAAGATTTACGTGTAATATTGTACAGTATACTTCTTTTCCTCTAAAATTTCGACAATAATTTATCTTTCGTTTGTTCATTTCAAAGATAGTGTAGTGAAATATCATTCTGTACTTTGGTGGAGTTCATATTTCAGAACATCAATTTGTCAATGAATTACTGCTTTAGCCCTCATTTTTCATGTGCTAATTTAAGTCAAGAAAGATCTTGGACAAATTGCAAGAGTTGTAGATTGTTAACGTTGGGATCAATATATGTAGTTTTTGGATTTTGTGATGTGAGGTGAACAATCTCCCAATGTCAAGATTCTGACGTGTGGTTAAGCTTAAAACTTTAAATCTAAGTAAAAATAAAAAATAAGTTTTAAGTTAATAAATTTTTGTTGGTTAAAGTTGAAAATAAGTAAGTTATCAAATTCAAAGAGTGAGATAGTAATTACTTTTAAAATAAGTAATGTTTTCTACTTGAAGAAAGAAAAATAGTAACATAGTATAGAAATAAGAAAGTGATTTATTATTATTTATTTTAAGTAAAGCTCTTTATTTTTATAAAGCATATTCTATAATTTAGAGAGTAAAAAGTCTCAAGTACTCCAACATGTTATGTATACTTAATACTTTAATTTTATTATACCAAAAAATATTTATTTTTTTTCCTTATATTTTATTTTCAAAAGCTTCCCCATAAATTATTATATTATTTTCTTCCATAAAAAAAATGAAATATTTTGAATGCATTTAATTATAGAGAGACTCGGTGTGTGTTTGAGCCACATTATTTTGAAAGAATGTATTTTGGAATAGTAGATTGATAAAGAATATGTTATTGAAAAAATAAGGAAAAGTTATTGATGTGACGAAAAATATTATTTTATTAAAGAATGTATGGTTGAAAATGAGGAAAAGAATGAGAATAAAAATTTTAATATGGCTCAAACAGGGGCTCACTCTTTAAATTAATTTAAAAAGTCTCTTTAAATATAATTTTAAAGATTGACTCTTTAAAAGAGAGAGCATTTTATATTTAAAAAGTTTCTTTGGGGTGTTCCATGTAACATGACATTTGCTTATGCTAGTTTTTGTGTCCTATAACGTTATATAGCATTACTCATGGCCAAACACACTAACGAGCCCAATTTTTGACAAATTGGACGGTGGGTTGTGTTTGGTTATGTTGTCCACACATTCACACATGCCACCTACCCGCATAGCCATGTCAACAAGTCGAGTCGAGCCACGAGTCAAAACTCAAAGCTCGGGCTCGGCTCGAGCAAAACAGGTCCTAACTTTTTTGGGCCCGAGCCAAGCCATATAAATCGATTCCATAAACACCCATAAAATTGCATTTAAAACATAGTTGTTGTAGATAATATACAATATATAGACAACTATAACACGAAATTCTGGTAAAAATCTGTCAAAATTCACCCATCCAGAGAAATATTATTGACATAATTTAATGACAAAAAACTGAAAATCACAAAAAAAAAAAAATCGTAAATTTTAAACTTATATCTTCTTCTTCCATCTAATACATCTTGAAATTAAAGGTTTGAATTCTTGGTAGTGAAATTGCAAGAGAAGGCTGAGTTTTTGCTACTGGCTAGGGCATTGAATTCGAATGTGAGTTTGAGAAAAAAAATGGGTTTTTGGATTGTTATTATATGGTATGTGGACCGGGCGGTTTCTTTACATTTGGGCCAATGGTTTAATGGAAAAACCGACGGTTCCTTTCGATTTTTATCGGGTTAGCTGCACAGTAAAAATATGAGGAGGCTCGGACAGGAACATGGTCGGGTTCGACAGTTTCCGAATAGAACTGGCCGGTCCGGATTTAATAACATTAGTAAAACCATTTTCAAACCGTTTCTTTCCAATTTGACTATCGTCTCCCCCATTTCACCCATTTCATTCATCGACTTTCAAAAGGACAGAGGTGGTGGTCTCCCTTGAAACTTCTTCCTTTTCTGTTTTACTAAAAGTCCATCCCGCTTTTGAGTAAAAAATATGTAGTTGCTCTCACATGAAGGTAAATCATTATAAACGAGGCTACAGAAACAACAGCTATAGTGGACCTATTGGAATTTTGTATAGAAATTGGTTTTGGATTATTATTTAATTGAAAATCATTATTTGGTGAATGGCAAATTTAATTAAATTCAAGTCACTTAAATGCATGAAATTATTGGAAATTATATAAAATATTATAGAATATTCTAAAATTATTTGAATGAAAAGTTGTCTTTTCGGAAATGGTAATTTCCAAAAGTCACATTCTTTTGTTGTAAATACACGTCTCTTTAGACATATATTTCCCAACAAGACATGTCTTTCATTAAGTTGTTTCTCTTGATTCACAACTTTTGGATTACTATATATTGAACCCATGTTTGCATAACAAGTGATATGTTTGTCTCTATAGAATCCGATTATTTTGAATGGATGTCAATGTTCAAATCAAAGCGAATTATTCGTGATTCACTTGCGTGTCTATTTATATACGATAGAGAACTTCGATGCAAATTTTAGAAATGAACCGGTAGGAAAACTGTCATTGCAAGTGCGGCTCAAGTGCTAATATGGAAAAGGATTGAATCTGGGTTTATGTGTTGACCATGATATGACCAAATTCAAATTGAGTTAATCATGCTACTAAACGGGGCTCTAATATCATTACTTTCGAAAGTTCAAAGGCTTTCATTAGATATTGACATTCCTAGTCATTTATTTGTTGACTAGAGGTTAAACAAAATTGTTTATCCGGCGGATAGATATAATTAACGATGATAAACTCTAAATTCGAATCTAACCTTTGATTTAAGGGGATAACGTTACTACTTGTACATGCATTCGTAATTGAGGAATTGTGGGGTAGCTTATTCTACAAGTTTTTTTTACACCTTATAAGTCATAAGAAAATTACTAAGAAGATGGCAAGATAGAAAGTCCTTGTACTAATTTTAAAAGTACGAGGATGGTTCATAAACAAAATTGTTTATTGGGTTAATTCTAAAATGGTCACTGATGTTACAGCAAAATTTCAAAATGGTCACTGAAGTTTGAAACTTGCATAAACGGTCACTTAACTTACAATCACTTTCAAAAAGGGTCATCGAGCAAAATTAAGGGACTATTTTGTTCTAATTAAAACCTAAATTAACAAAACATGCCCCCTTCAAAATTGGAGGACTTGAAGTGCAAATTCATTTTCTGCTTTCGCGAGTTCGAGCGAGTGAGCACTTCAGATCGAAATTCGTTTTGATTGGGGTCAAATTGGGAGAGACCCATGGCTGCGCTAGATGTACCGGGTGAGGACGCACCCAGCCCAGGTGGTGCGCCACCCTGGTTCGTCGAAACGGCGCCGGAATTCGTGTTCCCCACTGCGTTGTAGTGACCTTCGCGACTGACATTTTTTGGCAAAATTCGAGCTGTGAGTTGTTGTTTGGGATGAATTGAATCTATGGTTGAGGTCGTCTATGTGTGGGCTTTCTACTAGTGGTGAGATCCGATCATGGCATGGGGGTGGCCAGAGGTTGTGTTTCCGGTGTTTTTCAGATTTTTCGACACCCAAATTTGAGCTTCAATTCCGGTCACATTACTTGATGAAATTGGGAGGGTTTTGTTGGTAATTGATGGGGGGATTAAAGGCTTTCCAATGGTATCCAAATCCGGCGGTTTGGGTAGCCGAAGTCATCGGAATTTTGGTGTATTTTTACTGTTAGAGATGCGGTTGAGAGAGGGAATTGCACTTCAGATCCTCCAATTTCAAAAAGATCCTTAATTTTGCTTAGTGACCATTTTTGAAAGTGATTGTAAGTTGACTGACCGTTTATGCAAGTTTTGAACTTCAGTGACCATTTTGGAATTTTGCTGTAACTTCAGTGACCATTTGTGAAATTAACCCATTGTTTATCGTATAGCCATCAAATATGCAATAACAATATTTTAATATTTGAAGTATATTTATAATATTAATTTGCGTTGTAGTGGATAATTTGTAGTCTTTAATGGTACAATGATATAAATTGAATATCTATTACAAATGATTTAAATACCACTAGTAAAATTCTTTTACTATGGCCATCACAGTTATGTTTTAGAAATCCTCCAAACAAATTGTGAATTGGAAGATGATAGCTTTAGATAAAACTAGATAGAAGCATGTAGTTTCATATATTTATGAGAGGATTCCTTAATTGGCGACTATTCGTGTCTATTAAATGAATAAATTGTGATAGCTGCTATATTTAATAAAATATAGAGTGTAATAATGGTTAGTCTAAATATATATGTTGTAAACATAATACCATAAAGCAGTTAATCTCTAATCTTGTAAACTCGTGAATTCACTAAGAAAATATTTGCCAAGAGATCAAGTGTATTTCATATCGAGGGAAATGTTAGAGAATAGCTAAAAGTAAGAGCGGGAGGAAGCTTAGTAATCAGGTAAATATTGAGTGAAAGAAATGAGTCTTGTTTGTTATTTACTTACATACAATCCTCTGCAATTCAATTAAAGATCTGGTATAATTTCTGTTCTTTTTCTTCCAGTTAGAACTCTAACATAAACCTGCAAGATTTGGGTTACTGGAGTTTGTACTATTGACCGGCTTAAATATAGGTGGTTGTGAAGGATTATTTTAAAGTGAGGGAAAGATTACTAGGGGAGATGTTTATGATGCGTTTATAACTAGCAAAAATATAAGGGCGATAAATACAAGCAGTGATTTATCAATATCTTGACATACGTCCTGTGGACCATGGAGATCACATTAATTAATTTGTAGTGGTTCGACTTGGTGGATGATCTCGACAGGTTCAAAAAATATCCATGAGGAAAAATGTCATGTGATTACACAATTATTGTATTCAAACATGACATGGGTGATAAATTAAGAAATTTAGGAGTAGGAGGAGAATCATGGTGTGGTGCTCTCAAACGCCACTTGGTTGCCCACAAGCGCTTCTTGCATTTTTCCTCAATACAAACAACTATATAAGTGTTTTTATATGACTTCTTAATTTTGAATTCAAAGTGACACTTTATAGCTAGCAGCTACAATTTTGATATTAGGTCATTTTTAGTTGGAAACAACTGGTTAGTTTGCACATCTTCATTTCCTAGAATTCTTACTGATGTCCCACAACGGAACAAACTAACACTTACAGATATAATTCGACTATAGTCAACATCATTGTCATTCACTACAATCTGACTACAGGTTCATCTATGTATAACTCGGCATCATTGTTGGATTGTATCTGCCATTGTCGATTCACTCTGTTGTAGGACATCAATAAGAATTCCAGAAAATGAAGATTTGTAAGCTAACCAGTTTTTTCGAACTAAAAAGGACCTAATATCAAAATTGCAGTTGCTATCTGTGAAGTGTCATTTTGAATTCATAGCTAAGAAATCAAATAAGAGCACTTACAATTGTTTGTATTGAGGAAAGTTACAAGTGGCACTTACACACAACCAAGTGGTGCTTGCAGGCACTGAACCATGATTATCCTCCTACTTCTAAATTTCTCAATTTATCACACATGTCACGTTTGAATACGTTAATTGTGTACTCAAATGACATTTTTCCCTATGGATACTTTTCGAACCTATTGGGATCATCTACTAAGTCAAACCACCACAAAGCAATGAACGTGTTCTCCTCCACAAGACATACATACGCCAACAAAACGATAAGTCCCAGCTTATACTTGTAGCTCATTTTATTTTTGCAATTTATAAACGCATCATAAACATCTACCTTAGTAATCTTTCCTGCATTTTTCTTAAAATAATCCTTCACGATCCGACAATTTGCCCCAGGTTCATACCTACATCTTCACAACAACTTGTATTTAACTGGTCACTAGTACAAACTCCTGCAACCCAAATCTTTATTTCCAATCCTAAACCATGCTTCTTTCTTTTGGCAACCGTAGTCGATCACAAGGGTAATTGATGCACAATTTGGGACACCAACTTTATTTTCCTCAGTTTCAGAAGTGGTCCAAAAGAGCTCTTCTGAAACTTATTTTTATGCTTTGGATCCATTTTGTCAAAAACTTCGTACACCATTTTAAGTTTGCATCTATTCGTGATTGTAGCATCAAATCTTTCTTCAGTTACAATGTCATACATCTTCTCAATTGCACTGCAAAATTAAAACAATTAATAATTATACATCAGACTTACAACAATTGATGTATGAATCACTTAGCAATGGGAATTTGGTTGATCCGGGATTACAGATTAAAAGGTGGCAAGTTTTTATTACCTCGGTTTGATACAAGAGTGTTCTATATCATAGTAAGCAATTTCAAGTGGACGAGTCGAATACCTTGGTTTAGCCCGTGTTTGACCCCTATTTGAAATTTTAATAGTGGAATAGTTTTTTTTTTTTTTTGAAAAATTTGTAGTTAAAAAACGAAAAAGAAAAAGTTCTGGAATTATGTGTAATATTATTTTAATGGAAAATGTGTGGTTGACGAGAAGAGAGAGAAAAATGAATTATAATTTTAACGGGAGCCAAACATGCGTTTAATATTTATCAAGATGTTTCATCTGGACTTGAGTTACATGTAATCAAGTTACTTATTGCTAAATATGATTTTTGAAGTAAATTTTATATGAACTAAACTTACTTTCCTAAACAAAATGTCTCAATTTTTAGAAATAACTTTTAATCATAGCCAAACATGCTTAACATTGTTTTATGTTAGCGGATGATTTACTCCAACCCTCCTTTTTACGTGAGCTTAGGATTAATGACTAAGATTAGAAGAGGAAGTGGTATACCAGATAAAACATGGATTCTTGTGGTTTCTAGGAATGTAGTTGCTTTAGATTTTCTTCTAGATTTAGCAATAAACCTAATGGGAAGGCTTTGTTTTCTTTTTGGTATTTTCACTTCTCATTTCCTTCTATTCATATTCGTAGAGTCTGCCATGTCAATCAGTTCACTGTCTAGTTGATGTGAGTTCTTATATGCGTTTTAACTTCTCATATAAAAACAACAGATTTTCGGGGACATAAATCAATGGACATGTGATGCGTGGGCATACAAATTGATAAGGAACCATAAGAAGAAAGAGGATCAAAGGGAAGAATTGAGGGCAAGAGAAATATTTTTATTATTAGAGCAGAGAATGAACTCCTTGGGCAATATATAATAACGCTAGTGACGAAGAGATTGGACGACGACATAGAATTCTTTATCAAAAGCAGAATACTTATATCATGCCTGATTTAATTTCTCGCTAAAATAATCGATAGGGTGACCCTTTTGGCTTAATACACCATCTATACCGACACCTGAAGCATCGTAGGCCACCTCAAACACTTTAGAGAGGTCAGGGTGGCATAAAACAGGAGCTTCAATCAACTTTTGTTTAATTACAATAAAGGCTTTCTGTGCAAATAAGGTCCAATGGAAATCCCTTTTTTATACACTCAGTAATGGAAGCGGTAATAGAACTAAAACCTTGGATGAATCGTCTATGGAATGAAGCTAATCCAAGAAAGCTACGAGCCTAAGTCAAAGTTGAAGGTTCGGCTAGTCACGAATTACAGAAATTTTAGCTGGATCAGCAAAAATCTCTTAGATGGAAATAATGAACCCTAAGAATAGGCCTTGTGACTATAGAAATGAACACCTCCTAAGGCTAGCTTACAATTTGACGAAACGAAATGTAAGAAAAGCCTGTCTAAAGTGATCTAAGTGGGCCACTCGTGATTTACTATAAATTAACATATCATTAAAATAGACCACGATAAATTTTCCAATGAAAGGTTTGAGAGCATGATTCATGACCCTCATAAAAGTGCTAGGTGTATTAGACATCCCATAAGGCATAACTAGTCACTCGTATACACCACCCTGAGTCTTAAATGCTATTTTCTATTTATCCCTTGGTCTAATTTTAATTTGGTGATAACCACTCCTTAAATCTATTTTAGAAAACCATAAAGATCTTGCTAACTCATCCAGCATGTCCTCAATGAGCGGAATAGGAAGGAACATTAAGTATGGCATGTATATTCATAATATTTCTATCATCATAACTAAGTATGGTATGTATATTTATAATGAGTAGTTTTTGGGATGAATTATGATTGAAAAACTTGATAGCCCAAGAATAGCTAACCAAGAGAGGGGTGAATTGGTTTTTAAATTTTTTTTTCAAAAAATTAATCAATTATCAAGTATGCAATAACTAGATAGATTAATTTAAATAATAAACACGGATATGAAAGCAATAAGTAAATAATGATAGATAATGCAAACTGTATAATTATAGAGGTTCGATCCAATGCAATGATCTACGTCCTCCGTTACCAAGCCCTCCGGCATGAGTAAAACCAATTTCACTATGTTGATTGACTTGTGGTACAATACAACCCTTTACAAAGCTTCTGATGACTTACAAACAAGGAGTACCGATCCTTTTACAACGTTGAGTTTTACGAGACTTCAACATGACCCACAAGTTTAAAGAGAATTGATTTTACAAATTGAAACATCTCTCTTACTAAATAATATGATCATAGTTAAGTACAAAGAGAGAAATAGCCTAATACTTTAATAAATAGTAATGAATGAAGCTCAAGTATTAGGTATGAAAATTTTGATATGTATGATAAGTGCAATTTGTGCACGTATTTGGATCAAATTACTAAACTTTTATGTCGTCAAATTATTGACTTTTACTTAATTTAGGTTAATTTTCTTTTGTTTTAGTTGTGGACTCGTTCGAAGCAATTGGAAAAAGAAAGAATGCCGGCATTGAATGAAATCTACAACTTTGAGGATTAAAGTCTACACTATAGAAATTGAAAGATTAAATTGCATTAACTCTACAGATGGGTTTCGACTAGCAATTCAATTGTCACTTGAAATTCTAATTAGACTAGAACTCAAAGAGGGAGATTATATATACGCATTACACAGAGAAAGAAAAGGAGGGGACGGACAGAAAGAAAAAAAAGGACACGGCAGAAACTAGGAAAAAAGAGAAAGAAGAAAGAGAGAGAAAGGGAGAAGAAAGTCAAAGAAGGAAGGAAAAAGAAAACATGCAGATAAAAAAAAAGAGAGAGAGAAAAGGAAATGGAAAAGGAAAAAGAAAGAAAAGAAAAGTGAACTGCAAACACCAGAAATTTTCACGTTTGGGCAATTTTTGTGATTTCTTTCCACTTTTTCTTGTTTTTATTCTTCCAGTATGAATAACTAATTTTTATATTAGTGAAAATAATTTAGTCGACTTGTGATCCTTTATTTTTATATTCAAGATTTATGTGGTTTATTTATCTATGTGTTGATTTTATTATGAATTTAATGCATTAAATTACATGATCAATTGATGATTAAGTGAATCTCTTACGAATCGAGAAGTGAGTTTGAGATTTAAACCGTATAATAAAATTCGGTAAATTAGTATAACGTGTAGAGATACCTATATTAATTATTGCGGTCATAATTTGAATTCTTAGATCTGGTGTTTCGTTTAACTAAAATTAATTCGCATGGAGATATGGAATTGCATTAGTTAAATAAGCTCAATGAGAGCTCGATATGGGTAAATTAAATACAATAAAAGAATTCGATTGAATACTACATTAGATTGTGAATCTTGAATTAAGAATAAAGGTGATCAATAGATGAAATTGTTATACCCTAATATTCATCGCATATCTGTCTCTTCAATTATCCATTGTTTGCAATTTTTTATACTTTCAATTTGTTAAAATTAGTTAGTCAAAATCACCATAATTATTTATTTATTTTTTGTCAAATAAAAGTTAGAAAAATCTAATTAATACATAAAGTATAGTCCTCGTGGGAATAATAATCCAGACTCAAAGGTCCGCTATATTACTTGTTACGATATCGTACACTTGTTATATAAAAAACGCAACAATGTAGAATGATTTTCAAAAGTTTTCCAAAGTTAAAAGATTTAATAATAAATGGAATGAGAAATCAATACAATTTTTGTTCAAAAATATCTCACTTGAATACTCTTGAACGTGTGTCATTGAATGTAAAGTGATGTAGTATTTATAGCAATCAAAATACAAAAAGTTCTGACCAACTAGACGTCCGCTACTAACCGAACGAGTGAAACTAGCCGTTGTACGTCAGAAATCAGAACGGTAAGAATTTTGACCAATGGGGCCACTGGACTTCTGCCGACCAGAAATTTCTAGTTTTCTCTTTTCTTCATTATTTTAACAAGTGTAAATTCTTGAGTAGCACATTCATTTATTATTTTAAAATAAATATCGTTGATAAAGAGTTTAAGAGTCAAGTGAAGATTTTGTCATATCAAAAATAATTTTTATGCGAGCTTTTTTCAAAAGTTTATTTCGTGAATAAAAATTGAACTTACGAGCTTGTTGTGATTCATTTCTAAGAATTGAAGCGTTTTACCTTTACAAGTGAGTTGAAACATATAATTCTAATATCTTCAATTGATTTGCCGCGAGTGTTTGATTATTTCCAAGCTTGATTGTGAATGCTCGATTTCCATGAAGTTCGCAACATGTAAGAATGAAGACTCGCATGTAAATGTTAGAGATAAAAAATACTTTGTTTGTTATAATCAAAACATATGATAAACTATAAGTCAATAATTTCCTCCATTTTTAATTATGACAAACAAAATGATTTGCAGAATAGGATTAAGCAATTTGATATCAATTTATCATGCAATTCGCATTCCCCCCGTCTTTTACAAAATGATAATCATACATTCAAAACATAAATGATTTTACTTCTTTCCCTATTTTTCATATATTCCAAGCATATTATCAAATCATGCATGCATAATCATCTCACCCGCGTCCCCCCTTTTGACATAAACAAAAAGTATGAGCAAAAACCATAGGGAAAAATATGAATCATAATAACCTTAGCATTGATCATAAAAGAAATAGCCATAGATAATGATGTCCAATAAAACAACAAAATAAGCTAAACATAAAGAGTGTAGATAAGGCATAGAAAATCTAAAAACAATCTAAAATAGCAATAAAGTGGAGGACTACGACTCCGGAGGAGGCGGTGGAGGAAAAAGTGCATAGAAGTGAGCGTAGAAAGCATTCTGTTGGTCCTGCATTTTCACCTGTTGTGCTTGAATGGCATCCTGTTGAGATCATATAATGGTCTGCTGAACGGTATCCTGTTGAGCTCATATAATGGTTTGCAAAACTTGCAACTCCTGAAAAATCCCGCCAAGGCCATTAACCGAAGATGTAATAGAGTCAATGTAGCCATTGAGAAGATTGCAGTAATCCTCGGTAAATGTAAAACTACTAGTTGAAGAACAAGGAACACTAGAGCCAGGAGCATTGTGAGAAGGGTGCAGAACTTGCAGTATATCATCAGTATCGTCATCCTCATCACCTTTAAAGTGTAGAGTCAATAGACCCGAGGTGGGGTCGAACCCTTTTGTGTGCGCTACCCATTGACCATGTTCTTTTACTATTTTCATTTGTTTAAGGGCTTGAATGTTAATAGTGTCGGTAGTGCAATGTTTAACAAATGTGTAATTGTGTAGTGGAATGTCAAAATGTTTAAAAAAATTTGTAAGAAGCATTCCGTAAGGCAAAGCTTTAAGATGACGTGAGGAATGCACAAGTTTCATGAGACCTAATCCAATAGTTGAAAAATCTAGTTTTTCCACAACAAGAAAGGAATCAAGGATAAAAAGATCAAAAAAGTTTACATCGTCTCATTGACCCTTTCGTGGAAGAATCACATGTGCAATGATGTTTTGTAAAACTTTACATGAAAGTGTTTGTTGATTTGCACTAAGTTTTGTGATGTTTTCAAAATTCTTTCCGATTACCCGACGACATGCCTCGAAAGGGTTATACCCTTCAAAAGTGGGATGAGTTTTATAAAGAAAAATTTGAATATCACACCGCTCAAGCTCAAGAATATCACGAATGAGAGCTTTGTTGACGGTGATATGAACATTTTTTAGTAAACATGAAATGGGAGAAAACATTTTTTAGTAAACATTTTTTGACGGTGATATGAAATGCGGGTGCTTCAATAGTAAATCTGGCAAAATCAACATTTTTACCTATTAAAAGGGGAGATTTTTTAAATGGGTTGGCCAGCACCTCAGACTCCATGTCGAATTCTTCGTCGGATAATGGTGGAGGAGATCACCTCACCGTGCTCTTGAGTCTTTTTCCCGTTCTTCTAGACCCCGGCATTTTAGAAAAGTAATGAGATAGAGAAGAATGAATCAAGTTCTAGGGTTTCGAAATTTTTGGGAAAATTTGTAATGAAGTGGATGAAATTTAGAATTTTAAAAGAATTTGAAGTGTAGAGGTAATGGGTTTTTTATTTGGAAGAATGATTGATGATTTGATTGTGAACAATGAAGAAAAGAGAAGAGATTTATGATGAAAATTGAGAGAAAAATGGAGAAGAATGGGCCTGGTTTTGTGAAAAGAGAAGTTATATCCGCGATGTACCAGACGTCCGGTTCATCATCCGGGTGTCCAATTGACAAAGCTAAAATTCTCTGTAAAATTGGCTGAGGTTACCAGACATCCGGTTTACTCGTCCGGTCCCCTCCCTTTTTTATTTATTTATTATAAAACATACTAAATTATGTAAATATAGTGCACATGAAATAATGCAATGAAAACATGTAAGCGTATGTAGTTATTAATTTAATCATGTACTTCAAATTCATCAATAATACCTAAACATCTTGTAATATGTGAGAAACAATCAAGAGCTAGAGGTTTTGTGAAAATATCAGCCAATTGATTTTTCATGTTTACAAATTCTAACACAATATCACCATTTTGAGCATGATCTCTTAGGAAGTGATGTCTAATTTCAATGTACTTCGTCCTAGAGTATAAAATGAGATTTTTAGACAAGTTTATGGCACTAGTGTTATCGCACATAATACGTATATGATCAAAGGATAGGTGATAATCACTAAGAGTTTGTTTCATCTATAGAATTTGTGCACAACAACTAGCGGTTGAGATATATTCGGTTTCAACGGTTGACAATGCAACAAAATTTTGTTTCTTGCTAAACCATGATACAAGTGCAAAGCCTAAAAAATGGCACGTTCCGCTAGCGCTTTTACAATCGATTGTGCACTGGCCTAATCGGCATCCGAATAGCTAAGTAGATCAATGTGGGTGCCTTTGGGATACCAAAACCCTAAAGTTCTAGTACCACTAAGATATATAAAGATTCATTTCACGGTCTTAAGATGAGATTCTTTAGGATTAGATTGAAATCTAGCACATAGATACACACTAAACATAATATCAGGTCTACTTGTGGTTAAATAAAGAAATGATCTGATGATACCTCGATAATTTGTCATATAAACGGATGTACCTTGATCACCCTTGTCCAATTTTATGGATGTGCTCATAGGGGTCCTTATTGGCTTCAAATCATCCATGTCGAACTTCTTGAACATGTCCAATATGTACTTACTTTAATTGATGAAGATTTCATCACAAGTTTGCTTAATTTGGAGACCGAGGAAGAATTTAAGTTCTCCCATCATGCTCATTTCAAATTCCATACGCATGCACTTAGAAAACTTTTTACAAAGATAAATATCAGTAGGACCAAATATAATATCATCAACATAAATTTGAACAATGATCATATCGTTCTTTTGAGTAGTAACAAAAAGAGTGGTATCCACTTTTCCTATTGAAAAACCATTTGAAATTAGAAATGTGCTCAATCGTTCGTACCAAACCCTAAGAGTTTGTTTTAAATATTAGATAGCTTTTCGAAGTTTGAAAACATAGTCCGGATGTTTGTGATTTTTAAAATCAGGTGGTTGTTCAACAAACACTTATTCTTGAATAAAACCGTTAAGAAAATCATTTTTGACATCCACTTGATAAAAAGTGAATTTTTTATGACAAACAAATGCAAGAAGCATACGAATGGATTCTAATCTAGCCACCGATGCAAATGCTTCTTCAAAATTGATGCCTTCTTCTTGATTGTAACCTTTGGTAACTAATCTAGCCTTGTTACGTACAATTATTCCATTCTCATCATGTTTATTTCTAAAGACCCATTTAGTACCAATGACGATATGATCATTTGGTCTAACAACTAAATCCCAAGCACGGTTCCGTTCAAATTGATCAAGTTCTTCTTGCATAGTTAGAATCTAAAATTCATCAAACACGAACTCTTTGAAGTTCTTTGTTTCAATTTATGAAATGAATGCACAACTATTTAAATGATTTTTAGTAGAGGCTCCAGTAGTAATACCTTCTGATGGATCACCAATGATTAGTTCTTTAGGATGAGAATGGACAAACTTCTATTCTTTTGGTAGAGGTAATTATTTTGGACTTCGGTTGGTTCTTTTTCGTTTTGTCAAACATGTTCTCCTTCTTGACGCTCATCTTGTGGATTTTTCTTGTGTTGATATTGAATAGACATTTGTTCAAATGGAGTTTTCAATCCTACATCAATATCAAGACCTTTCTCACGATCAAGAGAGTTAGTTTCATCGAACGTGACATGCATAGATTCTTCAACGACTAGAGTTCTTTTGTTGAAAACTCTATAAACTTTGTTAGTCGATGAATATCTTAGAAAAATTTCAACATCGGATTTTAAATAAAATTTTTCTAAGTTTTCTTTTGTATTCAAGATAAAGCATTTGCACCCAAAGATTTCGAAATATCCGATATTAGGAATTCTATTTTTCCAAAGTTCATATGGAGTTTTTGTTTTCTTTTGACTAATAAAAACTCTATTAACAATATAGCAAGCGGTGTCAACGACCTCAGTCCAAAAATATTTTGGCATGCTATTTTCATTTGGCATGATCCTAGCCATTTCTTACAATATGCGATTCTTCCTTTCTATTACACTATTTTGTGTAGGAGTTCTAAGAGTCGAGAAATTATGTTCATATCCATTTTCATCACAAAACTCATCAAATGAGAGATTATCAAATTCTCCATCATGATCACTTCTAATGGTTGTAATGGAGTGCCCCTTTTCAATTTGGACCTTTTTACAAAAATGTTTAACGAACATTTTCTATCAAGGTTCTGTTCATCCGTTCTGCCACACCATTTTGTTGAGGAGTTCCAGGCACTGTCAAATGTCTCAAGATGTCTTCAGCCCTGTAGAAGCTATTGAATTCATCTGAGCAAAACTCCAACCTACTATTAGTGCATAGACATTTCACTTGCTTTCCGGTCTACTTCTCTACCAATGTTTTCCACTACTTGAAGGTCCCAAGCACATCACTCTTCTGCTTCAAGAAAAATACACAAACTTTCCTAGAGAAGTCATCAATTACTGTCAACAAGTAATAATAGCCACCTTTAGATGGTACCCTGGCTGGTCCCCAAAGATCTGAATGGATATATTCAAGTGTTCTTTTCGTGTTGTGTCTTCCCTTAATAAATCTGACTCTCTTATATTTTCCAAAGACACAATGCTCACAAAATTCAATTTTCTGGTCTTCTGGTCATCAAGAAGTCCCATTTTACTCAGCTCCGCTATCTTATTCTCACTCATATACCTGAGCCTCATATGTCAAAGTTTTGTAACTTCATCATCCGTTAAAGAAGAAGTAGAAACTGCTGCATCCCCAATCACTGTGGAACCTTGCAAAATGTACAGTTGTATAGAGTTTTTATGCCCCTTCATGACAAAAAGAGCACCCTTGCTCACCTTCAAAACTCCACCTTCACCGATGTATCTATAGTCCATTGAATCAAGTGTATTCAAAGATATGAGATTCCGCTTCAGTTCTAGGACATGTCTTACATCTGTAAATGTTCTAACAACTCCATCGAACATCCTGATTGAAATTGTACCAACTCTAGTAATCTTGCAAGGCGTGTTGTTTCCCATAATCACTGCACCTCTCGAAATTTCTTTATATGTAGAAAATCAATCCCTGGTAGGACACATATGAAAAGTACAAGCCGAATCAATAACCCATTCATGACTAGATTTAATATCTCCGTCAAAAATCACAAGAAACTCTCCACCACTTTGATCATCCTCCACAACATTAGCCTCTGT